>JAECWJ010000686.1:7975000-8387500 GCA_018150375.1 Drosophila sturtevanti | reverse complement strand
TAGCAAAAAATCGACAGTTGAACAGCTGCAATTCAAAGTTTACTTTGATGCAGCCAATTTCTCTTTCTATCTTTCTAAACTTTCTTTCATCCTTTCTTACTTTCTTAATTTCCTTCTTTTCTATATTCCTATCCTCTTAATTCTATGCTTTCACATCTTAACTATTCAATAGTTTTCTTTTCTAGCATTTCATATGCTTAGCTGATTTGAAATGTATGTTATATATACACATATATCGGTATATATATTTCTGTTTTTGTTGTAGGCAGTAGGTAAATTGTTTTTGTATTTTCTGTTTTAAAGCGTTGTTTCGTCGTCTTCTTTCTTCGTTTTCATTCGTCTACAGCTTTCCATTAGAATCAAAGTGTATGAAGAAATAATAATAATAATAATAATAATGATAAAAAATAATCAAAAAAAGGAAAAAAAAAACAAAGCGTCGTATGCTTTCATAGCATATGGATATATAGTATTATATATATAGGTATATTATACATTTGTATGTATATAGTTAGGATAGTTGTATATATATATATATATATATATATATATATATTTAATAGTAGCAATAGTGGTAGAAATAGCTCTAGTTGACTAATAAAAAATTGAAAAATATATATAAAATAAAAAAAGAACATTTTTATGTAGGGATTATTTTATCTCAATTCAGTTGAGCTTTTTGTTTTGTTTTCTTTCCTTCGTTTTACTTCATTACTCTTTCTTTTTCCTTTCTCTTTCTGCATTTCGTCACCCTCCCGCTACTTTCCATCTAATTTCATACTCCACTTTCTTCTTGTTGATGTCTTCGTTTCTACCCCCCCTATTCTCCTTCACCATGCATTAATTCTTTAAAGGTTGATCGATCTATAGGTTTACCTGCACCTAGATTCTAGTCAACTTGTCAAATCTATATATATATATATATAGGTATGTACATATATATAGAGTATATTATCTCTATATATAGTACATTACTTAGATATATCTACATACATATAACCAACCTCTTTGTGTAGGGTATTTAGCACACACAACGTTCTATCTAAAAGTTTTTGTTGTTTCTATTTTGTTTTGTTTTTTTTTTTTTTGTCACTTCTTCTTTGTGTTCTTCTTCAACTTCATTTGTATTGTGGCTCTTTCGTTGCATTTTTGTCTGTTTTCCGTTTCCAAGTTTTTTTCGTTTCTCGTTTTGTTTTTTTTTTTTCATTTTTTTTTCTTCTTTTTTTGCAGTTTTTTATCATTTTTTGTGGTTTTGTTTTCTAAACTAAACTAAAAACTTCAATAATTTTTTTTTTTTTTTGTAATTTTTCAATCATCATCAAACAAAATATCACATGAAAGAAATCAATAATAAAGAAAAAAAAAAAAACTTATAATATTAATAATAATATGTTTTCCCGCATGCTTCTTTTTCATCTATGCTACCTCTTTTTCTTTATCTTCATCTTCTTCTTCTTCTTCGTCGTCGTCTTCTTCTTCTTACTAACTGATATTGAAGTTAATGGGGTAAGGTTAGGTCAATAATATAATTAAATGTATGTAACTATATATACATATATAGATGTATATATATACATAAATATATATATCATTCTTTAATAAACTACATATATATATATTTATATATATTGTTTTTGCGATTTTTGGCGCCGCCTTTTCTTCTTCTCGTTTCTTTTATGTATGGTTCTTTTTTCTTGTGTATATGTATGTGTTTTTACCTTACATGCTCGCTCTACTACTCGCTACTCGTTACTCCTTACTCGCTATCATCATTGCGCCGCCTTTAATAAACGTAATCGTTCTCGCGTCTGCTTCAAATTTTCCTTTAATAACTGAAGTTGCAATTCCAACGAATGTTCATCCTCGTTCAATTGTTGACACAATTTCGCCGCCTCACGTAATATATTCACTTTCGGCGCTCGCTCCTTATCACGAATGGTTGGTATTTGCTTTTTGAGTGCCTCGAACAGATTTTTAAGTCCGATGCGACGTTGACGTTCCATATCGTTATGCTGATTACGCTTCTCGATTGTATCGGCCTCATCCAGACTATATTGACGTTTTAGCATTGCTGGTGTCGGTGTTGTTGAACCGCTAACACTATTGCTATTGCTGCCAGTTGTTGTTGTGCCGCTGCTGCCCAATGATGATGATGATGACCAAATTATATCTTGATCGTTAATTGTAACATTGTTATTTCTGTTATGATTGTTGTTGTTGTTGTTGTTGTTATAACTGCTTGCATACTTTTTGCTACGACACCGTTTATTCATCATCGATGAGGTTAATGCTGATGAGGATGTATTCTTCATTTTTGGATGCACTTCATCATTCGTATTTAATTTTAGATTCGCAAGATAACGTTTTCGTCCTTTAGCCATTGTTGCTGGTGTATTATATCCAATGAATGGATAATCATTTAATAGCATATTTCTCGAATCATTTTTAGGTGAATACGATGCCATGGAAGAGGCCGATGATGACGACGACGACGACGATGATGATGATGATGAGGATGAGGAATTTGCCACCGATTTTACTGGACTAATGCTGGCTGGTGTTGAGAATTCATATGATGGATGCACATATTTTTTCTTTGTCACATTGCAATTCATCTTGTGAGCAACTTTTGATTGTAGGGCACCCAAATCGCGTTCCGATGGATTTGTTGGTAATTTCTTATCAGTTAAGGTGACCACATCGATTTCCTCATCTGTATAGGGAAAGAAGAAGGAGAGAGGGAGAGAAAGAAATGTTTGTTTAGTTTATTGTATAGAGAGTAAAGCCTTAAAAATGTTAGTTCATTTCAAGTGGAATGACACTTAAGTTATGTTACAGAACTGATACATCAATATACATATCTAATCTATATGGTATATACATACATACATATGTATATATAGTGTTTATGTGTGTGTGTGTGTGTGTGTGACTTGTACGGTAATATAACTAAAGCGGATTAGTATCAGAATTCAGGAAGCAAAATAGATTTGCACGGATTTCAACGTTAACGTGTCGTCGTTGTCAACGACAAGTGTACGGGCTCTTCTTTTATTATTACACATATGTTCATATATGTATGTACATATACTAGTAAGCGCGCTCATGTCATTCCAATCTATTTCTACCATTTCTTTCCATTTATTTATTCCTCATTGCCTTTTTCTTTAAATTTTTTAAAAGAAAAGAAGGTGGTCTGCCCCACGTTGGGCGCCATTTGTAAAATAAATTTCGTATAATGTTATGTTGAAATTATTTTAAATGCAATTTTTGGTTACATTTTACAATTTCTGTAATAATTGTGTGTAACTCCTCCCTCCCTACCCCCTTTCCTTCAATCTTCTCTTCGACTCTTCGGAAGCAAAAGAAAGAAAGATAACACAAACTTCCGTTGCAAAAACTTACGGTTTCCGTTACGATTTCAATTAAATTGAAACATATGTATGCACATACGTATGTATATATATATATATATGTTTGTATGTATGTGTGTATGTATATACATATGTACATACATATATGCAAAAAATTTATTATCAGATTCACTTGTTTAAATAAGAAATTCAACCAACTGTTTAAATATTTAACAGTACCGGGCCAGAGAAGCAGAAAGACAGCAAAAGAAATAGTCAAAGAGAGAGCGAAAGAGAGGGAGTGGGCAAAGGCAGCAACAGTGGACAACAGACAACAAGTGTGCAAATTGAAACCTCAAAATGTAAGAAAAATGTAAGAATATTGATACAGCCCCGCTCAATCTCAACGTTAAGCTCAAGCTCAAGCATCAAGCTCTGGCCATGAGTCACTCAAAAGAATGGATGGAACGGGATGATTGAGAAGATGAGATGAAATGAGACTGGATATATTTATAGGAAGACAAAAAACGAGGATGAATGCAGAAGCTAGACAATCCACAGACGTTTTTTCATTTTTCTTTTTTCTTCTGTTTTCTCTTGTTACTAAAAAACACACGAGAGGAAACCTCCTGAAGAAGGAATGGAATGTGGAATTTATACATACATACATACATACATACATACATATACATACATACGTATGCTTGCTTGGCGGCCATTTTTTTATAAACACTAGTAGTAGATGGTGGGCTGGGGGTTAGAGGGGGTAAAAAAGGTGAGAAGGAGGAAACAGAGTAGTGTAAGAACCTGTTTCAAGAAAAATGAGATAAAACATATTCGCGGGGATTTCCACAATGCACAACAATAAAATTCTAATGAATTGAATGACTGAATGCAGCAGCCAGTTAATGGGTGGGTGGGTGGTTGGTTGGGTGGGTGGGTTTTTGCATGGATGAATGAGGGGGGGATTATAAAATGCATTCAATAGTAGACAGGGTTAAAAATGAAAACAATAAAGCTTCTCTCTCTCTCTATCTAGCATCCCTATCTCTATCTCTCTCACTCACACTAACGGTGAAACCAGACAAACAAGTTTGCCAAGATAAAAAGACAAAACTTTTGTTGCTAAGCGGCGCAAAGGCGGCCGGCCCACAGCGCCGGGTCGCGTTCAATCCAACAGCCAAGATCAAGCTTCAAGAGAGAGAGAGAGGGAGAGAGAGAGAGGGAGAGAGAGAGAGGGAGAGAGAGAGCGAGAAAGAGAAAGAGACAGAGTAAGCTGACAACAACTTACAATTACAATTGCAAATACAACACTAGCAGCAGAAATGTGCTCCCTCCCTCTTCCTCTCTTTTCCCTTCCCTCCACCATTGCCGTCTTTCTCCATCGTAAATGTTGCGCAAGTTTCGCCTTACCACGCATAACATTTGAAAGAGCATTTGGATACCGAGTGGGAGGGAGGGAGGAAATAAGGAAGCACGATGTCGTTTAGGGCGGGAGGATAGGGGGATTGGGTTGGGCGGAGAGGAGGATATGTTTGCATTAATTTACAAAAGTGAAAACAGAAAACCAAAAGCGAAATTAAATTGAAACAAAAATACATATATACATACATACATGTATATGTATATATGGCATATGATGTAATATATGAAAGAATTTTAGGCCTATAAAAAAAACCCAAATTCAAATACTATACAAGGCGATACAAATGAGATAGAGAGAGAGAGAGAGAGAGAGGGAGGGACACACAGTGGATAAAAAATGATTTGAAATTGCATTAAAAAAGTTTTATTTTAAACAGATGCTGCTATTTTGAATTAGTTTACATTACCGATACAAATCAAAACTAACTAAATAGTTAATATAGTTTTAATTATTTTCAATTATCTTTACAACTTGGTTAACCACTGTGCAAACAAATGAGAAGAATAAGGAAAAGAAAAAAAAAAGACAGCATCTCGAAAGTTAACAGAGAGACGCCGGACGATGGGACGATGATGACGGCGGCGGCGGCGAGCGACCCAGCGGACTCGTAAAATTATAAAATTAAACAAATGCGCTCATACAACGAGCAGCAACAACAATAATAATAATAATAATAACATTTTGCATGGCACGACGCCCCCACACTTACATTTACACTCGCATATACACACACACACACACCACACCCATACAAAAATTCATTAATAACAAAAATGGTTTTATTTTTCTTCTTTGTTTTGATTAGCTTTTTCCAAGTATTGTATTCTATAGCCTCTAATATTGTGGTTTTGTCTGATTCTAAATCAATCAAGAAACTGAATGAACGTACATATGTATATACATACATACATACATACAGATGTATGTACATACATATGTATGTACATACATATGTATGTATGCATGTGTTGGAGTGTGTATGTTTATATTTGTGTGTACATTTAGTATAGTTCCCACACTTTTGCAATTGTTGTTAAACCCTCTGACGACGGCGTTGACATTTTCAAAATGTTGCAAAGGTTGACGACTATAATACTCCACCACCACCCCGCGCTCGCTCTGCATTGCCACCTTCTTCCACTTTGGTTCATCATTCAACTTCTTTTGCCTCCCCACTCTTCTCTCCTTCTCCACCTTTCTACTGCTGCTGCTGCTGCTTAACGAACACCAACAACATGTGTTGCACAGATGAAGATGAAGACAATGAAGCACAGCAACAGAAAGTGATTGCGGTTTGCAATTGCAATTCAAAAAAAAATAAAATAAAAAATAAAAAAGGCAAAACGAAGACTAAAAGGCCAGACAAACTTTGATCAATACGAAATTTATATACCCTATTACAGCCGAACATTCTAATGTAATTTATGAGAGAGTCATCAGAAGAGACAAAGTCTTTTCATATCATACTGATCAGGAATCTATATATAGATATATTCTAAAAACTTCTTTCACTTCTATCAAACTTTTTAATTTTATAGGGTATTAAATTATGTCCCAAATCCGTATGCCCATATTTAGCAAGTGTATACAAATAAAAACACAACGACAATAAAAAAAAAAAAAATTATATAAAATATATAAAAGAAATAAGAAGAAAAAAAGTTTGTCGGCATCGCTTCCGCTGCTCTGTTGATGATGCCCAGCAGCAGTAGTTTTTCCCACGCGACCACACAACCAACAACAACAACAACTCTCATTTCTGTGCGCGAATAAACGTCTGTATGTGTGTGTGTCGGTGTGTTTGTTTGTTAAACCGTCGTCGTTACGCTTCAATGCAAGAAGTAAAGTGCAGTCAATTTCAATGCCTGCCAAACTGTATGATGCACAAACCATTAACCTTTTGCTTATATCTTTTGATAATTATCCGTTTGTTGTACGCCCTTCGGCATTTGCATTCAAAAAAATTTGAATGTCAATATACATATGTACATATATATAGAAAATAATAAACATTGGAAAAGGATAAAAAAATAAAAAAAAATAAAAACGTAAACAAGATATTCGTACATTGCCCCCAGTTGTGTCGATATTGTGACAGGAACTGTAATTTTATAGCAACTTGTTGATGACGTAGTCGGAACTATTTCATCATCTAGGATATGAGTCATCAGAAAATATGTTCATACATACATATGTACATACATATCTATCTATCCTTATTATTCTTCACTTAGTCATCATTCTTTATCTCTGTCTCTCTCTCTCTCTTTCTCTCTCAATATCTAATGCCTGCCTTATCCTACTGCCTTTGACAAATGTTGACTCCGCATTGCGCCAATCCTTTTTCTTTTCTTTTTTTTTTTTGTTTCTTTCTAACATAAATTATAAAAATGCGTCTGGCAACATTTTTGCAACGACAAGCAACAAATCACATACACTCTTACATACAACATTTGCAACATCTTGGGCGTATGGACATACATACATACATATGTACATGTACATATACGACAGCAACACACAGCAGGAAATCTCTTATAAACCGACAAAAAAGATATGTATAGGCAAACGCAACAACAAAAGGGAGGCTCGTTTCTATACATAAAGGCCCAAAAAATAACGAAATGAAACGATAGAGAGAGAGACAGAGCGCACATCAATATAGTGCGTAGCAAGTGCGTGAGAGACAAATCAGCGTGCAACAGAGATAGATAGTTTCAAAATGAGCGAGCGAGCTTTGGGCGCTTCGTCTGTCCGTCCGTCAGTCGGTTTGTATGTACGTTGGCCCGTCGGTTGTCGTCAAAGCGTCGTGGTTCGTTTTGCGACCTTGAGCATTTTATTGCTACACGTGTACGAATAACAAAAAAAAAAAAAAGACTTCAATGAATGGAGAGCACAAGAGAGCAAAAAAAAAAAGACGCGCCTAGCAACAGCGAAATATTAACATTTTTATACCCTGTACGCATAAAATGATAGATGATGGTATATTAGAATTGACAAAAAAGTAGATGCATATATGTATATTATAAGATTTAGATATATGTAAATATGTATGTATTTATATTTATAATACACATTATTCAATCGAATGACAATGATATGGTTGTGAGAGTAAGAGTGATAAATGTCAAAACACGACTTTGAGTGGGTTTATGTTTTAGGAATATTTATGTGCTGCATCCCCTATTTGGTGCAAAGTATCGCATAGTCTGCGCCATTTAAATTTGGCTGTCTTTTGGGGTGCTGCTGCTGTGAGTCTCCATGTCTGTACAAAAGCCGCATATTAAACGAAAGTAAAACCAACCCAACAACCAAAATAAGTCAAGAAACAAGAAGCACAACTATTATTTGTGTGTGTGTGTGTGTGTATACATGCAAAAATGTATATATGTATGTATGTGTATATTTGGTTAAGAGAGCCCTCAAAGTTTTCCCATTCTCGTTTTCTACGCACTTTTTTTTCTTGGTTTGCGACCTTGGTTGAGTTCATTAACATTTTTATTTAATTTTTTTTTTCTACGTTTTAGTTTCTAACCACACGCACAATACATACAGTGGAAAAAAGGTGCGAAGTGCCAATAAAACAAGCAGCACGCACCCAACATAACCCCTCCCTCCCCCCCCTGTAGGCACCATCCTACCAAGCGATCTGCTGGTCACCCTCCCACAACACTATTGCTCCCCCCACTTGGCTTTATCTTCCATACAAGCACACACACACGCATTTATGTATGTATGTATGTATATATGTATCTATGTATGTATATGGTGGGTGGGGGTAACTATTGAAGAATAGTTCTCGTTTGTTACCAACTGTCTTTGGTTTCGCCCAAAAATAGTTCACGTGACACGCCCCTCCGAAAGGTAAGTGGAAAAAAAACTGATAAAGCTTTTACTTAAATTACGAAATGGGAAAAGAAACAAAAAAAAGCCAACTTTATGTCCGGAAGGGAGAGGGATAGCGTGCGTTTGAGAGATGGTAAATGATGAAGGGGGAGGGTGGGACCAACGAACGACGCTTCCTCAAAAGTCGAAAGTAATCGGGTACCTATATATATATATATTACATTCTATTTCCAACTACACACTAACTTGTTAACCCATTGAATGAACTTCAGATAGCCCCCGGATCCAAGTGCAAAAGGGCGCTCATTCCAATTTTCGTACTTTCGTTTCTGTAGCATTCCATTTATGATTCTTATGCCTCCACCACCTGAAATTGCTAATGAAGCGTCACGCGCGTTTAAAAGGGGTGGGGAGGTGGGGAGGCCGGGATACATACATACATATATATAGTAGTGCGTGTGTATATGCTGCTAATCAGCGGCACGCACCTGATTTTTGTGCCTATATTTTGACTGTTGCCATGTCTTTGCTTTCGGTTACCGCCAAACACACACATAGACGCACAAACACACACCGCACACACGATAAATATAGCATCTCTGACAACATATATACAATAGAGTTAATATTGGAAAGAAAATGGTACGAAATGCTAATACTTATGTATGTATGCTAAAACAATTAAAATTCTTGCGTCAAAATGTAATCTTTGATCGACACGATCCGTTCCAAATTGAAGGATCTACATACATACATATACATATGTACATATAATCATATATACATATGTATATATACATATGTATATGCAGAGGGGGGGTTTGTTCAACTGTTTATGCTTGACATCGGTGTTGTTGCTGCCATTCATCAGACAGATATAGGGGGTGGCGTTGTCGTACGCCAAGATCACCAAAATTGCCTCTAAGACGACTTTGAAATACCCTTTATCGGTGAAATTTAAAAATTCACACCAAGTTTCCGAATTGATATCTCTATATATATACATACAATGTATATATAAAGAAAGATTCATTAAAGAGATCTTGGTGATCTGGAGATGGATGTACATATATGCTTATATGTATGTGTATAGGGTACAAAAGAGCTTTCATTAGATTGTCTGATTCATATTTTTGCTCATACATTTGTCTGTGTCGTATAATTAATATAAATAAATAATTCCAATGTGTGGGCGTTTCTTTTTTCTTTTTTTTTTTTTTTTTTTTTGCTAATAGTTTGAAGAGCTGCCTAGCAACAGTAGCAAAATGAGGCAGAAAAATGACGACACTACTACACTATTTATACTACTTCTACTACTACTACTATTAATACTACTACCACACACACACACACACACACACACACATGCACACAGTCATTGACAATGAGACTTCGATTCGGTATCGAATCCGAAGCTTGGTCGGATCCGATATCAACGTCAAAAACGTGAATTGCACTCGATTGCACTAAAGCTACTGCTGCTGCTGCTGCTGTTGTTGTTGTTCTGTCTGCGACTGATGGCTACGCTCGCTGCTACTGACGCTGACAGCATACAAGGGCGACGACATCACAACAACAGCAACAACAAGTGAAGAGCTTTTGCGCGCCAAATTGCAGTTTTCGTATTATAATAACAATGTGCATGCATATGCATGGGTGTGTTTTTGTTTTGTATAGAGTAGAGTTGTAGAGTAAAAGCGAGGGTAGCTCGCTCAATGAATAATATTTGCGCGCCAAAAATTGAAGGAGTAAGGAAGGAAACGTTAAGAACATTGAACCCTAAAGAGAACGGTGTGCCACGTGGCATGAGAGCAGACATCCTTGAACACAAGTTAGATATATAAAAAAAAGAAAGAAAATAATTTTTTTTTAATGCCCACACAAAAAACGGGGTGTTGGCCCTGAGAGAGAAATAAATTGATCTCTCTCTCTCTCTCTCTCTCAATATCTGTGTGTCTGCGTGTGTGTCTGTGTTAAAAAAGAGAGAAAGTTTTATGCTACTTTTGGGGCGTAACAAGAAAAGCAATGCGCAAGACATTGGCTTGGGGATGATGTTTGAATGATGATGGGGACAAAGGAAGAGCAGCATGCTAGAAGGAGGGAGATAAAGCAAAAGAGAGAGCGAGGAGAAGATGACGCCACATAATGAGCCATGAAAGTACACGCGCCGCCATTTGGTTAGGGGGTGGGTGGGGGTGGTTGAAGATGAGGCGGCTTGTGGGTTGGTGGGGGATGATTGTTGGCTATGCTGGCTAACTGCTGCTGCTAAGGCCAAAAGGCGCCAGTGAAAATCGAATGACGATGTGAAAAAGACGAACGGGGAAGGAAAATCAATATGAAACCAGACGTTGACTAACGTGTGTGGGTGGGTGGCTCTGGGTGTTGTATTTGAACCAACGTAACAAGTTTACTACGTTTGATGTTGACGTAGGCGATCGATTTTTTTAGGCGTCGTCGTCGTCGTCGTCGTCACCATCTTTCTTTCTCTTTCTCTCATCCCCCATCTATCGCCCACATAGAAACGGAAGTTAGAATTTTGGGGAAGCCAACACAGCACACACTAGTTGAATGTATTTTGTACAATGCGAATGCAAAGTCGAATATTGAATGCACTCGAGATGCTTTAACATTTTCTTCTAAGGATTCATTAAAATTTTTATGGAATCCATCCGCAGCATCCAAATCGAGATGATATATAATAATAGTAATAGTATTTATATGTATGTACATATATCTATAGTATTTTATTTTGAATTACTCACCAGAATCCGAGGGTGTCTCTATATTATCAGGCATATTATCGTTGCAACGTGTATAACTATGATCACTGATGTGATGTCGCACATGTTTAACACAAGATGTTGAATTGGTTGAGAATTCACGTGAACAATTGGAATTGTCACCCATATAGCAATCACCGTCATCTGAATCGCAATCAGATGATGTGGTTGGTGGACTTGTTATGGTTAATGTTTTAACATCACTATCATCAATAACTGCTAATGATAATCCTGTTATTGGATCTGTTGGTATTGTTGTCATGCTATTTGTATTATGTTGTTGCGAACTTAATCCATCAATTACATCAAGAACTTCACCAATATCCTCATTGTGGGTCAATTCATAGGGCATCGAAATACGTTTTTTGTTCGTATTTTGTAATTCCCGACTTATTTGATCGATACGTGCACTTGCTGGTGGCGCTGATAAGGATATATTATTACTACCCATAACACAGGCGCGTAAATCAACATTATGACGAAATTCGGTTGGGATTTCATCTTGAATCTCGGAACGTGCACATTTCGTATTCCGACGCTGTTCAGTTATATATCCTGATGATGATTTTTGGCAACTTTTGCGCAATAGACTGGCACCGGGCGGTATATCCGTGTATGTATATTTATTAACACCGTTACCGTTACCGTTAATAACGCAGCCAGCGCGTTTATTCTCCTTATCTGAATTGTTATTAGATTTACGTCGCATCATATAATGATCGTGTATTATAGGCTCATAATTATCCAATGGCTCCGATTTGATCACAATGGGTAGGGCAGAGCAGTTGTTGTTGTTGTTGTTGTTGTTGTTGTTATTATTATTATTATTGTTGCTGTTGCTGTTATTGTTGTTGTTGTTGCTACAACTACTACTACTGCTATTTGATAATAAATATCCATTTGTTGATCCAAATGATGATGAATCCATTGTTTCTAATTTATCGGTCATCAATAATGTGCCAGTAGCTATTGCCGGTGGAAGGGCGCTACTTTCGCTATAACTTGATGCTGCACTTGTGCTTTGTCCATTACCCCCATTGCCGTTACAATTATTGGAATTATTATTATTAATATTCTTATTGCCATTACAATTGGGAGGTGCTGGCCACATACAATCAACGAATGAACCACCTCTCGAACTTGCAAAATCAATGTTTGATAGACAATTGTCTAATGCATCATCATTAATATAATCATCATCAGCATCATAGTCGGTTTTGAGTTTTTTAATATCGCCATGTATACTGGCAAATGGACCTGTATTTTCTATTAGATTATCTTCAAATTCGAATATTGGCAGGCAATAATCGAAATATCTACATGGCGAGGTATCATAGAAATCGATATTATTCTTAAACGTTTCGGTATTTGTTTTAATCATTTTGTCAATTTTAGTTTTCTTGTTTTATATACAGTAAGTAAATAAATGTTTATATTAGATTTATATTATATATATATATATATAAACATATATATATATGTATATTATTTATATATTTCCTGAGTTAAGTTGATCTTGTTTTGTTTTGTTTTTTTTTTGTTGTTGTTGTTTTAATTGTTGATGTGAGGTGTTCCGCCTGTTAAAAGAAAATTGAAATTTTTTTGAAAGGTTATCATTAAACTGCTGATAAATAATTCTATAATATACATATCTACAAAAAAAATATATATACATACATACATACATATATGGACATATGTATGTATATATGTACATATATTTATATATGGTGAATTTTTGTAATCCAATCTGTTTAGACGTCACTTCTACACCTCAAAATAATAACAGTAAAACTACAATAAAAATAAATATGTAGGTACTATGTACATATGTATGTATGTATATTAATCAAGAAAGGAGGGAAAAATGAAACTTTTTTATACAATAAAAAATAAACGTATCGACTTTGTACATACCCTACCCCTCGCTAGGTGCATAGTAATTACCCTTTTTTTTAAAGGTGTCAACTTCTACTTCTACTTCTGTCATTGTCTAATATACGGCTGCCTCCTCCCACCCGATTGTTACATACAGTTTGAAAATCTTAATATACTCTCGTTTATGCCATGGAATGACGCTTATGTATGTATGTATATTGAGAGAGGAAGAAGAAAAAAAAATTAAATGCCGGCATGCGACACTCGTCCGTGTGTATGGCGCAAAGCCAAAAAGCGTTCGCATTTTCTTTGTGTTTGTGTCTGTGCGTTTGCCTAGTTTTCGGCATGCACCGTTATAAAATTGGGTTTGGCACTCTTTATCATTTGTACTTCTTTTGATTTATTTTTCATCTTGTCTGGTTTGTCTCTCCCCCTCTCTTTCTCACATTGTCACACACACTCACTTTGTCTCTCCTTCTATCTATTATGCGTTGCTTAACTACTTTTTACACTGCCCTAACTGCCTGACATCTTCTCAAAAAATTCCACTCCAGCGGCTCTCCTTCACTATGATAAGAACATTTTCAAAGGAAATTGACTAAAATTTTATTTCTTTCAAATTTTTCTTTATCTTGCTTTCAAACTTTTTTTCCGAAATTATTTTTTATATTTTTGAATTAACAAAATTTTGTTTAAATTATTTGTTTTCTAAGACTTGAAATTTTTCATTTATTATTTCACATATTGAAAAATGATGTTGACTTTAAAAAGTTTTAAGTTTAATTCAAAAATTTTAATAATTTAAAATATGTATCTTACAATTTAAATATACATACATAGATTATTTTTATTTAATTTATAAAACAATACAACATTCGAGTTTTTTTTTTATTTGTTTTTTAATTTAATAAATATATTTTTTCACTTATTTATTTTTTAAAATTTTATTTTTGAGGAACTTGAGAACTTATTTTTGAATTATAATACATATAACTTTTCTTTTTTTTTCACACAAAAAAAACGAAATTATTCCCTATAATTTTTTCTTCTATGTATTCGATTAGTTAATTTCACTTTTTTTGTATTATTTTTTTCTTTGATTCTTCTTTAATTTTTATTTCCCTCCGAACAACTTACCTTGCGAAAAAGCTCCCATTGTTGAGGGTCGACGCCTTATAAACGACGATATATAGAGTTCATCTATATTTATGTATATATATTCCTGAACTGTGATTGGAGTAATCCAAATAGATTTTGGTTTACTTTTTTATTTTTATTTCTTATTTTATTCTTTTTTTTTAGTTGCTGTTGCTGTTGCTACTACTTCTTCACTTGGGCACCAAAATTAAAGAGACACCAAAAAAAAATGTAACTTATTATATGGTTTTGGTGGGTGTCTGCCGCCTTCACCAAAATTGTAGTTTAGGAGTAGATTTATGGGAGTAGAAGTGCTCCCTATATTCCTTATTCACCGTTTAACGAACAGTACTTTTGCTTGTTGTTGTTGTTGGTTATTGTAGTAGCTGCTGATTTTGGCGCAATTGAAAACGAAATTAGATTTCGTTTTGGTTGTGTTTTTTTCTTTACTTTTTATTTTTGCTTCGTTTTACTTTATCTTTATTATATGTAGCTTTTTTATTATGCCGTTATGTTATGCCCCCAAATATTGAGTTGTGGCTGTAAATTTCTTCTCAATGCACTATTCATGTAATTGTAACTGTAACTGTATTGTGTTTGGCATTGGTATTGATGTTGCATTACACGACGACGTGTCTGTTGTGTTGATTTTTTGTGTGTGTGTTGTGTTGTATATTATATTATGTGTATTGATAGGCGTATGTGTGTGTTGCGTTTGCAAATTTTTCCGCGTAGATCTTAAGAAAACTTTTGCCAAGATTTTCCTTTTTTTAAAAATATTTAGAAAATCAAAAAATTTTATTTAATCTTGAATTATTTTTTATAATTTTTTTTGTTGGGCGGGAAACAGTCAAAAAAACTACAAAGACGAAGAGCCAAAGAATTCTATCTTCTCCTTTTTTCTTTTCTTTTTTCTTTCACGCAGCACGTTCGTACGCGGCGGCGGCTAGAAGTGGAATAACGGAATTTTGTAAGTAAGAGTATTATCGTAAGAGTGCGACGCCGAAGAGAGAAGCGATATTCGTGCGGCACTATGTTAATTAACAGAATAAAATGAGATTTAACATGAGACTTAACAGAAATAAATGAGTTTTAACAGAGGTTGATTCTTTGAATAAGCAAAGGATGCGAGAGAGCGCTTGTTATTGGCGGCACCGAGTACCAGCTTGAATAAACCGGTAACCGGCAAACCAAACAATCAGTGGGAGAGAGAGAGAGAGCAAAAGCGTGACAGTGTAAGCGCGTGCGACTCGCGCTTACTCTCTTCTGTTAATTTATCATTTGTTTCTTATTTTGAGTGTTTTGTGATTGAGTGGAAATGTAAATTATTTTGAATGTTTGGCAACAAATTGCCCCAGAGGTACGAGCCTCCATCACTCAAGAAATGCTAAGTAAAAGAAAATCAACAAATTTCTATATACAGTGAATAACATTAATATTCGGTTTTTTATTTTGTTCAACTTTAAACGCAAATAACTCTTCTAAAAATAAGTAAAACAGAAGAAGTTAAAATGGTAAGCTAAAACTGACTGTATTACCTTTTCATAGAGGTACAACAACACAATATTTATTGTAAAAAAGAAAATTAACAAAAACAAAAAAAAGACTGCAAATTCGTGCAACATTAATATTCGGTTTTTTTCTTATGTAGTACATTACACCTACATTAACTAGAAAACAAAAATTATTTAATATTAGGAAATCTGGTGTTCATCGATGGTAACATGATCCAAGGCCTAAATTGGCAAAGAATTTACTAAAAAAAAATTATACAAAATATGTCAAAATGTCCTAAAGACATTATTACACCTAATATTAAATTATTTTCGTTTTCTAGTTAATGTAGGTGTAATGTACTACATAAGAAAAAAACCGAATATTAATGTTGCATGAATTTGCAGTCTTTTTTTTTGTTTTTGTTAATTTTCTTTTTTAGTTTAAAATAAATATTGTATTGTTGTACCTCTATGCAAAGGTAATACAACCAGCTTTAACTTACCATTTTAACTTTTTCTGTTTCACTTATTTTTAGAAGAGTTATTTGCGTTTAAAGTTGAACAAAATAAAAAACCGAATGTTATTCACTGTATGTATGTATGTATGTAGATACATATGTACATGCATGTGCACATATGTACAAACATACATATGTATGTACATAGATACATACATATGTATGTATGTATACATATGTACATAAAATGATGAAAATTTATCTAGCATACATACATACATACATATGTACATACATATGTACATACATACATATGTACATATGTAGTTCTTAATCAATTACCTTGTTTGTGTACCGAAAATTGATCCTCGTATTATCCACACTGTTAACCTTTTGATTCGATTTGGAATTAAAGAGTTTGCATTTTAAAGTTCTAACACGTAACACGTTTTAACTTCACTCTAATGGCTAATGTTTCTACGAAAAGCTCTCTGTTTATTTACTTTTTGTTTTTGCTTTTGTCGTCAAGCTTTGTTTTGTTCTTGTTGGTATTTTGTTAACAAATGACAATTCATTTTTCTTTTTCCACACTATATGTGTAAAATATTCTGAACTTTTAAAAATTTCATCACTTTTTGCAAATATGTATCTGTTTTTTTTTCTTTATTTTATTTTAACAAAATGTGATTGTAGTGAAAGTTCTTGATTCGTTCTATTGTTTTTAATTCTCAGTCTCTCATTCACTGATTAAGTCACTCATTCTCTTTCTCTTTGCCGACACACATGCCGGTACATGTGTACGACTCGATTCGTCTCTAACAACAATAGCTTTAATACTGACGGCGACGTTTGCGTCATAGTTGTTAGTGCTGCTGTACTTTAACTATTTCCCTTTCATTTTATTCGTTTGCTTTACATAGAGTTGACGAAGGTTAGGACTCATTTTGTTTAGAAAATTACGCGGCAAAGAGAACAGTTATGAGGGACTAAATAAACATACATATGCACATACATACATCCATACAAAAGCACTTGCATATGCATGATCCATAAACTTATGTACACATGTACGTGTAATAGAATAATTCGCCGAAATTGTAGAAATTGAAGGATTATGTTAATTTAGAAATGGAATAACATGCATACATACATACATACATACATAAGTACATAGAAACAATTAAATCTAACAATTTAGTCTTCCCTTACGCTCCGTTTGCCCTGTTATTCGTTAATTTGTGTATTTGTAATTAAAGATCTCTGACCGCGCACCCTCCTTGCCGCTCATGTCAATTTGCCAACTCCAATTTCAGTTTGTCAAGTTGATTGAACCCCAACATGAACTTTGGCGACGATAAAATGAAAATAAAAATAAAGAAAAGCCGCAAAAAAAACATACAAAACAAAGACCTATACACCAGCAGAAAGTGAAAAGAAAACAACTTTTATATGAAACCTACCTCAAGTCTAATTAAATTATGCGACCCAAATGAAAAAATGTATACATATATACATACATTAGGTCATATCATCGACAAAAAGATACCCTCATATCATAAAAAGCATCAAGGACTATCAAAGAATTAAACAAAAAAAAAATATAAATATTAAAAATTCTCTTTCGATTTCTTATTCGTATAAGAATTATTATACTTTTTGTATACATATCTACATATATTCTTACTCTACGCTAAAAGAAATAATAACCTCTTTCTATAGTAACTTAATATGCTCATCAATCATTTGGTTACAGGGTATAAAATAACAAACATTGGCACAGAGGAAACATAGTGAGGAAGAAGAGATATATGTACATACATATGTATGTACATACATGCATACATAGATAGATACTGTAGATAGAAAGAGAGAAAGGTATAGGTGTGGAGTTTGTATGGATGTATGGTGAGTATGCGGGTAATGTTTGTACATATGTACATATGTATGTATGTATGTATACATATGTGTGTGTAAAGGCATCAAAGTCTCATCAACATATTGACAAGCAACAGGAGCTATAATGACAGGATTTTCATTTTGCGGGCATATCAAATTACATTCGCAGCTCCCCCCACACAATGAACTAAAGAGAAGGGGTGTTAGGGTCACCACAGGATAGAACAAAAACAAAAACAGCAACAACATAATTAAGGCGATGCTGTAAACCAATGAAAAGGAAAGAAAAAAAGCTGACAGTGGCTGTTGGTTAAAGGGCTAAAAGGGGATTGCCTTTTCTTAATTGTATAATAATTTTGGCCAATTAGTTTAAGTCGTCTTCTACCATTGACGCAGTGCGTCATAATGGCATATTATTTGATTTGACTTTTATGTATGTACATATGTACATATGTACATACATATGTATGTACATACATATATTCTGCAATTTGAAGGCATTTACGTTTGGTTGGGAATAAATATTAAACCGAGTAACTTGTATACGGTAAAATATTGAGGACAGTAATTGTACATGTATGTATGTACATACATACAGTTCCGAAAACCTTCAATACCACAACCTCCCCCCCCCCACACTTTTTTTGTACAGTGTCAATGCGAAGGCTTAAACCATAAGTGTAAGTAATAAATGTGTGTGAGAAAAAACATTTGCCGCTCCATTTTTCACTCAAATGTGAAATGTGTATGTTTATATGCATGAATGTATGTACATACATACATATGTACATACATATGTATGTACGTGTGTGTGTGTGTGTGATTTCACATTTCCCTTGCACATTTCGGTGTTATGCAGTTTTTGATTTTGTTTTGATTTCGCAACAGGAAAGCTTTTTGCACTTTTCTTGTTTCATTTTTAGCTTTTGTTGGTTTTGTTGTTGCTGTTGTTGGTGAACTTGGCGCGCAATTTGTTCTTTCATTTCAATAAGTTTTGCAATTTTCTTATTACTATTTTGCGCAATTAATTTTTGCGCGTGTTGCCACTGTTGTTGTTTGGGAAAACAACTGCGTAAATAAATAAATACATACATACATAGCAACAAGTGTTGCGTTGGTCAATATATGTATGTATGTATGTATGCCTAACTGTGACTGCGACGCATCAGTTTAAAAATTATTCGCTGAGCTTTCATATACAACTATATTACATCCATACATACATATGTACATAGGTATGTATGTATGTATGTACATAACCCCCCCGCAAACCTTTTCATACACCCTCTAAAATCCATTACATTTTAAGCATTACACATTTAACGGTTTACACGTGCGCCAACAATGTTGTCAGTGGGAATGCCATTACCGGTTTACTTGCAGTTGCCTTACTACAGTTACAGTCATGTATGTATGTACGTCTCCCGATAACACCTATGTATAAGACACCTTGACGGACGGCACGGTACCGGTACTCTTCAATGATCGTCATCGTCTGGCAGGTGTTGGCTAGTGCTTCTGTTACTTCTGATGCGCCTGTTATAAATCGCAACTCAAATGCCGCCTTCTCTATGGCGCCAACGTCACCTTAACTTGACAAGGGCGTATCTAGGATTTACATTTTGGGGGAAATTAAATATATTTTTATCGCAACAATGGTGCCTTACGCCTATGTTTTTTGATACCTTCTAGCCCCAGTAGATCATGCACGTTTCTCTTACCTAACACTGATAACATGCATTCGCGTCTATGCCAAACACTTGTTGGCAACTTTGTTGCGTTTCTTATCATCAACCTGTCGTCGTTTATTTTTTTCCTTCAAAATGAAAACAAAGCAAAAATTAAAAAAAAAAAAGACATTTAGACCATTTTGTGCAAGGTAAGGCATTGTATACCCTAACTAAAACGATGAAAAGAGTAATCAAATGTTTACACGTCGATTTTTATTGAGGTAGTTACCTACCTCAATAAGTTACAATATGTAAGTAATTTGCATATTTATATTGTGTATTATTTAAAGGGAATTTAAAAACCAAGCTAAAAAATATTGAGGATTTAAAGAAAAAAATAGTAATTTGTACTTTAATGATCATATTGAAAAAGACAATTACATTTTCTTTAATTTAGAGAAAGGATAAATATGGAAGATGTCTATAGATAAAAAAAACAAACCTTTCCTTTACCTTACAAATGTACTGCCAATTAGTTTTTGTGCCTTTTTGTTTTTTTTTCTTTAGTTGTTTTTGTTTTAGCCAAATCGTTAATGCCGTCGACAACTTTCGTATTAAACAACAATGTTGCGTAAAATATGTCATTACATGAAGGGGGCTTGCACTACTTTACTTACAAACGCACATATGTACATACATACATACACCCACATGTACATATACATATACTTCTATAATAATTATCTACATACACTTGCACTAATCATAGAGTTGTCAAGTAGTATTTGGTCATATCAATAACTGATTCATAACGGTAATTAAGCGATATTCAAGGTGGTGTATTAAAATAGATGGCAATCGTTAAAGGATTATGCACAAGTGCCATCGTACAGTCGGACGGTAAAGTGTAAGGGAGTAAAATAAAGTGCAATGTTGTCAAAACATGCATACATACATACATACATACATACATACATACATACAGACATACATTCAAACACACATACTGTATGAGAGGGAGGTGTAGCGACAAGCGGTACAGAGAAAGGAACAATAAACAGCAGCTGCAAAAACAGCAACAACACACTACGCAAAAAGAAGACAACAAAAACGAAGAAGACGCCGCCAGGGTACAGTCGCGGCATAAACACACAGAGAGATGGATATCGAGACACAATGGGAGTGAGAGAGAGATAAATACAGACAAGGGACCGACCGGCAAGAAAGAGGAGACAAAAGCGAAATGCAGCGACTGGCGCTTTATAACGGAATGGACCTGCACAAACAGACACATACACACACACACACACACTCGCTCTATGTGTCCGTACACTCATACAAAAACGCTTGACATTTGTTTTTGGTTTGCGTTTTTGCTTTTGCCAAAACTGAGCAAGAAAGAAGCACTCAAAACAAAAACGAAGAGGCAAAAAGAGGCTGATACAGAGACGACACAATGGCACGTTGAGAGCGAGCTTAAGAATAAAGCTCTTAGACATTGTACATATTGTAAAAAGCTTATTTTTAGCTTTGCTCTTCCATCTTCTTCTTGCACACACACCTGAGATTGGCGGCGTTTATTGTTATTCCTGCGTTGTCTCTGTCTGCCGGTATTTCACAACAACGAAATAACGCGAAACACGCAAAAAAAAAAAGGAAAATAACTTTGCAGCTCGTAATTTCATCAACATTTGAAACAGTATAATGCAATTAGCTAATTATAGATCCAAAATGTTGAATCACTCTAATAATAATACAAAAGCCCCAAAAGGGTTACTCACATACATACATGCATATACAGACATACTTGTTGGATGGGGGTTCTACCGGCAAGGACGGGGGATATCTAATTCCAACAGTGTCTCATTAATTTTTCTGCTCTATATTTCTTTTTTACCTTTTTTGTTAAATATAAACAACTAAAACAAAATGTATGTATGTGTGTGTATGCATGAAACCGGGCACACGAGATGGAGTGAAAACAAAATACATAGACAGAGAGAATGAGTGAACATTTATTTTGAGTGATTTCTTGCTTTTTCATTTCACTTCGAGCGCTTTAATAACAATGTTGCTGCAACATATTGTTGAGCAATTCGCGCAACAGGCAGAAATGAAGCATTGAAAACTCTTCAATGTTTATATCTGCATATGTACATACATATAGACCAATAATAACTATAAAATCTTAAAATATTACTATATATACGTACATGATTTGATGTAATATATATAGTTTGATTGATAACTGATATACATATATGTTTATTGCTTTTTATGTCCTGTTTCGATAAATCTTCTTTAAGAGACAATAAAAAGGCATTGCAAAATAATAATTTTAACCAATTTTACTTTTTTTAGGCTTTCTTATAATTTTTTGAAATATTTTTTAATAGTTTTGAAATCATTTAAAATTTCATTTTACTTAATTTTATCTTTCATTTTCATTTAACAACAAAGTGAAAAAAATCACGCCAAAAGTCCTTTGACTTTTTTCTTTCTTTATTTCGTTTTTTTTCTCTCTCTTTGTGGGCGTGTTAGGGACTGCACCTTAGTTTCTTTGCGGGTATATCCTTTTTTTCTACTCCTTGTTTGTTTTTTGTATATTTGTTTTCATTTCTTTTTTTTTTTGGTTTCTTCTTTACCATTTTTGCGGCTGTCTGCGTATTTTGGCACAAATTTCCCTTAGGATGTGAGGTCAGGGAGATAGAGGAAAGAGGGAAGGCGTCTGCGACCTTCAATTGGATAAATGGAAACAAGGCGAAACAGCAAAAACTCGACAGACAACGTCGCAATACAAAACAACAACAGCAGCAACAACAAATGGCAAAAAGGACATTCAACTCAATGCCAGACAAACAGAAACAAAATTCAGCAAAAAGGAACGACCGAGCTTTCTCGACATTATGGTGAGTGAAGGTCAAAACATCCCTATCATTTGGCCTTGGCTCCCAACGATGCGGGATGCCACCGTTTCTCTTCCTGCATATATGTTGATTCTGTTATTGCGCATCTAAGGATTTTCATATAAATATATACATATGTATGTACAATATGTATATAGACATTTATTATATACATATATATGCATATATGTATGTGCAAACGTGTATAAACGTTTTCCTTTATGTGTAATGATGTCTGCCGGGATTGCCGTTGGAGTTCCATAAACCTGTCCTGAACCGTTTCAAGGTCAATTTGGGGGTTAATGTGTCTGCCGCATTAACCTAAAAGGAAACAACTAAATTATGCCATTAGATTGGACGACTGATTGTCAAAATAGTCATCAAAATTCAATGAATATGAAATGAACATATATATATATTTATATATATAAGTATATCAAATCCGAAATCCAGTTAAAGGTTAACTAAAGATATAGGAAAAAGAAATTTTTTGAAATTTTTCAATCGAATCATTTTTTTAGTTTTTAGCAAAGTTTGGGATATAAGAGATGGTGAATGGACTCCCATTCACCGGGGGTCGGGGGAATATCCATATATGTATTTATAGTATATCCCTTTATCCCCAGGTGGACTAAATTTATATCTAATTCTTCGTGATCCGTAGATCTTCAGTGGGAAACAAACTGCATACTAATTTTGTTTGGTATAAAAATATCTATTCCCCTAGTTCTATCATTCTCTTAAACTCTCTAAATATATATATTATATACATACATATATATATATATATATATATATGTATATATATCTTATATATGTTTCTCTGATATATTTATCTATTCCCCCACTATTTCTTGTAGATTTTTGTTAGTTTTTCTTTTGCTTGAAAAGGTCAAGCTCTTGAGAGATAAAAATCCATAGTCTAGGAAAATGCAATCTACGCAAATTGATAGAGAGAAAGAGAGAGAGAGAGAGAGAGAGAGAGAGAGAGAGAGAGAGAGAGAGAGAAATATAGATAGATAGATAAATAGATAGATAGACAGAGCAGGCAAATAGAAATGAAAACTGAAAGCGAAATAAGAAAATGTTCTTATCCAAAAATAAACATGAGGAAAATTATTATAGACCTCGGAGTAGGTAGTCCACAAGCAGGAAAAGAATTGAATTTTTAGATCTAATTAGAAGACCAAATAATACCCTCTACTATATATTAATTGAAAAATATATCATAGATATTAATTTTAAAAGTTAAAGGATAAATAGTAAATAAAATTTTAGATGGAAAGTCACTTCTAATGAAATTCCTTAATCTATCATATCAAATTTACCTATGAAAAAAGAATGCCTCATCTTACAGGGTATGTAATATGTATATACAAATGTACATTTATTTATGTGAATATTAGTTTTTAGGGAAAATTCAAAAATTCTTTATGTATGTATGTGCGTGTCCCTTGATAACCTCAAGTGCAAGTTGAAGTGCCACCAGCGAGCCATGCCCCAAGGTAACTAGTAGTATGTGAGAAAGGGGGGGAAGAGTGATGAAGGGGACAGGAGGGGAGGGAGTATGGGGGGTGGGGGGTACGTGTGGCGGGCCCACCCTGGGGTAGATTTGTCGGCTATTCAGTTTTTTGTTTTTTACCTCTTAGAGGGCATTTTGTCGAGTGGGTCCTTATGCGCCACTTTTCCATCACTTTTATCATTGTTTGATTTGGTCTACATGTGTGTGTGTGTGTGCATGAATTTTCTTCAACTTTTCTTCTGTTTTAACAGCTACAAGTGCAATCGGTTCGAATTAGGCAACCGGCAGCTGGTGGTACTATATGTGATTGGTTTTTTTTTTTTTTTTTTTTTTTTTTTTTATTTTCTTGAGTGATAGATGAGGCTTGAAATTAGTCACTGATAAGTGAGAGTAAGACCGAAAGCGAGAAAGGGAGAGGGTGAGAGAGAGTGAGAGAGAGAGAGAGGGGTGAGAGGAAAGGGTGATAGGGAGATAGGGGGGGCTTAGTAAATTGAAAACTGTGAGAGACCCGATGAAAGACGATCAAGGGATCAAGTGCTACAAGAAAATTTGATAACAAAAAATGATAAATTTCATTTACATTGACAATTGTATTTATTATGTTAAACAATGTTTAACTAAAATTTAAATATAAGATCAAAATTCTTAAATCTTAATTCTCAAAATCGAGCAAAAAGTTTTAAATAGTTTACCTTAAGAATTCAACCTATTTTTTTTTTTGTTGTTAAACTTAAAAAAAAAAAAAAGAAATATTCTATATTATATAATTAAAAATATTATTCAATATTTTATTTTATACTTATGCGAAAAATGATGAGTAACAAAATGTCATCACTAAATTGTTTAAAAGATTTTAGCATTTTTTTCTTGGCCAAAATTTATTATGGCTTTTATTATCAACGGCAACCATATTAATATAATTAAAACCAATGTGCGTATATCTCTGCGTGTGTGTGTGTGTGTGTGTGTGTCTATGTATGTGTGTGCGAAAATGCGTATAAAAAAAAAAAAAAATGAAAACCATATACTATAAGATTAACGGGCCCCGCACATTTACAGAATCGCGCGATGCAGACCTTGATTGATAACTAAAAAAAAAACTTATACAATATATTCCTATATATACATATATGTATGTTGCCATGTGTAGGAAGACAAAGACCTTCGAAACACGCACAAAAATTGACAAGTTCTCCCAGCCGACTTGATTTATACCCTGTAAAAATAAAAGGGAACGCAATTTAAAGTATTAAAAGCATGTTAACTCGCTTACACTTAAGGGAATAGCAACACACTAGCGCACCAGTCGGTCAATATTGAAAAATTAGAAAACTGAACATATTCTTTCTGGTGGGGGAGTGGCACATACTAGATAAGTTTGCATACTAAAAATTTGATAGCTTTAGGTCGTATACTTCTAAATCCTTATCTTCTAGCAGATATATATATATATATATCTTAATGGAATATAACTGTATCTAACTATATCTAAGAGGTTGCTATATACTTTTCCTACCTTATTACATACATAAGTATATTTTTTCTCAGTTACAGGGTATAATAAAATAAATGGAAAATGTATGCGAAGAAAAGGGGGAAATTAAAATTTCAGACTTATAGGACTACAAGATACCCCTTGATTTGGAATCTATATATGATATGCCCTATAAATATAATAATAATATATATATAATAATATATATGTCTACATAGTTTACGATTCTCTTTTAGATTTAATGAATGGCAAAAGAAAACTTTAAAAATTTTTTTTAAGAAAATGTTTAAATTTAGTTTAAAATGGAATATTATTATATTTATATATTAGTACTCATATTTAGTAATAAGTTGTGTATATATGTATACATATATCAAAATTATCTAAAATACATTCCTTGTCTTCATTTGTCTAAACTAAATATACTCATTAACTTTCTAAATAAAGGGGAACTGATAGTAAATTAGTTTAGTTTAAGTTTTTATATAAAATAATTTATACACTTAAGTATATGACAGTTGATAAGATTTCGCAATATGATATAGATACTTATTCATAGTAGTTAGTTGATGTTGTTGTTGTTGTTGTTCCTTTTTTCTTTTTTTTTTTAATGGACTTACGTAACACTCCAGAAGATAGAAAACCATTTGATGAGATGCAAGAACAAAAAAGTGAAATAAAACTTAATTAGTTTAAAGAATAAAATATATTTATATACATTTATGTATTAGGTTAAAATAATCGTAGACATTTCGAGGACTAGAGAAGTTTTTTTTTTGATAAGTGGGATTCCCATGAGATCTGCCAGTCACTTGAAATTCAAGGTTAAAAAAATAAAATCAAATCAATTATTATATATTTTTTATAGGACTTCATACGATATATGTGTATATATAGATTGAGAAACTAACTTTATTTTGAGTGCCATAGTATATATTAAATGAAATGAAATGATCATTTATATATATATATATATATATATACATATATATAGCTTAGACATTCTTCTCTAATGCCATTGATATTTTGATTGTATCTAAGGGATATATGAGCAAATATATGTATCTATAGGTACTCATCTCTATCTTTGGTTCATTGTAATCATAATTCCCAATTTTCGAAAAGATTTTATGCCAAAAAAAAACCAAAAGCCAAAAACCGAAACACTAAACAAAAGACCAAAACGAAACTGCTAATTAGTCGCAAGAATTTCGCATACTTTAACAAAATAAAAGATAGTTCATGGTAAAATAAATATGTACGAATCTATACATATACATCCACATATATATATATAGCAAAAATGCTAAAGGCGACGTTTAGAAGTTAATTAAGCAAATTTTTGCTATAACCAAAGCCGCACAAAGAAATGGGCGCAAAGCCGAATGAAAGAAAAAAAGAGCAAGAAACGAAATGAAAAGGAAAAAAAAAAAAAATGGCAAGAAAAAACCGATTCTTTATTCCAGTCAATAAGTTCGCATAACATTTTAATACATAAGAGATAGCATAATTTCACTACCCAACTCCCCACCCCTCCCCTCGCCATTGCCTATCAACTCATCTAACTAAATGCTTTGGTAAAGGGAGGGGCAAAAGAAGAGGCCAAAGATTAATGAACGTGTCAAACTTCCTCGATATACATACATACATACATACATATGGCAAAAAAAAAGCATGAGAAATTGGAAGAATATAAGTATATATACATATATATAGAGAGAGTCGGGCTTACGATATCTGGATGCCCTTTATTACTTTCATTATACCAAAATCTTAAAGACTTTAACTCAATGAAAAGTTTCTAATTTCCTTTTTGTCAATCTGTACTATAGAATTCTATATATATATATATATATTACAATTAATGTAAGATAACAAATCCTTTCTAAATTCTTATTAAATAACGTTAAGATTATCATAGAGGAGATCCCTTGCAATTTTTACGAATTGTGAAAACAAAACACAGAAATCCAACGAAAATAAACAACAGTGAATGGGAGAGATAACAAATAACTTTTAAGGTAACAAAATTTAAATTATTGTACAATCAAGTTTGCTTGTACCACACACACACACACACACACACATCGTATACACACCACACACATTGAAATATCTATGGGTAGAGGGAAGCAAAAGAAAAGAACGTCATATAAAATTAAAATATTACATCTTCGACCCTGAACCCTGATTTGAATTAAGCAAATGTCTGCACTGTGGAGAGAAATCCACAAATTTTAATCAAAAGAATATGATATGATGTGTTTTACCCTTACGGTAATTCTATAGAACATTTCATATTATCAAAATCAAAACTGGTTTTGATTTTGTAAACAATTGAAAACTGTTTTCAGTTAAAAACTGTGGAAACGAGTACGCAGCAACTACCCTAGCTCTTCAATCGTAACCTTTGCTTTTCTTGTAAACAGCAATTGAAAAATATTTCAATTGCCTGAAATTAGCATATGTATGAAAAAGTATACACCGAGCAGAAAGCCCAGGCAGCAACTGTCCTCGCTCTACAATTGTAACCTTTCGTTTTCCACGCAGCAACTGTTCTCACCAATAATATTACCATTGTAGCCATTTTAGATGCGTAAATACTAAAGTAATGATAACGCAGCAACTATCCTACATGCCAGAGGTTCACGATTTCTCGTTCGACAACTAAATACAAATGTGTGATATTAGCACGCAGCAACTGTCCTTGCCTATAGCTTAATAACTTATGAAAGTAGTATTGTTCTCTTGTTCTCTCGCTCTTTCTATGTTCCTTTTTTTTTGGAACTTTTTCTACCCTTTCCCTTACTTACATATAAGACTTAAATTTGAAATAAACATTTTGTTTATTATCTTAACGCTTTTGCTCCACTGTGCCACTATTTAAAATTCACACATTATTCCTCTTACACATACAAAATGATGAGATCGGCAACCGTATTGATCAATTGGCACGGGCATTGTGTTGTTGTTGTTGTTGTTGCTATTCAGCTTGTTTGGTGGTCCCCTTAAATTATACTTCTTTTTTTGCATATTAGACACGACTTGAAGATACCCTGTTAGGCATACATTTTGATTGATAAATATTATATAAGTTAGCTATTGTCCTATATATACATATAGGCTTTAATGATTTTCTTTTGATCACTTTTCAGTCAACTTGTTTAGAGGGTATATAAAAATTCGATCCCATAGCCTCTCTCTTTAGCTATCGATGGGTGCATGACAAGTGTTTGGAATGTCGGCAGGTGTCGCGTGTGGTAATTGAAATACTGCTAAATTATTTCAGATTCATCATGGTAATAACTTTTCATATTTACCTCGATATATGTACATATGTATCCCCCCCTACCCTCTATCCCTCTCAATTATTAGCCTATAACAAACATAATATAGTGGAGGCCCGACTTTTAATTTCTTTTTTTTTTTGTTTTTTTTTTTTTTCTGTTTTATTTTTATTTATTTTATTTTAGTTTTTTTTTTTTGGTTTTTTTTCTTCTTTTTTTGTATAATTCGTCATGTGTGCAAAGTGCGTGAAACTTCTTCGAGTAAATTAAACGCATATTTGTGCGAGTCAAGGAAAAGCTGTCAAAATAAAATGTGATAAAAAGCAAAAAAAAAAAAAAAAGACAGGCAAAAAAAAAAAAAGAAAGAAAAAGAATAATAAAAACAAAGAAGTAAGCGAACGCAAAAGCGCGTGGGAAAATAAAAGCAAATACATTAAAAAAAAACACACACTCAAAAAAAAAAGAAACAAAAAATAAAAAAAAAAAAAATAAACCTTGTTGCGAATAACTTATAAGAGGGAATAAGATAAAAATGAGAATCGGGCACTTTAAAAAACTAACCTTCCTGTATATCTGTATAATGTCTAGCAAATATGTATAATGAAAACTCTACGATCTACTATACATACATATATAGATATAACTCTATAAATTATTATTTAAATTGCATATCTATAATAATTGATTACTCAAGAAAAGTAAATGATTTGTGCTGTTATGAAACAATTGTTTATATGTTTATTATTGATATCCAATATATGTATATATACGAATGTATATATGTATGTATGTATACCCTGTAACCATAGGACAAAAGGGTATATTAAAATCACCAAAAAGTGTATTTAACTGGCAGAAGGAAACATTTCCAACCCCCTAAAGTATATATATATTCTTGATTAGCATCAACAGCCGAGTCGATATAGCCATGCCTATCCGTCCGTATGAACACCTACATAGAACTCAGAGACTATAAGAGATAGAGCAACCAAATTAGGTATCAACATCCGTCTAGTATTTACGCAGATTAAGTTTATTTCAAATTTTGCCACGCCTACTTCCGCCAGCGAAATTTCATAAATACGATTAACTAACTATAAACTAAACTATAACTATGTAATAGATATCTCTTAGTGGTAAAGGGTATACTCCAAGTCGAGAGGGACAACTTGTTCACTTCATTTTTTTTTGGTAATGAAATTATTTTTGTGGTACAGTCAAGTTGCAATAAGTTAGTTGTTGTGATAATTGACATTATTGTTAATATGATATGGATATGTTTCATATTGTCTAGTCAACATTTTTGATTTTGGCGCGTGTAATCATAATATCAGACATAAATGTATATATATATATATATAAATTGAAGGCCCTTCCGTTCATAATGAAATAAATCTATCTAGTCAGACATTCCTAAATACTCAAATTGCCTTCTTGGGAACGGGAACTGTCTTTGTTTCATACAATATTCCTATATATATATATATATATATATATGTATATATATATGTATATATATATGTATATAAATATACATAATAAGTGATTTTCATTTGATGGTAATACAAAACGCAAAGTCTTGCTTTATTTTATTCAAGTGCATACCTATTGAAAGGGAAAAAGACAGAGCGACAGAGAGAGAGAGAGAGAGAGGGAGAGAGAGAGAGGGTGAAGGAGAAGGTGATAGTGAGAGGTAGAAGTGGATAATGAGGAAAAGGGAAAGGGGAATACGCCACTTGAAACAATTGCAATAATTGTGGATAAAGTATTTTTTCTTCATTCCTTTTTCTTTTCTTTGTTATTTTAATTCACTAAAATCCTATACGGAATTATGTAAATTTCCTTCAACACAACGAATTTTGTTATACTCTACATTTTGATTGATCATTACAATAAATATTATGCATATTATTGATTGGTTAATGTATTAAAATATTTATCTAAGATTTCACGGGGGTTTATCCAAGCTAGAAACTTTAGTTATATATAAAGAAATCGGAAGTATTTTAATAATAACAACAAAACTTAATCCTTTTAATACCAATCACTGTTACAAGCTGATATTTAGAGTTATGTATAACTTTTTAAGTTATATATATATATATAATATATTTTCAAAAGTCTTGGCATTTCGCTTTCATAAGAACTATATACATACATATGTACATATATACTACACATTTATATAGATAGTTGAATGGTTTCATTTTAAACAATATTTTAATGAAATAACAAAAAAAAAAAAAAAACATTATTGCATTTTATTTAATATTACACAAAACAAAATGAAATTATTTTTTTTTTCTTCAATTTTTCCATGATTTGGCATAAAAATTAATTTTAAAGCCTAAACAATCATAATAACAATAACAATCGTAATCATAATTGAAAACCATTGTTTTTATACTTATTATACATATATGTATTTATTTTGGTGTCTTCAATTACAAAAGCCCTCCCCCCTCCCTTTACCCCCCTTCTTTTACCATGGCTAGTATATGTACATACATATATGGTTTATTTACCTAGAGTGTGCAGAATTTTTTTTTTTTTTCATATTCTTTTGTTTCCAGCCAAGTTGGCAAGTTCGCCATAATATGTCTATATATATATACCTCTATATATGTATCTACATATATATATATACATACATATATAACATTTGTTGGTGAGAAATTGAATTTCGCTTTCTGGACGACTATTTTGGCCAACAACCAAATATGTCAGCAAAAACCAAAATCAAAAAAAAAAAAATGGAAAAAAAAGAGCAAGAACAAATTCCAGACATTATGGTCAAATAGCAGACCTATGAATACACTTAGCCTTTATTATCATAATATCAACAATTAAATCTTAAATTAAAGTAAATCTTTTAAATTAAGTGCAAGCGAAATCTAACTAATTATAGTATATGTATGTATATATATATAGAAGACTTGTTAGATCTTAATTTGTAATATGATTAGATATAGATTATATATATATATATATATAGATTATATATATATATATATATATATATATATATATATTCCATATATTTCCTTCGTTAATCAGCTTAATGGATCCCCTGTGTGAATATGCTTTTCTTTTCGTTATATTCTTTTCTTTTTCCCGCTTTTTTCTCTTTGGGTTTTTCCTCCCTGACCTTCTCCCCGCATTATAGCCAAAATGCTTCGAAGGCCAAAATAAAAATTGTTGATTTTTGGTGAGACGCAGGAAATGTCACCTTATACCAGAAATCATTGACTTGGCGGTTTTTTCTTTTTTTGCCCGGACCTCACAATTACCTTATTCCACCCTTACCACCAATGGCCATCTCTGGCCCAGTACCCTCCCCTCTCCCGTCTTGAAGACTAAATATTTCTCTTACTCTAGAAGCTCCCCCTCCCCACCCCTCTCCATTCATTACCTCTTTCCTAAATCTCATCATCAACTGATTCTTTCAATATGAACAAAATTCTGTTCTGGCTACTACGCAGTTGCTTTTTTAGAGTTCAAACACTTTCTGGGCATTTTTTTTATGGTCTGGACATAAAAAAAAACCACTCGTGAAACTACCTCATTCACTCTTTCTCTTTCTCTTTCTTTCTCTCTCTCTCTCTCTCTCTATGGTTATACATAATTTAAAGAGTAGAGGAACTTGTTTCGCAGTTAATGGAAAATTTTGTTTCATGTAAAATATATGATTTTTCCTCTAGTATATCAATATAAGAACATATAGAATATAGTATGAGATATAGATAGAAGAGAAAGATTCAGAGAGAGCGAGAGATAGAGAGATGGAGAGTGAGAGTCAGAGAAATAATACTACTAGTTAGTCTAAGAGACAAAATGCCAAACTCTATTTATAAATAAATAAAACAATTAGAAATATGGTGAGGGGGAGGCGAGGCGTACAAAGCAGAAAAGAACGCCACAAAATGTCAAAGATAAAAAACAACAAAAATGAAGCAAGCAAGTCGTCTCTGCCGACTTGGAGTATACCCTGTACCAAAAAAGGATATTTGATTTAAACAGACTCCTTCCAAATCCCCATTAATTGAATATAAATTTTTGAAAAAATTCTCGCAATAAGCCAAAACACCAAAATCATGCTTTCTCGCTCACTCATGTCAGTGAACGAAACTAATGCGTCATTCGGTACCAAGCAACATGCGCATGCTATCTCGCTCACACATTTCAGCTGCTGCTGCCCATAGAATTTCAGTACAAAACATATATACGTATTATCTCCGATATTTATTGACCGATTTCGGTCAAATTCGGTCAGATGGTACATATGGGCTATATAATTGAGTCTACCAAAAATAAATACTGTAGCTTTAATAGAACTCTAGTTATAGTTTTTTCTAATTTGCGGGGGCGGAAGTGGGCGTGGCAAAAATTTGAAACAAACTTGATCTGCGTATGGACTAGGTGGATGTGGACACCAAGTTTGGTTACTCTAGCTCTTATAGTCTCTGAGATCTAGGTGTTCATACGGACGGACGGACAGACGGACAGACGGACAGACGGACGGACAGACGGACAGACGGACAGACGGACATGGCTATATCGACTCGGCTGTTGATGCTGATCAAGAATATATATACTTTATGGGGTCGGAAAATTTTCCTTCTGCCTGTTACATACATTTTAGCGACTTTAATATACCCTTGAACCCTATGGGTACAGGGTATAAAAATATAAAAAAAAAAAATCAAGAAAAAAATGAGAGAAATTAGCATGAAATAATAAATTTATCTAGGAATGGTTGGCAACAAAACGCACGCGTATGAAAAAAAGCAACAAAAAACGCAAAAAAAAAATTAAAAAAGAAAAAATAGCAAAAGCAATAAAAAGAAACAAAATATTAACAAAAAATTTTATATAAAATAAAATTATTACAGCGAAAAAAAAAAACTTTTTCTTTTTTTTTCCTTCTCTTTTTTCGGCTCTCATCATGACGCCAGAGCATAAAACAGCTGATGACTAGAATTATTAGGAAGGGAGGAGAGGGGGTGTGTGGGGTTAATAACATAATTTAAAAAAAAAAAAAAATAATCAAGTCATTAAGATGGACCCCTAAAATTCCATTTTTTATTCAATTTAGTTAACAATATTTGCCAAGAGATTTCCAGTGAATTTTTTTTTTAGGAATTTTTATCAAAGAATAAATTTAAATAGCTAAAAGTTAAAAGAAAAAAAATCTCAGATGATTCATATTTATGTATATAGCGACTGCATATAAAAAAATAATCTCCAATTGTACATATATACATATGTATGTACATCTTAAAAACCATCAATAACCGGATCGATCAAGCTATGAAACTTGCTATATTAGTTTTTTCTTTTTGGCAATTGGCAGATCTGACTTCTATAACATTTGGAAAAAAATGTCAGTTTTAGTATTTAATAAAAAAAATGGATTTTTAAGCTATAAAAATTTAATTTTTATTATTACTTTTATATACTAAAAAAAAAATGACAAAAGCATAAATCTAACGACTATATCTTATGGTGATTATATCAGGTTTATTTACATATATAATTTATGATTTATTTATTTATTGTCAGTTAAATAAAATTTGATTTAATATTATATATACATATATGTATATTAATCTGATACTAAGTGATATCTAGATATTAAGTCAATATTTGGTATTCCATATCTTATTTAAGAGCATTAGAAAGTCGTATATTTTTATAGCCTTATAGATCATAGAAATAAACGTTTCTTGATCAGCATCAATAGACGAGTCGATATGACCATGTCCATCTGTCTGTTTCTTTGCATCTTTTCGAACTTAAATTTTCAGCAATGTGAATAAAAGTTAAATGATTCTGTTCATTGATAATTTATCTAAATTAAGTTTAAGAATTGGTGGGATCGGTCAACTATAAGATATAGACCCGAGAAATCTCGGGCAAAATTCGTTTTGTACTTGAGAGAAAACTTTGTTATTTTTTTGAGATATCTCAACCAAATTTGGTATACAGATGATAAATCTGCTTTAACACAACATCAGTAAGTTTGAATCACATCGAATAATTCATAAATTAATAAAAATAAATAAAAAAAAAAAAATGAAAATCTTGAGGCCGATATTACTGAGAAGTAGTTAAATAAACAGCAAGGGTATACAAACTTCCACATGACCGATGTTAGCTTCTTTGATATTTTTTTTTCTTTTAAATAAAATTTCAAAATTTAATTAGTTATATTCGATTCTCTCGGGTCCTGGTTTCTAATATGATTTTCATCGAAATATCTTTAATGATTAATTTATTAGCAATCATTAAACATCAAAAGGTTAAAATGAGACCAATAAACTCAACTAATTCTTTGGCAAAATGTTAATTATTGATAAATGTTTGATAAATGGCCAAGTTGGGGATTGAATTGTGGGCGGTTTTTTCTTTTCTTTTCTTTTTTTTCTTCTTTCTTCAACATGAGATCCTTCTAAAATTCTGGGCATTCTAATTCATAATAAGAATAATGCCACAGTATAGACTCTGGTGGTGTGGAGAGTGGGATTGGGGAAGGGGGGGTGGGGGATGGTATGGGATGGGATGTTAATGTGAAAACTTGTGGGTGGGGTAAGAACTAATGTTTTTTTCCGTTGGCGTTTAAAAGTTATTTATTTTTGCGACATTTTGGCATCAAATCAAAAATTCGTGCATAAACTATTTTTGAAGAGCCACCACATAGACCAAAAACTGTTGGCTAGACCATGTTAGCCCGATCCAACCAGGGTGACAGACCAGAGCATCAGCATCAGGAGAAGCAAAAATGAAAGAAAGAAAGAAAGAAGAAAAACGTCGACGGTATCTGGGGGCGGAGGTGAGAGGAAAATGGCTGACTGGCGACTAAAACGTTTCCCTCTCTTTTCCTTTTTTTTTTTTTTTTTTTGGTCTTTTGGATTTATGCGATTTTGATGGAATCATTCTTGTCCGACTTGGACACGGACGCCACACAGCAATCCAAAAATAAAGTAAAACCAGGAAGCAAAAATCCAAATGAAATTTATACACAAAATGCAAAAGTATATAAGTATAAGCCCAATGTATACCCATTAAATATTTTTTAAGCATAAATTTCTGTGTATGTATATGTTTTATCTAGCTTAGAGAGCTATGGTAAAAAAAAATAGTACATAAAATTCAAAATAAAATAAATATCATATATAGAAAGGGAGTTTCTTTTAATTATATATGAAAAGTTGCTTATTTTAAATTGAAAATTTGAATAAATATATTAAAATTTGCAACATTTATAATCATATATTTTATATACATACATAGATATAAAATAGTATATTATATTTATTTTGAATTATAAATAGGATTTTCTTTTAAATTTTTATATATTTAATTTTTTTGCTTTTTATTTTTTTTATTTAAGAAAATGCTTTAATTATTTATGTAAGTAATATATAAAAAAATAAATAAATTTACTTAATTATTATAGTTCTTATATGCCCCCAAAATACATAGAGGGTATTCATAGAAAATTTGAAACTGAGACAAAAAGAAGGAGAAGAAAGAAAAAAGAGGAAAAATATTCCATGTTAAATGCTTAGCACGAGTTAAAATATTTTAACAATAGATAAATGCCATGCAACTGGCATACCCTCCAATTCCCGCAACCCCCACCCACCACTTAGTCATTCCTAACCCCTCTGCTTAAGTCAAGCAATCATCCCCCTCCCCCCCACCCCACTCAACTATAGATTTAACTTATTATTTGCTTTACGTTTCGTCACATTGGAAAGATGTCCCAAATTTGTCTATGCTAAATTTGCTTAGCTGATTTTGACGAACTGATCACCTAATTTGGTTAGAGACCAATGCATATATCTATTTAATATATAGATACATATACATATACATATACATATACATATATGCACTAGATTTATATAGCTATTACCTATGCATACAAACATATGTACATATTTATATACATATACACATATACATACATACCTATGTATATGTATATATGGATATCTTTGTATATACAGGCAAATAAAAGATATGGCAAGATGATGATCATGATGACGATAATGATGATGATAATGGTCTCGTGCTCAAAAAAAACCTTACCACTGTCAACATTTGCATATCACTCTCGTATCGGCAATGGTAATATGTAACAACAAATAACAAACAAATGGCTCTGGAATGTACCCCCACCCCTCCCCTTGTCAGTGGCATCATTGTTACTAAGAATCATTCATACAAAAGGGGAATCACATCATTTACACATGAAAATAATATAGAGTATTATAATATTCAATGGACATAATGCGATTAAGTATTTTGTCATTTAGAAATTTATTAGAAAAATAAGAAAAAAATATTTTAGAATTTTATATGAGAAAAATTAAATATGCATCTATGTATATATGTATATCTATATCTAGATAAAGAATAAAACTATATTCTTATATATACATGTATAAAAAATAGCATATCATATAAAATATATATAAAAAGTAATATAAAATATATATATATATAAAAATATAAATATATTATAAATTAAATGCATAAATTTGTACATGGATATGGATACATAAATATCTATGAGCAGATTTTGCGGTTAAAATTTAGAAAATGATGATCTACAAAAAATATGAAAATGCAGAAAAAATTATGGGTAAATAAATAATAGAAAAACATGACGCAAATTTAAAATAAAAAAGAATTAAAAACAAAAAAAAAAAACAACACAAGACACATTTAAAGTAAAACAAAAAATAAAAAACAAAAGGAATAAAAAAATTTTGAATAAGGGAGAAAAAAATTTTATTTATATTTACATAAAACAATAAATAAAAAAAATTAAAAAACCAAAAGCAAAGAGGTAAGATCTTATTAATACAAAAATGTAAAACATTTATTCTGCCTGTTGCATACATTTTAGCGACTTTAATATACCCTTGTTCCCTATGGGTACAGGGTAAAAAAAGAAAATTATGAACCAAATATTTAAAATATACGACATTGAGTGTAAATGATTTCAACTATGCAAGTTGGTCCAAACCAAATGCTGATCGAAATACCATTGACAAAAATATATATACATATATACATACATACATATGTATGTATATATGTATGTATAAATGATGATAGAGGCGAAAGCAATGTGCAACTGATCATCAACAAAAGGTGCTTCTCTCCTTCTTCTTCTTCTTCTTCTCCTGCTTCTTCTTACTATTCTTGATCATCATTATTATAATGTTCATGATGATCGTGGTTATCATTGCTTGCGATGTTATTTGACAGACGTGAGAATTTTGGAGACAAACAAAACAGACAAACACACAAATACATACAGACACACACACACACACACACACACACATTGTTAAATAATCAAGAAGATACTTACATGGTCTTGATAAGAGAGCATATATATGTATATATATATATATATTTATGTATTTGTATATATATCCACATAGATACCGAGTGAGACAATGTTTCAGTGTCGTCTCTCTTTCTTTCTTTTTTTTTTTTTGTTTTTCTTAATTTTGGTTTTCTTTTTTTTTTTTTTTTTTTTAAAACAGCTGATATCACATAAAAAAGTTCAAGAAATTGTATTTCATTTCTTTTATTTTTTTTATTTTTGTTTTTATTATTATTTTTTGTTTTGTGGGAATTCTTGTTTGATTTAAAACATAAAGAAATAAAAAAAAAATTCGGTGTCTTATCATCATATAAAGATACATACATACATGTCAACATTCCTATGTATGTACATATGTATCTGTGTGTGTATGCATGTATGTTGGATAGCATGCTCTAATTTTTTGATTACACTGCACGAAACTGCAACATTTATGCATGTATGTATGTATGTGTGTATCTAGTGCAAAGCGTTTACCCAATAGATTAGCAATCGAGAATGGATAATAAACACTCGGCAAGAGTGCAATGAAGCGGAGACGAGGAGATCGCTAAAGTAGGAGGAGGGAACAGAGAAGCAGCAGTGGGAGAAATTCAGTTGGAAGACTCAGACCTCGATCGTTTCATGTTGTTGATGATTACACAAGTGCCACAAAGTGCCACAAAAAAAAAAAAAAAAAAAAAAACACAAGAAAAAAAAAACTAAACCAAACATTTGTATACCCTGTAATAAGAAAGAAAAAGTGGGGTATGCATGATATATGGTCATATGTATGTATGTCTAGATCATGTCTTTAGCTTATTTTATTTCATGAAAAACAATTTAAAATATAGTTAAATAATATAAACAAAAAAATAGTTTTAAAAATATAATAAAATAAAAATAGTTTAAATTAAAAATTTTTTATTTAATAATAAAATATTTTTAATGAATAATACAAAATTTTTATATTAATTATATACAAGCTGATATATGTATAAATTTGATTTTAAGCATAAATTAAAATAACTTTAAAGTTTAATAGATTTAATTAAATAAAATAGTTTGAATTACAATTTTTAATTAAAAAAGAAAACTTATTCTCTTTCAAACATAAAATGATATAGCTTTAAGATTTAATAAATTTAATTGAATAATAGTTTAAATTAAAAAACATATTTAATTGTAAACATAAATTCAAAAATGTTATATTGTAATTTAATTAAATAAAATAGTTAAAATATAAATTTTGAATTAAAAAAGAAGCTTATTCTATATCTAATATAAATCAAAATTACTTTAAACTTTTATAAGTTTGTATTAATAAATAAAACCAATTTAAATAGTTTATGATTTACACTTTTCAATTTGTTTAAAATCGATTAAAATTAAACATTCGGTAATGGAATATAATGCTTCTAAGTACTTCTTACAGGGTATCATCCATTCCTTACTTAAGCTAAAACTTTTTTTTTGGTTTTTTCTTCTTTTTTTTTTTTTTTTTTTTTTTTTGAAGAAAATGCAAACACTGTTAGGTGTGTAAACAGACAATTGATAAAATGAAAAGAAGCAGAAAATGAGAAAAAGAAATCCCCCCCATCAACCTCTACGTATGTATGTATATCTCTACTTTCAACCCCACCCCCTTTGGTTGTAGTTTTCCTTCTTTTTTTTTATTTTTATTTATTTCATTGCAGACGAAGTGGTGCATGGAGTTCAATGAAGTAGAAATTGTAAGTATATAATTAAATTCATTCAATATTAGCTCTATAAATGTAAACGTAGTAAAATTTTAATTTTTTGGTATTGGGATTGGTTTAGTTGTCTACACTAAACGATGAACACGATACGATGATTGGTGACCCCGACGTTTTGATATATGTATGTATGTATGTACATATATACATTTTGTATCTAGTACGTGTCGATTTAAATGAAATATTTGAGCATTCAATATGGATAAGGAAAATAAAAATAAAAAAAAAAAAAAAAAAATCTTATCAAGAAAATTGTTCTTGTTGAATTCAATTGAAATTTTTCCAACAAAATTTTAAAACAAAATCAAATAAGCCAATTTTTAATATGCCATTTTTTGAATGCCTGAGAGCTTTTATCATTGCACTATATGTTGCGATTAACTGTAGTATTATGCCGTTTATTTTATATTTAATATTTACCCAAGGACCTGGCCCAATACTTTCACCATTAACCATACTTCGACGTCTCTGGGATAGCTAGAAATTAAAAAGGATCAATATATAAAAATAAAGTTCATACTAAATGATACATATACATACACATATATATATATATATAATATTATTGTGAAATAAACTTGCATTCAAATTAATGTAATATCATGGTTTCTCTCAGTGTAAGGGGGGGGGGTTACTTTCTTATGCTACGATTTTTGGGTGCGTCAATTTTTCGAAAGATTTCCCCTTGTCTTCCTTATATTTTTGATGAATATTCAGGGGAAATCCATATGATATTGCTAGGGGAAAAGCCTTTACCTGAAGGGTGAAGGTGCAGGTGGCCTAGGGGGGGCGGGGTTTCGTTAATCAGCTATAGTTTGTTTTATGATTGATTTCTAAGCGTGCGGGTGTGTGGGTGTGTGAGGTGTGATGTGAGTTATGCTATTAAGATTGCATATTATCGATATCATTGGCGACATAGTCTTAAAGTCAAAGCCAACGCCATAACACCGAAATTGAGGTCTACACACACACACTCACACACACACACTCACTCACACACTCACACACACACACTCTTTTACCCTATCATGCTCACGCACAAGTGCGTGGCAGTTGCTAGGCCTAACTACAATTCTGACACAATTGAAAAAATTCTATTTTGGTCATGATAAATTAGGTTTTAAGCCTCTTTGGTTATAGCTTATTGTATATATACATACATACATCAATATATATATATATATAGTAGTAGTAGTAGCAAATCGTAACAAGTCTTAAATGCATATATATATACATACGTTAACACAATGTGTAAACTTTATTTTTAAGTGTTGGACATTTAATTAGCATTGCATATTTTCTTTTTGTATGAAAGAAAAACCTTAGGAGGAAAAATCCGAAAAGAGATCAGTTTACTAAACATATTTAGCATATATGTATATAATTATATGTATATATATATATTATATATTTAAGTATAAAATGCTACTTAATCTAAATGTATATGGTGGGGGAGGGTTAAATAAATATCTTTATACTAATCTAATCTCTCTCTCTCTCTCCCTCTTTCCAAGTGCTTGACCTCGTACATAGAGTCTACACTAACTATAATATACCAATGTAATAAAAATCATAAAATAAAAAAAAAAACACACACATACACACACAAACTAGACCCTCTCTTATCAACATAATAATGAAAGAAAGAGCCCCTAATGTATGTTTGTATGTATAAGAAAGGCTATAAAATTTTTTTTTTTTAAATTTAGTGCCTACCACTTATATGTCTATTATCATAACTGATGTATTTCAAAAAAAAAAAAAAAAAAAAAAAAGAAAAGAAAATGAAAAATGATTAATTTTTATACTCAGTAACCGTTGGCTGGGTGAAAAGGGCATATTTAGGTCAACGAAAATATCATCTAAGTATATACATTATAAATTTATAGACTGTATATCTTTCAGTGTATAATCGATCTCTTTTTTTCAACATTTCTTGTTTCTAAATAGAATCTTTTCTCTTCCTAAAATTTTTGTCATTAAAAATTATTCGTTTTTTTTTTTTGCATATATAGTTTCAAGTTTTTTACAACAAACAAAAAACAATAGATATATAATTATTTATTTAACTCAAAAATCAGACTTTAAAATCCAATTTCTTTTCCTAGTTAGCAAACTTGAGATCGGAGGATTTTACTGAAAAATTAGTCAATGCTTTATATATATATATACATATGTATATGTAGAAAATAGTATTGCGTTTGTAATATTTAGAGTTCCGATCCGGATTGAATTGGATTTTTTTATAAATAAACAACACAAATAAATAAATAAAATTAATAAAAATTAAATATTAAAAAGATGAAGCAATATATACAAGTTTAATGTTCTTTTCATATATTTGTATATGTATATATATATATATATATATAATTACACTTTTTTTATTTATTTCAAAATTATGAATTATGTACCTATAAGATAATTGAATAATAAGTTCAAAGTGGAGAAAATTTTGAGATCAATTTTGAATGCTAAAATTGCAAAACTTATGTTTTTTTTTTTTTGCGAAATATTTTGGAGCTTCATTAAAAAATAATTATTAATAATTTTTTTAATTATATATATATATAATATCCGAATATTTTGGAGTTTTCTTAATTACAAATTTAAAAATTTATTTGTGAAAACTTTAACAAATTTTTAAAGTTATTTTATTAATAACGAATTTGAAACTTTTATTTGGGGAATTTTCTACAAATATTTTGGAGTTTTGTTAAAACGAATTTGAAACGAATTTTGTTGAATGAATTTTCAATAAATATTTTAGAATTTTATATATAACAAATTTCAAAACTTTTTTGGAGCATTTTCATCTAATATTTTAGAATTTAATGAAGAACAAATTTGAAACTTTTTGTTGATGGAATTTTCACTAAATATTTAATCAATAAGATAACAAAATTAAAAAATTTTTTAAATACTTTACAGTTTTATTTATATATATTTTGAAGTTTTGTTAATAACAAGTTTGAAAATTCGATTTTTGCAATTTTCAATAAATATTTTAGACTTTTGTTAATAAAAAATATCATACTTTACCTTAAGAAAATGTAAATGTTATTTAATTGTTTAAGCTTATACTAAGAATATGACTTACTACCTGCCACACGGTATTTAGAGAACGACTAAAACTATTAAGTTGCTTTAATTTCGTTTTTTGTTGCTGTTTTTGGGTTTTTTTTTTGTTTTTTTTTGCGATAAATGCCTATGAATCAGCCTATGAATAGACGGTAGTCATTTACCAAGTAAAGTTGTAGGGCCACCTGATATGTAAATTGGTTTCTCCCCCCCCCCCTCTCGTTCATTACCATTCAAATCCAGTTTAGCACGAGCATATCCCCTATGTATACATACATATGTTACTATCGATATATATATACATATATATAAATTCAATACTATAGAAATGCCTCTCAAAGAGAATTCCAAATTGCTAAACGACATTAATCTAAGATTTATTTAAATGAATCTTCTCTTGGCTAAGACAAAAACAAAACAAAAAAAAAGAATTGAAAAAAAAAAAACAAAAAGAAAAGAAATCCACACAAAATTCAAAAATCCCGAGATGTACCTGTTACTAAGAGATTGAGTAAAGGAAAAAGAGAGAGAAAGGTAGATGGTAGATAGATATATAGAGAGAGAGAGAGATATGAAACCAGATTCGATTTTGTGGTCCTAACTCAACATTAATATATTATTTGGTGGTTCATTCTATGCATATCTAAAATGGTATGGCTAATGCTTTTCTCTCTCTCCCCCTCCCTCTCTCTCTCTCTCTCTCTCTCTCTCTCTCTCTCTCTGTCCCACTAATTTAGCTTAGTTGTATATCTTTGGTGGCACAACATTCTACTTACATTTTTAGAGTGTTTCATTAGGCGACCTTTTCGGTCACTTCGGTCTTGGGTTGTTGTTGTTGTTGTTGTTGTTGTTTTTAGGTAGGCAGGTAGGTAGCCAAATTCATTAGATGTACCTGTTCGCTTGCCCTGTCGTCGTATCTTAACCCGGTATTCTCTCTCTAGCTTGTCTATAAGGTGTTCAAACAGAATTTAGCCGACAATTAATACGATATGGAATTTTATGCCATTGCCATAGAAAAAGTCTAGAGGTGAACTTTTTCAAATTATGTCATATGGTATATATAAGTATACATATACATATATATTGATTTAGTAGTAATCAAATGAAATGAAAACTAAAAAATTAAAATTAACTGCCAAAAGGAAAGCAAAAAAAAAAAACAAAAAACAAAAGAAAATATTATGAAAAAATAAGTGAAAGCTTAAGAAATAAATGTAAGGATTAAAGGATAATATTACAGATCGTTTAGATGTTCATCTATTAGAATATTTATTCTATACAGTTTTTAAACTAATTTTTGCTGATTTGTATGTAGCATAAATTTGAAAAATATATATACAATTTTTATTGTAATTTATGTGCTTTGAGAATTACTTTAAACTGAAAATTGAAAATTCTATTTCTAAAAAAGTATCGAAAAAAAAAATCAATTCATTCAGATGATATATATAGCATCTAAGCTATCAATTTATCATATCAATAATCAATTACTTTTTTCTTAATTCAGCTAATTTATTTATAATAATAAACCTTTTAAATTAATAAATTAACTAAACGTAAAACTAATATTGATATCACTTAAGAGATATCGTCCCTTTAAGTAACTAACTTAATTTAATTAAATGCAGAGAATACTAACAATTATAAAACAATTGGAATTAGTTTTAATTTAAACAAATTTATGGTTATTTAATTTAAAATAATTATACCCTTAGATTTGAAATTAAAAACTTAGCAATAAATTGTATTGTTTATTTGGTTATTAATTTGGTTAATTTTAATTAAATTTTTGGTTTTTAAATTTAGTTTTGTATACAATATAAAATTTCTAATTAATTGAAACTTATCTACTAATTGTTTATATCGGTTAATATAAAATTTTGGCCCATTGAAATATTTATATTTTGTTTAATATTAATTGATATTTTCTTAAATTTAATTTATTTTATTTATTAAACAAATTTTCTTAGATGGAATTATATTTTCTGTTCCAAACGCCTTAACATTTATGCTATAAAAATTATTAAAATATTTAAATTTTCAGTTTTTTTTGTATATTAACAAGAAAATATCTAAAAAGAATTTTTCGAAAAATTTCTATAATTTGTTTAAAATAATTTTGTTAATTATTTGTGCAAAAATTATTTTGGGAAATAAACACGATTTCATCTCTAAGTCAGGTTTCGTTATATAGTATCTCTGAGATATATATATATATATATCTCTGTCTCTATCTGTATGTTGGCTTTTAGTGGTATATATGTATGTATGTATATATGTATGTATAAACTTAATGAATGAGTTAATTCCACATTTCGTAGAAATGCCAATAATAATATTTAGTGGCTACACTCACACACACAAAAATATATACAAACAACAAAATGGAATACCATGGAGCATTGAACCGAGGGCTCTCTCTCTCTCTCTCTCTCTCTCTCTCTGTGTGTGTGTGTTTGTATATAGACTGGCTTCCTCTTATGCCAACCCTCAACCCAGCCCCTTCACTTCTCACGTTCCACTCTACTCGAAAATCGCATAAATTTGTCTTGGCAGATCCCCGCTGACAGCTTCGACAGATTGACTTGGCTCACTTAATTAGCCAAAAAAAAAAATGAAACAAGAAAAAGCAACAACAACCACAGCAGAAAACAAAAACGAATTTCGATTTGTGGACTTGCAACTCCTGTAAAGGTTTTAATTGCCTTGAGAAAGACCAAGAGCTAAAAGGAGGAATGGTCCAAGGGGTGGGGTAAGGGGAAACCTCATTGCCAACTAGCTGAAATTTAGCCATAAATGTCATACAAGTTGTTTATAAAACATTGTACAAGGCAAATGTGCAATGTAAATGCATTTGCCCTCAATGTTTTGGCTAATTGTAAATATTTATTGTAACACATACACACACACACAGATATATATGTATATATTTTGGATTCTCTAAACTATATATAGTACAAACATCGGTGCTCTATTGATAGGTCAATGCTAATCGATATAAAATTTTTGCATTTCGGACAAAAACTCAATTTCAATTTTGAAATAGACAAAAATCCAATACTTAATTTATATTGTTATGATCGCAATCAGATATATGTGTATGTATGTATATATATGTATATATGTATATGTATACACTAGTTAGCCAATCGGTGGTTAAAGGCACTATAATTTAATGCGAAAAGCGTGTGAGACCATTTGATTAGAAATATCTTTATCAAGTTGGCAAATTGTTCGACCTTGAGTCAAATGACTTGATTAAACTAAAGGTTAACTTTTTTGTTTTTTATTATTATTAACTAATTTTGGCAAAAAAGAAGTAGAAGAAGAAAAGCACTTCACTATAAAGAATTTGATTGGCCATATCATAGACATCAACTATTAATTCTTTCTTGATTTTTATGCTTATTAGATATACATAAAGGGAACTATAACTATATATGTATGTATATATATATAGCATTTAAATATAATAAATTAAAATAAATAAATTACAATAAAATAGAATTCAATAAGACAAAGAAGAAATACTTTATTATTCAATAGTAAAACTGAAGTTTAAATAGAGTTTAAATCAGTGTTGGAAAGTCATTTATGAGTTATCTGTTAATATTAAATAATAATTTCAAGTTTGAGCCTCGAAAACTATTGTTAGTTTTAATTTGTTATAATAAATTTTGAAAAAATAAATAAATACATTTAAAGTTTAGCTACAAAAAAAAAAATTATTAAATATATTAAAATTTTCTTTTTTTTTTTGATTAAGTTAATACAATATGTAGAAAGTATTATTTTAGATAAATAATTGTTTAAGCAAGAAAATTTTCATTTTAAAATATATGTAACAAATAAAATGGCAGATTTAATAATAAATAAAATAATTAATATGATGAAATTTTACAGAGTTTTGATTTTGACATAAATAAATCTCACATATATGTTAATTAAATGATTTAAGTGAAATTAAATTTATGGAATCTTTAAACAATTTAATTTAGAAAATAATTTTAAAGTATATATTTAAAAAAATCAAAAAGCAATGTAACTTAAAAATGTTAATAAATTGTTTTAAAAGTGTATTGAATATTCGTTGGTATTATTGACCTTTAATATCTGCCTCCCTCTCTCTCTCTCTCTGTTTCTCTTTCTATTTTGGATTTTTTTCAGTTTTTGTTTTGCGCATGACAAACTACTTAGGACTTAGGAGTAAAATAAAAAATAATAATTAAAAAAAAAAACTGTAAGTTATGTCATTGCTCCCAACTCAAAAACTATACTTAGAAATATGTAGAAACATACGCGTATATATATATATATATATATATGAGTGTGTGTGTCTATATATTGATATATAGATAGATCAATTGTACCAATATTTGGCCAGTCATTGTTTAGACCCTAAACCATTTAACAGCAACTAATAACAAGTCAATTCCATGGCATATTTCAAATTCAAGATGATTTTTTTTTTTTTTTTTTGGTCTGCATGCCCTATTAATAATGAGTTGTCATTAACGAATTTTTATACCCTTGTGAAAAAATTCAAGGTACATACATACATATATGCAATTTATGTAAAGGTTTAAAAAAAATAAAATATTTTAAAGGTTAAAATAAATTTCTTAATTTTCATATATTTTTAAAAGATTTTATAATAATTATTATATATCTAGATTATATATTCATCTTCTATATATCAAATTATAAAGCTTCTTCTACTCAAGAGTATAGCCAACATTTACTAAATTTCATATAAATACGACAATAAATATCAGAGATATATGTAAGTATGTACATACATAGCTATAAGGGGTTACTGCAATGCCAAGTGCAGATAACATGCGTTGCGCTGCTTTGTTCTGCAAGCAGTAAAAGTTTCTAAAAGCAGTATAAGTTTCGCAAGCAGTAAAAGTTTCTTTTACCCATTTCCTATTGCGTCATATTGATAGAGTATTTACATTTTTTTATAAATTGATTGGCGATTTTGTGGGAATCTGACTTTATGCAGTATCTCCAATTGATGCAGGGTATATTCCAAGCCGACAAGGACGACTTGCTTGTCTGCCCTCTATTCCTCCATTTTATAATTTATTTTGGTTCTTTGTTATTATTTCTATTATTTCTATTAAGGCAAGAGATCTTTTTTAACATTTTAAAGATTTTGGAGAATTTGAGAAAAGCATTTTATTTGCGTGTTCGAAATATTCGTTTTAAATAGATTTTTTATATTAATTTGTAGTATCTCGGTTTCTTTAAATTATTTATGTAATAGATTTATTAAGCTTACATATATAAATAATATAGAAGACTTAAGTTAAAAACTTTTCTTAATTTATGTTTTTTGCTTTATTATTATTTTTAATGTTTTTTTTTTTCATTTTCGTTGATATCAAGTTCTTACGAAATCATAAATTCCAGTTAAATATCAATTTCCTATCAAGAATTTTTTTTTGCGTTTTTAAGCAGCTTGTGTAAGAGGAGAATGTAATTTGTTGGTTTATTTCTGTATTTATTCTTTCCGTTTTTTTGCCCATGAGTTTTTTATTTACAAACATTAAAATAAAAAACCGTTGAGTAATCTCTTTCTGTGGTTGTGGTCATCTGGCGTGTGTGTGGGGTTTGACCCATCTTATCAATGGGCAAATGCTTGAATATTTATGTATGTGAATGAGCAAAATAAATGCAAGATATATACATATATATACATACATACATATACATATATATAATATAATAGTGGGATAAAGCGAATGACTTCTAAGTTGTTCTCATTCAGTTCTTTGGATTGGCCTTATGCGTAACCCCCATTTCCTATATACCCTCCATTCCCTGCCTCTTCTCCACAATCTGCAAACTGTGTATTTCCGCTCATTTTAAAATAAAAGCAAAAAAAACCAAAAAAAAAAAAAAAAAAAAAAAACAAAAAGAAGGAACATATTAAACAAAGAGCAATTTGGAATTGGAACTACCCTAGAGCAACTGGGAATATTTTTCTAATGATATATACATATAAATACTAGGAAATCAATATATGTATATACATATATATATATAATTGTTTTGGCAGAAATTATAAATATTTTTTTGATAAATAGGAAATGGATTTTCTTGTATGTATATATGTATGTATAAATTCTATACTAGAAGAATGGGCTAACTTATAGACGTATAATCTACCAGATCCATTAAGAAGTACATATATTACCCTCTTTAAATCTATATTTAATGTTAATCACTTAACAAAAAAAAGTATTCCATATAAAAAAACGTTTTTGGTCCGTTTATTCCAGTGGCAGCTATAGCATATAGCCAACCGATTCTATTGAAACTTGGTGAAAGCATTTGAAAGTATTTTAAACTTTAAATTTGCTTAAAGATCAACAGAGTTATTAAACCTTTCTCATCAACCAATGGTTTCTATGGCATCTATATGATATAGTCGTTCGATCGGCATGATTTTGAGTTTCACAATGCCTGCAGAATAAAGAAACCTACATATGTGGATAAGGATCTTGCAAGAGAAGCTATAGATCGAGGCAGATATACAGACGAATCGATCGACTCTGTCACTGCTGCTGATCAAGAATATATATATAGTTGGAAACTTTAGACCATAATGAATATACCCTCTGTTCAGTTGATATATATATATCAACTACTATATATAGTACAGAAATCTATACTAAATGTTAGCCCATCTTTCATAATAAATTTTGTAACTTTTTTTTCTATAACTCGTAAATCGAAATCGTATTACGTATGTATATGAATAAAATATTTTTTAAAACTATAATCTACTATTAATTAATTATAATTAATTATTTTTCTGTGGTTTTGGTTTAGTTTTATATAATATTTTACAGGGTATAATTGTGAATTCATTTAGCACTTTTTGCCCCTTTTTGTTCACACGCTTAATTAAAGATCGAGCGTTATATATATATATATATATATATACATACATTCTTGAGTTGTCGTTATTGTAGTAAGTTGTTCTTGTTGTTGTTGCTGCCTGTCAATGCCAAAAGTCAAAGTCTGGATTAATCATCAATCAAATGAGAGAGAGAGAGAGAGGGCGAGAGAAAGAGTGGGAAGAGATTAATCGCAAATATTGAACTTCTATTCCACCCTTTCACTTCTCCAATTCATTCTTAATCTTTTCTCCCTCTCCCTCACACATTTTTAACATTTCCATTTCGATTTCCTTTGAAAGTTAGTCTGGGAAAATTTCTTGATTTACTTTGACAAGTTATGGATAAACAAGTTGAGGGCTTGGTTAACAAAATTCTTAATAGTTTTTTCTTCTATTTTTAGTGGATTAAGGTTGGTCGGTGCGGGGTGTGTGTGCGTGTGTGTGTGTGGCTTGGTGTGAAATGTAAATTTTCATTTTTAAACTAATCAAATAATTGTTTAAGCATTTCAATGTGATAAGGTTCAGGGCTTAATATTTTTATATAATACGATAATGAATGAAACTAGACCGGAATAAACGAGAAATGTTTATGCTAAATTATTTAAGAAAGTTATGCTTCTTATTATTAATAGGCTTTTAAGATTTCTTATCTAAATTCTTATGAATAATTTTTTTTTTTTTAAAGGAAATCATTTTAAAAATTGATTATAAAATATCTGAAATTGTTTAAGCGCAAAAATTTCAATTTATTTTCTTTATTTATTTATTTAGTTTTTTTTTCGGTAGTACGGAATCATATATATGTATGTATATATATAAACATATATACATATAACTAACTCTATGCTATCCACGATTTTTGCCTTAATTTTGTTATTGATTGTGCAACATTGTTGACACTCACGAAGAAAGTCAACTGGCAATTGGCAACCAATGTTTGCCCCCCCCCCCTGCTCTCTTACCACCCCTCTCTCAACAATTGCTGATCGTGTTATAAGCATTTTCTGCAATTGTAATTAAAAAGTCTAAGGATTAGTTATCTGCATATACATATAAAAGTTTTAATACCCTTTCAATATGAATTAGGAAAATCATTTGTATTGTATTGACTTTTAAAAAAAGAGAATCATTACTATGGCTTTAGATGCTCTATAACATCTTAAAAAAGAGAATCATTAGTATGGCTTTAGATACTCTATATCACATAAAAATGTAGCTATAGGGTGTACGTAGAGTTGACAGGGAATTTCCATAGACTTCTCCTCAAGTTAAAGTCGGGACAATATTTTTGCGTTCGCACATAATTGAAAGGAGTGAAGTGGTTTGTACGTGCGCCACATGCTTGCCATATGCGACTGCCAGACAGACGGACAGACGGACAGACAGTCAGACAGTACGACTATCCAGAGAATGAAGAAAGAGATGGGCAGAGGGACCAATTTATTTTCCAACAGCACACACAAAAATGCAGGTCACGAAATGTTTAACCCGAAAGGCAAATGCAGGGAACCGCAAAAACAACATGCAACTAAGACTACAGTGAAAAAATAACAACAACAACAACAGCAAAAAACCAAAAAAGCAAAAAAAGAAAACAAAATAAAAGAAGTGAAAAAAAAGAAGAAAAGAAAGTCAATGCAAAATGGCAAAAACTGTCTGATGATTGAGTGGTGAAGGGATGTAATGGTATGGATGGAACCCAAGGGATGTCCAGGGAAGAGAAACGATATGAAACATATTTGCCATAGGGGCATACATACATACATATATAATACATAACTTACCCCTGATGGTTCCCGCATACTATAGGATTTAAGGTTCCGAACGCATTAGTCGATTGTAATCGATTTTTGAATGAACCAAAACATTGACCACATGATTGAAAAGGGGGGGAGAGAGAGAGGGAGACTCAGAGGGTTGGACTTTGTACTAAATAATAATATCTTGTGACAGATGTTTCTGAAAAGTAGAAAGAAAATACTGATATTTTCTTATTTAAACCATTTTTCAATTAGAAAACGAAATTTTCGTTTAGTTTTTTAAAGATTTTTCAAGAGAAATCAATATACATAAGTACATATATTTTTTAAAGGAGGTCAATATAAATATTAATATGAATCATTTATAAAATACAAACTAAAATATGTATATTTTCTCGAACTTAAAAAAATTATGTAAAATTTCATTCGCAAAAAATACTTATTTAATAACTATTTCAATAAAAAAAAAAACTTAATTTTTGAATTTAAATACAATTTAGATATGTAATTGTAATCCATCCATAATTCTATATACTAAAGTTTTAATATTTTTATTTCTACTTTGTTTCGAAATTGATTGAAATTGTCTTAAATTCGTTTTCTAATTTATTGTATCGAACATTTACTTATGGCCATAATTTTTGTAAAATTCCCATTTCGTTAATTGCCGTAAATATAGTAGATTCTACCCGTATCTAAGGTATCTGAGGTATGTATGTATGTACATATGTTTGTGTGGGTTTTCTCTTTATAGATATTGGGTGAGGGTATGTTATGGTATGAGATCTGGGTACATTGCATAATTGCCCTAATGGCTATGGCCATCACATAGTATAACCATTCCCTTCACCTTTCCTACCCTCCTCCTTTTCTGTTTTTTTTTTGGGGTGTGTTCCCTGTCATTATTTTTGTTGTTGTTGTTGTTGTTGTTGTGGTTGTTGTTTTTATGTTTTTATGATTCATAAAATGCTTGTTATGCTGCAATTTACGTTTGTTGCTATTTTACGAGTTTTTAATTTCGAATGATGATGAGCTAGCTAGATGAATGAATAAAGTGAATGACTGACTGTATGGATGACTGGTTGTTGGTTTGCCTGAATTGTCACTTAATTGGCAAAAACTAATCATTCATACATTAATTTTATATATACACACACACATATGTACATATATGTATCTGAATAGTTGTAATATTCATTTAACATTCATATGTACATATGTATGTTCTTTTCAATTATGCTTACCAAAATGTTTTCTACTAGTATACATATATGTATGTATGTACATATGTATATATATATATATGTATTCGTATGTTATAGTATAATAATTTTCACTTTGTCTGTGCTAATTGTTTTTCATGTGCAGAGACAGACAGACAGAGAGAGAGAGAAAGAGAGACAGAGAGAGATAGCAAGAGTTTGTAGAAAAGGTCTTTAACCTCGGCAAAAAAAAAAAAACACAACGAATTAGTGAAAATATTTTTCCGGTGTCGAGAAAAACAATTGACAAGTAGCACAAAGTCAGACGAGTACTGAAATAGTCATCAGACATTAACATTCGACGACCGCCCACTTATAAGGCGATGCTTAAGCATATATACATACATACATACATACATACATATATACATACATATGTACATACATATATCGGTTCTTTCTGTAAGTAAGTAATTTATCATGTTTAGAAGAAAATTAAATTAACTTAAATAGAAAATGAAAAACCATTAAGCAACATTAGGTGACAAACTAATAATAATTTGGATATATATATATATGTACATATGTATTTAAAATATATGTAAGTATTTTGCAAATATGTATTAAATATCATTCAAGTTAATAAAATGGTAACCCTTAACAACTAGTATTAATCTAAATAAATCTGTTAAAGGATAATACTAAAAATAATAGTAAGAGATTAAAGTTTTGAATTGCATCTAAAGATAGTAAAATATATTCTATTCCAATGGCTTTACTTAAAACTAAAGTCTAGGTAGCATATTGATATACATAAGTCTATGTTAAACTATGTATTTTCATTCATTGTGACTTTTTCCTACTAATCTTTGCCTAGATATTCTTCTGTCTTAAATGGCAATGACGGCTCAAAAATAGTTTCCAGTGATTCTATAATGGTTTTATTTTTTTTTTTTTTTTGAGTCTATATTCAATCGATTTCTAAATATGTATCTAATATCTTAATAATAAAGTTTTCTAGCGGCAATCAGTACATCAGAGAAATAAATGTTAAAAGTCACCGAAAAATTGGGCGCCTTGGTGATAAAAGACTCGTACTTTGTATGTATGTATGTATGTATGTGGTTAAAGGTGTGTGAGGGTGTGTGTGTGTGTGTATGTGCTCTGCTTTGGCTTGTTAGCTTTCAATATTTCAATAATATGCGGCATTTCTTTTTAATATCTTTTCCTTTTTTTTTTTTTTTTTTTTTTTTGTTTGTGTTTGTTGGGGTTCAATGACATTTTGTTGGCGACACTTTGTTGCTGTTGCTTTTTTTTTTTTTTTGTTCGTCTGTCGCACGTTAAATTTAATCATCATTATCACTATCGCCACCAAGCACAAGTAGAGAAAGAAGAAGAAATAGACGAAAAGATGATGAGATGTTTTCTCGTCAGCTGTTTGCCGCTCATCAAAAGAAAAGCAAAAATACGGAGAAAAAAAAATGGAAACAACTTCAAGTAGCAGATACAATACAAAAATTCTATAAATGTTTGGGCCTTTTCTTTTCTTATACCCTATATATGTATGTACATACATACATATGTATTATATATATGTATGTATAAGGGAATATATGTAAGAGATCTTTCAAATATCTAAATCTAGAGTTACGACCTCTTTCTATATGCAGGCTATGAATGTTCTTATAATTATTTACAATTTATGAAATAAAATTTCTACAATTTCCATCTAAGTTGTCAATACATAATTAAAAAAATATTAAATAAATCAATAATTAATTAATATTTATTATTTTTAATTATATTTATTAAACTTTTACTTTAATGCAACTTTTGTTAACAAAAAAATTATTTCAAATGCTGTTAAAATTATGCTTATCGATAATTAATAGTTAATAAGTGTTGCCACATCATCTTTTCCTGTTAAATGGGAACACTTTTCTTAGAGGGTATCTCAAAGCCAGTGCCTCTGAATTTCACTTAAATACATATATTTTTTTTTAATACAGCCCAACGCAAACCGAATTGCATACATACATATACATATATGTTCACATACATACATACATAGATACATCTTTATCTATGTTCTATATGTTACCAACGCGATGAAAGAAAGTCTGATCTATGGCCCCGGGTAGTATAAGTTTTAGAGCTCACATACATACATACATACATACATACATAAATATGTCTTAAAGGGCTAGGCAGGTCAAGGAGGTTGTGATCATTGTGCTAATGACCGGATGACTATGACTACTGTCTAACTATTGCCACATGGTTAAATCAGACATTCAACTCAAACAGCTGAAATTTACACTTGAAGATCATGTAAATTTTCTATTTGTATAAGTAAAAATTGTATCACCTTGTTCTTGTCTTGTCCTTCCACTTAACAGTCCGGCCCCTTGTGGTGAAAAGAAAACCAAAAAAAAAGAAATAAAAAGAATAAGAAGAAGAAAAAGAACAGGCTTTTACTTCTTACTCACTCTGCTTCTTCCCGGTCCTTTCCTTGAAATGCTAATTACAATTCTCACTTGGCTGACGATGGATTCATCCTCTAACCACATTTTCTTTTTTGTTTGTAACACCTTTACAATGCGTTGACAACTTAACTAAGACAACGAAGCTACCATGGATAAGGAGGTACTGTCTATCCAGGTAGTTTTTGCATTATAAAGGACTAGATGTACTTATGTATTTTTTCTTATTCCAGAAGGTACTTGAATGATTCCCATTGCGCATTTATCCGTACATATCTCTCATAGCGGGAGGGCAAAGTTTTATTTTGAAAAATCGGAGTAGATTTAAATGGAACTCTACATTTTCTTTTTTTTTCCATTTTTAAAAATATCGAAAAACACCTTTTTGTACCCCCTTGAAGAAGGTATAATAAAATTGGTTCGACGTTTATAAGGTATAGAAATAAGCGTTACCGATCCCATAAAGTATTCATATGTATATGTATATGTTTTTTTGATCAGCTTCGATATAAATCTGTCATTCTGTCTATTTCATTTTTGCATTTTTCTGGATATTTTATACTTTCTTGTACTTTAATTGTACTTTCTTTTTATAATTATGTTTATTTTTTATTTGCTTAAATTATTTTAAATTTTATATTTGCAAAAAGTTCAAAAATGTTGAAAAGAAATTGTTAATAATTACTTAAAAATGTTTTGAAATAAAAACACTTTTCAATTATTTTGTTTTCAACCAAAGGCCAATTTGTTGATTTCTCATGCAAATATTGCCTATAATAATAATAAAATTGGAATCATTTAGATTCTTATTAATATCGTTATTCAATATGTTTCGATTTTTATTTTTCATTCTGTATTTTATTGTTTTTTATTTTTGTGTTTTGTATATTTTACTTTTATTGATGATTGATCAGTTTTCTCTTTGGTCGTGTTTGCATTCGGCTTTTGTGCCTTATGATTGATGGCTGGTTTTTCCTTTCTTTGAAGTGGATTTTCTTTCTTGTGATGTATGGGATTTTAGTTTTCACCCCCACCCCCCTTTCAAAAAAAAAAAAAAAAAAGAAAACACCTTTTTCAGTTTCGCTCTCTTGACTCGTGTCATTTTGTTTTTGCTTAAAATATGCATAAATAGTTGTTTAGGGTAGAATTTCAATTAGCTACAGCTGGTTAGATGGCGAGGGGATTAGGTCCAGTTATTAAAAAAAAAAAAAAAAAAAAAAAAACAAAAGGTGCAAAAATTGAACAAATAAACAAACGAACTAACCGCAAACAAAGATAAGGGCGAAATCTTTTTTTTTTTGTTTATTTTCATGTAATCCATGTATGTATGTATGTACATATGTATGTATGTATGTATGTAAGTAGAATGCAACAAATCGGTTTGAATCGTGAACAATTTTCTTCTTATTTTCCTTTTACCACCTTGAGTCTGGAGTTTGGTTCCTTGTCGGTTTTCTTTGGATTTGAAATTTTTTTTCTTTTTTTTTTTTGGAAACAGATGTCTTATTTGTATATTGTTAAGCCAGACTTTTGGTATATATTTCATCTTTTATATATATTATATTATTATTTTGAACAAATTCTATTATATTCCATTTACCACCATATTAGATATATTTTATTCTAATATGATATAATATTATAATCCAATTATATATACATAATTTGATCATTGTTTCGTGTTAAAAAATTGTTTAGAGATATACATATGTATGTATATATGTATATGTACAGTTGTTATTTTGGTATGATTAAACGACATATTCAATATATGATTTTTGAACATTTTTTTTCGCTACAAATTTACTTATAAATATTATTTAAATTAATATATTATATTAAATTAAATATAAGAAATTATACAATCTAAATATTACAAAAACACAAAATTTTTTTTTTATATTTTTTAGAACTTTGGAAGTATCTAAATATTCGTCTGATACGATAACAAATATTGTCTATAGTATATTCCTCTGATTAACTCTCACAACATACTCAATGTATGTATGTATGTATGTATGTATGTATAGAATCTTGTAGGATCGATCTCAATGCAATTGCGTGAGTTCTGATCATTTACAATTTTCAGCAACTGCATTTGATAATTATGTTGGTAAAATGTTAAAAGACATTCCGTCAGGAGGGGGTTGGGGGAGAGAATTGAATGGTTGTTAATAATTGAAGAAGGAAAGGGTTGGGGGGAGTGGAGTGGCCATATGGGCTGGCCATAGCCAAAGGATACATGCATCCATACTATTGGACTATAGGACCAAGTACCCAATTTTTTTGGTACATAATTTGAACACAAAACAAGCGACTAATAAACGGCAATCGACGTCCCATGCCTGCATCTTTGCAAAATATAGGGATCCCCCGCCCCACAATATCGTGTACATCATTACCAAAACCCCCACCCCCCTCTCTCCACACCATGAAAATAAACTTGTTTTCGTCATAATGCTTGCTTGCTTTACTTATTGGCAAAATTAGAGCGACAGCTGTTCTACCTACCCAGAAGAGAAGTGTAACGCAGAAAACTTTCAACTAGGTATCAAATGAAAGAAAACAAAAATACAAAAAAAAATAAAAAAATAAAAAGAAAAAAAAACACAAAAAAGAAGAGGAAACCTCGTTTCCAGACACGGCGTCTCATCATCATCATCAACTAGGTTTAGGTTGGTAGGGTCATAAGACAGAGAAGGAGTGGAAGAGAGAAGAGGAGAGAGACAGGGAGAGAGGGGGCCATTGTATTTTGTATTTTTGTGCTTTTGTTTTGGTTCTTGTTTCTATACGAGCTTTGCTTTCATACTCCTCGTTTTCATTATCGTTCTCCTTTTGCCATCATCATCATCATCATCATCATCATCATCATCATCCGTTTCTCCTGAATCATCAGAAAAGAAGAAACCAGACGCCTGTTGCTTGGATTGCCTATTGCAACCTCAACCTCAACTGTACTTGCCACTGGAACAGACGCTATAAATTAAAATTATGTTGTAAGCACAAAACACACACATACACACAACACTCACTCACACACACACTTAAAGAATGAGACGACATAAAGCTATAGCTTCGAGTCCGGTTCGTTGCAAAAAATGAAAAGAAGAGGAAGAAGAAGAAAAAATAAAAGAAAGAAAAAGAAAAGAAAAAAATGTTTGTAATCAAAAGGCCACCGAATTACATACTCTACAAAAAAATGTATAATTTGTAAAAAATCCAATTAATATATATTTTGAACTGAACCATAAAGAAATCTTTTAATAAGCAAACATGCATATTAATTATAAAAATTCAATTTTAAAGCAATTAGGAATATATTTTTTTATACTTTCAAACCAAATTAAAGATTAAAAGATCTAATCTTATATAAGAAGTTTATTGATTTAAGAAATATGTAGATGATTTATAATATTGAATATTTGTACTTATGAGAAGCTATTTATTTAAGTAATCAATTTTACTTAAATAGTTAGTTATGTAATTCGTTTAGTTTAATACTTCAGTTTGAATAATGAAACTCGTAAACCATTTATAATATTTATTTAGTTTATATATACATCTGAATCTTTATATACATACATTGAATTTATTGAATTAAATATTTATAATGGATTCAATCCAAAAATTTAAACAAAATTTTAAACTTTTTATTTCTACGTTATTTAAAAGTTGAAATCGGAGGCAATTGGATTATGTTTTAAACAGATTTATATAGTGTTCAGTTATTTATTAAAATTTATATAAGAATATGAAAATATATGTATGTATATGTACATATATCTATATCATTAATTAAAGAAAGTATATTATAGAAAACTTCATATTAGTTAAGTTAATACTTAGTATCAAACTAAGTTTATTTGTTTGAAATTTAGTTAGTGTCCTTTTTTCACATTTTTTTTTTCATATATTTCGTTTTTAACCAAGTGGCCGAAAGGCAGAAGGACTCTACTAAGTTACATTTTCAAATGGTAAAATGAGTCCTGAAAAAATTAATCTATTCCTTTCATTTAATTAAATTTTAGAGATTATTTTATTGCTCTTTTTTGTGTTAACATTAAGAGGATTATTTCTCCAAAAAAAAAAGGATTATTCCTTTAAAACCATTTCGTACTTTTAATGGTAGAAGTTCAAAAGTGAGTTTGCAAGTGACTTTATTATAGGGTATTTATTGTTCTTCATCAAAAACTTATGCCAAGTTTGAGTGACACAAACGAAGTGGCTTTAGCTAAAGGATATTTCATTGTCAGTTAGGGTATAACAAAAGCATCATCAGAAGCTAAAGCAGACGACCAAATTGCAGCTTGCAACATTAACATGTTTTATGTGCCACAGATCCCGATTGAGATTCCAAGTCAAGAGTGGAGTAAAGTTTTCTTCTCTTTCTCTCCCTCTCTCTCTCTCTCTCTCTCTCCTTCTTTCTTGCATATTGATCTTCGACTCTTTAGGCTTTATTCTCATCCTCATCTGCGTATGAAAGCTTTTCCCCTGTCTCTCGCTCTCTCTCTCACTGTGTGTGTGTGTGTGTGTATTTTTTATTGTTTTCTGAATTTTTTGTTTTGTTTTGTTTTGTTGTGTTTTTTTTTTTATATTATTATTATAATGGAAGGAAGTCTGCGTTGCGGAAGGAAGTCGCGCCAGTCCCTCTTCAATTTCAATTTTGAATAATACCTTTAAGTAAAATGAGGTAAAAATGTTATTGAACTTGAGTTTAGCTAGAGACAAAAGCAGAGCAGAGAAAACAATAGAGAATCTGAAGATCTGTGAGGTAGAGTTACATACATACATACATATGTACATATAGTATCTAATTCAATAACTGAATCTGTATCCATTCATATGCCAACGCATAGACCATTCCCATATGTTAACAATAATTTTCATTCTTGAAAATCGAGAAAACGGCACGCCCACAGCGACAAAATGCATTTAATTGCTTCATTTTGAAAAACGTGACCTACACATACATACATATGAGGGAAGGGGAAACTGTTCAGATCAGTTTTTCGATCTTCATATTCTATATTATAGTACATTCTATTTGATATTTATTACCAACCAAATGACAGCTTAAAGTGGTTGACGAGGAGTATCTACTTACCCACTTGAAAGAGTCACAGATGATTTGATCCTTCTGCGACAGGAGAAGGGACCAAGAAAACACAAAAAAAAAAAAAAGGAAACAAAATTCAACATAGACCGCGTCTATGATGAATGATTTAAACTCTTGGAGTTTCAATTTCATTCAACAGTTTTATTATCTATATAAAATATTTATTATATAAACTTTTATTTGACATTTATGTATCCACATTTATATGTATATACATGTACATATATACATATGTATGTACATATGTATATACTTTTATCTGATATAATAGTACATATATATGTATTAACTTTTTTATGTTTTAGAAATTGAAATCTCTTTAAATGATTGTAAATACGACGCTTTATAATGTTCTTTTTCTCATGTTCTACCTATGTATATACTACATACATACATACATATGTAAAATTAACGTTATTCGATCCTAAATTTACCTTAAAAGAGAAACGAAAAACAGATTTATATGTTAAACGATTTAAACGATCGAGAAACTGATCAACATACATAATTACCCAACCAAAAAAAAAAAAAAAAAAAAAAAAAATAGAAAGAAACACAGAAAATTCTCCATCAAGAGAACGTGTGAACATGTGTGTGTCTCTGTGTGTGTGTGTGTGTGCGGTGCAAGGAAAAACCCCAAGCCATAGAATGGAAAATTGTCAACACAACTCAAGATTATGAAACAGAACTAAAAAAAAAGCAAACGATATACATACATACATACATACATATATACACATAGGTATATATATATGGGTAGTCAGAAGATCGACTTTAAAATACCCTATTGAAAATTTATATGAATTAATTTTCTAGAAAATTATGCGCAAAGATATAATTTAAGGTTAAAGTTTCAACACAACTTCATATGCCCATGGTGCAATATCGAGTACAGGGTATCAAAAAAAAAACGAAAAAGAAACACCGCAGGAAAGAACAAACAGAGCAGAAACCAGAGTCACAGAGAGATAAGGTAAGTCCAAGACGAAATCTTCCTCCTCGACATACATATTAACATAATCAATGAAGTATTTATTTCCTAAGGGCTGAACTAAGTATCTGGAGACACACACACACACACACAAGCACACACACAGAGACACACAAGCACTTAGGGAAAAATCTTCCAATCAGCAACTCTCGACCCCCTACTGATGAGAGAGTTTTTGTATTTCGAGTTTTTTTTGGGTTCCTTTTTTTTTTTTTTGTATTTTTACGTCCAACATATGACAGAACAAGATGCGCATAAGGAGGGAAAGAGAGAGAGAGTATAGAGGAGAAAGAGATGTAGATAAAAAGGCAGAGGATCAGAAGTGATATTTGAGTAAAAGTCAATGAAGTGAAGTGGCAAAATGTCGACGTGCAAAGGATAATAAAACGAATGTACAAACACTCTAATGCATATCAATTTTTTTTCATTCTTCACAACTCTGTATACCCTGTATTCATAGAGTATATTTGTATATACATACAAAGAAAACATAGATCATATCATTATATACATATATATCAATATATGTATATATATAAAAGTATCGTAAAGAGTTGCCTTACTTAATAGTAATAGGAAAACCGAAAGAAATGTTTTGAAGATTTGTAATCTCAACTTATTTACTTGGTATAGGGTATCAGTAAGTCGATACTGTCATTTTGTTTTTCCTTTTATTTTTATATTTTTTTTTTGGTAAGGAAACGTTTAACGCTAAACACTTGAAATGTCAGCCCAACAAAAAATAAAGGAATAACCAAAAAAAAAAAAAAAAAATCTGGAAAAAACACAACAACAACAACAACAACAACAACAACAAGCGTATCCCCAGAACCTTATCTGAACGCACATAAAGTGCCAAAAATTATGGCAAAAGGAAATTGAGAGTCTGACTGACTGACAGACCGACTACTCCTCAGTGTGCTCCTTCATGCACCCAGTCATTAATGCACCAAGAGTAATTGCTACGTGATTCCACGTAGATCACCACGTATTCTCACTATATCCGCCAAAAATAAAAAAAAAGTCTATATTAACATATGTATATGTATGTATGTATATTTTTGCTAACCGATCTGATCATAATTCACAAAACATATTTAAATCAGAGAAAAACAAAATGTAAAAATTAAATAACAGAAATTTCATATATTGATCAAGTGAAGAAATGTTGTAGGGGTGAGGTCATGTTAGTTAATTTTAATTGCCAGTTTGAGAGGAAATGAAATGATATGAATTTCTTATCGGCTTTTAAGTTTATCATTTAATGTCAAACAATTAAAAATTATGACATTCCATTGAATTAGCTAAAGTTGATTTCTAGTGAAATCCTTATCACAGATCCAAAATGAAGGATTACACATTAGCCATCTGAGAAATATGAAAAATAATTAACTAAAAAGATTTGACACATCCCATATCTATGTTCTAGGAGATCCATTTTGAAATTATTACAAAATAGATTAGCCATTTAAAAAAAAAAAAAACTATAGAAACGAATAGATTCGTTTGAAAGAAGGACCGACCTTTAATTATATAGTTTCATAGTTTGTATCCCTATATCAGTTATTAGTTAAATATTGCAATTTTAATTAACCAATTCTATGTTTTACCATGTGTATATAATAAGCTGGCATTATTCAAAGAGCGGATTTCTTTTTCATTTAAAATAATTTGATTTTCCATCATCCTAAAAGTATGCAATTTAAATTTACACCATTTGTATGCGCAACTTGAGTTCGCTTAATGCACACTGTGGCTCCATCTAATGGAAAGAATTGTTAATAATTTCATTATGACCTACAGAGCCTAGTTTAACTATAAAACCGGTGCAAATTGAATTAGATTGCTTTCAGTTTAAATTTGCATATTGAACAAAATGCATCATTCGTATCAATGGTGTTTGGGCTTATCATTAATTTTATTGCAATCTGTTTTGTCCTGGGATGCCAACGCTGATGAACCAGAAGTTGATCGTTATCAATCAATTTTACGACGTACCGCAAATCGCGGTGATAAGCTACAAATCTTTCAAAGCATCTGGGGTGCCATAAGATCTGATTTTCCCAATGATACAGATAAGGCCAAGGGCCTTTACACCCAACTGGGTAATTTCATATTAAATGAGATGCACTGCACAAGTGGATCAACTGGCCAAATAGCCTGCGAAATGCAGCAGGAGGTAAGGCGTCACTTGCGTAACCTAATGGCACAACGTATGAGTAATCTATTGAATGCCGAGGAGAGTATTGCCACCTATGGCATGTATATAGCTGCCAGTGTGGAACCCCAATTAGTAAGGGATGTCTTAAGTCATATGGTTGAGGATATATATTTTCATCGTCCATTGGAACAGTTGATACTTCAATTGGAGGAACTGCATATTAATGGGGATGAGATTAGCTATCGTATGATGATCGAGGCCCAATTGGCACTCTATTGGCGTTATCATCAGCTAGGCGATGTCAATGAATTATATGAATTCAATTTGGGTCATATATTGAGTAAAATCCAATCGAATCATATGTACCAGAATACTGATCCATCACTCCAGAGTCGTGTCCAGATGGTCCATTCAAATTTGCCCACTGTATTGAGTCATTTTTTCGATACTAAAGGATTCTGTTTAATTAATCAAATGTATGATGGTTATATATATACAACCGTTAGTGATGATTTCAATTATGGCCTTAATGGCCGGCAGGTCTTCCTTTGGCATGAAAAGAACTATACGGATTCGGCGGGACAGATGCGTGTATTTGGCAATGATCAAACAATAAGGGAATCTGGTCAATATGCTAGACCAAATTTTTCATTACGTGGCGAACTTTATAAATGGTATTTATTTATTGATCCCAGTCAAGGTAATCGTTTGGCTGCCCTACGTACTGGAACTCCCAGTCCATCGTCCAGTTATTGGAATATACATTGGAATAAAACAGCATTAATATTCCGTCAAGGGAATTTAATATTGTGCGCCGATGAACCACATGATAAGGAGAGACGTTTTATTAAAATGATACCCTATAATTTGGAGGAACATAAGGAATCATGCCGATGGAAACCAGTTGTGTGTGCCCCAACCACAGCTTAAAACATTTATAATATCAGATATCTACATATATATGTATATATACATTTACAATTATGGTTTATTCTTTTTCCTTTCTCCGAATTTCAATAAATCTATAAATATTTAGTTTGTGGACTTTCTTAATTCTATTACACTGGATAAGTATATTGAAGATATATATATATATATATATATATTTATACATATATCTAAAATTAAAATTTTTCTCCTTTCATAATGCCGCAAAATATTCAAATCTACTTAAATTACATATGTTTATTCTTTTTAGAAAATATTTAGCATTCTTTTTCCAGCTACATTAAATTCTAGGATTTTTTTTTACTAATTAATTTTTTTTTTTTAATATTTTATTAAAAAATGTACGCTTTATTTTTAGTTTGAACTAGTAAAATTTGTTAGATCCATATAGGAACCAAATATTATTTGGTTTTGGTGGTGCTTCAATCGATATTATCTGTTATAGGGATATCCCTTAGCATCAATTTAGTAATTTTCACTTAAAATTCTATGTAAAAAATTTGACTTACTGATCTTAAGATCAAGAAATTGTATCTTAATCTTTGGCTTATATTAAATACATAAAAATTTTTCGTCTTTTAAAAGATTTTGACCAATTATTTTTGGTATTTTTGTTTGTTTTTAATTTTGTATAAATAGTTCAAAAAACGATTTTTATTACATTTGGCTTTTAGATGATTAGATGAGACATTATTTTAAAACATTTTGAAAATATTTTAGAGTGAGCGATAAATTGATTTATGTTGGGGTTTTGCCCCTTCTTTCAGACACGTTCAGATATCTTTAGCATATGTATATATATATATCAATTTGTTTTTATCATATTAACTTGGTTTAAATTATGTTTTTATTTTACATGTTTCATGCATATTAAACGAAATACTTTCCAAATAGAGATTTGTTTCTTTTAAATTATAATATTAAATATTTATATAAATTAAAAAAAAAAATGTATACGTTAACTGCAGGCACACCGCAGTTTATATATGTATGTATGTGTGTATATAATGGCAGTTTTTTTTTCGAGTGTATAATTATATAGTTGTTCGTTTTGTATAGCTGCTTGTATTAAGTTTAGTTTTCTCATTGGAAATTTCACCTCCAAAATTTGCAAAGAAAAAAAAAATTGTTGGCAAGATTGAAATTGATTCTGTACAAGAATATATACTAGATCCATTACCATTAGTTTCTGCCTAGTTATTAGTACACAAATTAAATGCATTTTATGAAAGATTTGGTTTTTAAATAAAGGAACCTTCACAGTATGGAATTATAAGTTTAAATAATGGTAATTAATAAATTTGTCAAGAAATTTTACGTTAAGATGTGGATGAATACGAATACGAATATGAATAAATTACAAGAAAAAAAAAAAAGAAATGATGAGTGATGAGTGATGAAAGATGAAAGAAGAGAATATTTCTCGATAGGAGGAGGTCTGTCTTAAGTCTATTGAGTCTCTTAGTTATAATTGTCTTAGTTCTCCTCCTCTTGTTCCTCATCTTGCTCCTGCTCCAAAAACTCATCTTCCTCCTCACCGCTTTCGTTGCTATCATCCGAATGTTGATGATATTGATGCTGCTGCTGTTGTTGTTGTTGCCTTTCCCGTGGACTACTATTGCTGTGGTGTCGCATATGTGGCGCTTCCGCAATATCCTGATATCGTCGCTGCGAATTGTTAAAGGCTCGACGATTGCTCAATGGTCGATAGTACATATTACATTGTAGATAATCATCGGTCTCTGATTCTTCGGCACCCTCCACTCGCATAGATTCCTCAATGGTACGTGAATAATCCTCAATTTCCTCATCATACAAATGTGGCTCACCATTGGCAAATGATGCAAAACGCATGGGATTACGTAATGCACTCATAACACTCCATTGACGGCATTGTGGACTATTAACATATTCACGTAATTCTGCCAATGATTTGGCCGTTTCATTAACCGTCTGGGTATAGTATTCATCCTTAGTAAGTAAACGACGTTTGGGCGGAAATCGACGACGATAGCATTTACGGGCATAGTTTATTAATGATTGGGGAAAATAATGTGCCACAAATATAATGACCATAATTAAGATGGTGGCATTTGTATGCCAGCTGGAAAAATAGACAAGTGCTCCACCAATTGCCTGCAGCACCCACATAATGATGTTCTGGGAACGCGGATTGCGTGGCGGCCCAACACGATAACAGATGAGAAACGATATGATTCCAGTGATGACGAAATACCAAAGGACATACACACGATAGACTAGAAGTATTACACGCAAATTATCCATAAGTTGCTTGATTATATAGAAACCAATGGTCCATCCTCCAATGATTACGCCATACATCATGGGACGTCGTGGAAAGAGTTTAGCCACTAGAGCTATGGTTACCAAGAGGGAGGCGCATATACCAAGTACAATGCCGGCCAGATAATAGAACACCGAATTCTTTGCCAATCGCCAGCTACTCCAGAATATAAGTATACCCAAAACCATTTGTAGGATTCGATACAAATCCACATGGGAATGCAATAGAGTTACATTATACGGTTGCCTTGAGGCAATCCCCAAACATTGCGGTTCAAAGGGCGACAATTGGACATGCTGTCGCTTCTGTGAGAACAGGGTGATGCTAAAAAGTGATCGTTTCTCCAAATAATGTTCCATCACCTCATCCGGAGTCCGTCCATCATATTCCGTATAGTCATCGTTACCAATGGATAGCTGAAACTCAACACTTTCAAATAAACTAAGAAGCGTATTCCGTTTACCCTGGTAGCAATAGGTTCTTAACGTATTCGATCCATAGGCATTGTTAGTTATATCAATTGTTGTGCCGGGTACCAAGTAAACGACATCCGCTTTTGGCGATTGCTGTGTTTCAGCCGCCGTGAAAAGTCCCAATGGCAGTAAGATTGACAGCCAGAGGTTCGGCATCTTTGACTTAGTCACTCTCGTAATCTGTTATTTTTATTATTTAACTAGTAAACGTAAGTACAAAGACCGCATGCAATAAGTAACAAACGTAAAAAATGCGATAAGAATTTAAAGTTTTTCGATAAGTTTTCACCACGAAAAAGTAGGACCAGATCTCGGGGCTAAGGAATTCCCAATATTTTTCGTCTGCCTATCGATTTTTTCACAAATTCACCACTGACTTGACTGGGAATGTTGCCTGCTTGTTTTGAGTCAGGAAAAAAATTGTTTATTTCGAATTGTTTTTTAAGCGCGTGGTGTACGCTCCGCCCCTACTTCCCACCAAATCGATAACCAATATTGTTAAAAATATTGCCAACGAAATTGCAATAAAAATATAAAAAAAAATACAACAAAAATAAATAAAATAAAGTCAATTGCAAATTAAATTAAAATCAATTTTTTTGATCATTTTTTTTGTTTTCAAAAGTGAAAGATAATAACAACAAGACACAGCTTCAGGAATAATAATAATAACAACAACAAGAAGCGTGTTTGTTGTTGGTGTATGTGCAGGTTAAAAGAGGAAGAACAACAACAGTAAAGAGCAATTATTTAAATAGCAATTAACGAATAGCAACAATAAATAATAATAATAGTAAAAAGAAAGTGTCGCCGCATACGCACGCACAGACACACACACACACACACAAATATATATATATATATATGTACATATATATAAAGAAGTGCGCGCGGCAAACAATAAGAAGAAAAGAGAAGAAACAAAAGGAAAACGCCGACAGGCGACAAAAGTTTTTAATTTATTAAACGAATCATTTGTTTAAACGTTAAGAAAGCGGTAACAGTAACAACAACAATAACAACGACTTCAACAACAACACCCAACAGCAAAAATAACAACAACAACAAAATGGCCACACTAAATAAATTTACAAAAACTTTATCCATTGATGAAAAGGCTGAGATTAAAGAGAAATTTACAGAGGTAAGCAAAAGAACAAGCATTCGATTAAATACTTAACACCTAACACTAAAACAAGCAATCTTAATCAAAGTATAAGAAACACAACAAAAGACAATAACAAAATGCCAATTGCATGAGTCATAAAATAAGAAAAAGCAAAAAAAAAAAAATATGAAGATGATAATGAAGAAGAAGCACCAGTAGAAGCTGGGCCCGTTAACCGGTGCATGTGGGCGTCGTCATCAGCGTCGCTGTCGGCCGCTGACGCCGACTGAGACTGCAACATTGGCCTTGCAAAATCAACCCCCCAGGAAGAGAGTGTGTGTGTGTGTGTTCGAACAAAAGACAGACAGACAGTAAAGAAGAGGAAAGTTAGAGAGCGAGGGCGTGGACGGGGGAGAGAGTGGTTAAATTGAGCCAGACTCTGAGAGAAAGGGAAATAAACAGTTTGAAATTCCTTCCTTTTTTTTTTTTATGACACAATTTTTTCCCGTACTAAGAACCTGCACCGTGAAGCTCGCCTTATCCTTTCACCTTCACCTCCTTGCCATTTAATTCATTCTTCAATTCAACGTTCTGTTTGTCACCATGTCGCCCACATTTCTGTAAGGGGAAAGGAGGTGATGAGGGTGCAGTAGCTACGCGCGTGCGCATTTTTATTTTGCCCAAGTTCAATGCCGTTGCCCTTCCCTCTAATCTACCTCCGTATTAACTATGTTTGTATAGGGTGTCTAGATTAAAATTAAAGATTTACAACGGTTAAATTAATTTGACGCACCCTGTGCCGCCCTGTATGCATAGTAAATGTCTGTGTTGTATGACTAAGCCACCGCTTCCCTCCACCAACAACAACAACACATAAAAGAATAAACAACAACAAAAAAAAACACAAAACCCATCGTCTTTCACTTAAACGATAAATTTCAGGCGAATTTCGCGAAAATCATATTTGAATAAGTTCCACCAACAAAAACAAAAATAAAAAAAAAAAAAAAGAAATGTATGACAAACACAAAAAAACGGCACGTAAAAGACTGGCAAGTTAATGATGATGTTGATGATGATGATGATGATGGTGGTGGTGGTGCTGCTGCTGCTGCTAGAGGAGAAGGTGGGGGTTGGAGTAAGAAGAAACCAGTTTCTGCTTAAAATAAAACACAACCCAAACACACACATACACACACACACACACATGCACAGAGTGAGAGACGCAAACACAGATACACAGATGCTACAAAGACAGATGCAAAAAGTCAAGCCACTTGGTGGAGAGCGTGAAAAACTACATCGTCGTCTCAGTCTCAGCCCCAGTCACAGTTACAGTCACAGTCCCAGTCTCAGTCCCAGTCCCAGTCTCTCCATCTCAAGCTAACCAAGTTCTCACTTTTACGGGGACACGGGGAAATCGCAAAAGATTGGGGAGGGATTTTTTCTAGCAAACAAATTCTTGGCACAGTGTAACAATCAATGATTAAAATATACAATTCAATTAAATGAAATTTTTTACCTACGAATGAATGGAATTCGTCATTGACCCTTTTTTGCTATAATCAGTTTATCTTATTTATGAAAAAAAAAAAAGAATTCCGTGCATTTAATCACGTTTCCTTTAGAAATAACCCAATTTCTTGAACTTATTCAGAATTCTGACCACATATGAATGTACATATTACTATATAGCAGTTATTTTTACATACATATGCTTCTCTCCAAAATTAAATTCACTTCACTTATGAATAATAAAAAAAAAAACAAATACTTAAAAAAACCCTTCAGTAACCCAAGTGCTCGAGGAGTGATTCAATAACTTTTTCCCAAATTAATGTCGTCATCAACTGAATTTTTTCTGACTGGATAAATAAACAAAGAGAAACAGATATAGACTAATGCTATAATGTTGGATTGTTTGTAGAGTGTGCGACTTAGTGGTTGAGGGTGATATGCTTTCGCAGACCCACCTTTAACAAATTTTGTTTGCGATCAATTATTTTATGCTTTATGCGATTTTTAACGAGAACTTTATTGGATTTGAAATTCTTCATTTTCTAAATAAGACATGCCAACGTTTCTTGACCATTTTCATTTCATTAAGAATTCCTGAAGTATGCCTAATGAAGGGATTAGTTAAGTTAAATGCGAATACATATTTATAAATTAATTTCAATATTTTCATTAATGAATTTATTTATGTGAAACGTTCTTCTAATCGATATCGAAATAATCTATAATTTGATACACGATAAATAATTATTAAAATTCTTATAAATCATAATAAGAATGATTTCATATGAATATCGATACTAAGAAGAGATTTCTTATTGTATATCAGACCACTGTGCAGCAACAAGAGCTGCGAATTACTAGTTGCTAGGTTGCTGCTGCTGCTGCTTGGTTCAAGGGGCAGCCACAACGGGCAATTTTAGTTCAATTTGAATAGTTTGAAATTTTCGTTATTGTTGTTGTTGGATTTTTCACCATGTCATGCATTCAGGTGGTGGCCAGCCAACCAACCAACCAGCCAGCATATTAACTGAAATTTGTTAATTTTTAAAAGGTTTTATTTTCTTGTTTCGTTTTTGTTTTTGGTTTTTACGATTGAAGTAAAATGAAACCTAGATATGTATTTTTCTTTTACTCTTATAGAGGGTATATTAATTTTGGTTAAAATTTTGCAATGCACACAAGTAACCATCTTCGAGTATATAAAGTATGTATATATATTTTTGATCAGCATGAATAGACGAATCTATTTAGCCTTGTCCGTCTGTCTGGATCATCAATGTCATAGCTAGGCTTCTTTATGCAGCAGGCATTATATACATATATATCTCTGAATCATTCGGATCGGACGACTATATATGATATGATAATAGCTATGCTTGATCGGTCGTGAATATGGTTTAATAATTCAATAATTTCTTGCTCCAAAAAATTTTTAAGATTAATTAGTCCGAAAACAATTTTGAAAAATTTCCAAAAAAAAAAAGTTTTTTTTTGCTATTTAATTGCATGTTCTTTTTTTTTGAAGAGTATATACATATATGTATATGTATGTATATGTATATGTACGTATAAGATGTAGATTGGGTGGTATATAAAAACTTAGTTTTCTGCCAGATCATAAAAATCCAAAAATTCGCTTGATTGCAATTGTGTTTATGCCCTGCTGTGGTTCTTCTGATGCACTACCTCCTTCCTCCTCCTCGTACTCGGTTCTCGTTCTCCATCTCCATCTCCCATTTCCATTTCCTTCATTTTAGTTTTAACAATGCGGGGGCATTGTTGAGTATATGGGGCATAGCAAATGAAAATGCTTGGCCAAACGAAACGATAAAAAAAGAAAGAAAGAGAGAGAAAAGAAAAATAAAAGGATAAAGATTAAGTACAGCACAATGTGTGATGGATGTGAAGTGTGTCTGTGGGCGAGTCTTTTTTTCCTTTTCCTTTTTTTTTTTTTGAATATTGTAGGCGGTGGCTGGGGGTAGGGGATGTGGACGGGAATATAAGCGGCGGCGGTATGGTATCTCTCTCTCATTCATTGCACTGATTGACACTTGAAAGCAGCTTTCTGTGTGTTCACATTGTTGTTGTTGCTATTAATCAGCCATCTGCCGCATTGACACTGAAACGATGACTAAGAGATGCGAGTAAGTTCCGCATTCAATACAAAACTTTACTTTTTGCGCTGATCAAAGAGTATTTGAAGTTATTTATATACATATGTACATACATATAAACATACTTGCATATATGTACATATGTATGTGCATATATTTACACTAGATAATTATTTCACGCTGTAAACTAAATGAGAAAGATAAGTAGTTATAAAGGTACATATTTATTATTATTATTATTATTATTATTAAAGTATAGGATATAGTTGTAAACTATCAAGCTAACTATATTTTACAAGCACTGGCAAAATTAATTTAAATTAATAAAAAAGAAAACATTTGAAAAAAAAAATTCCCAAAATTTCCTTAGCAATAATTTAACTAAATTAAATGAATAATTTTTTTTTTTTTTAATCATTTTTGCTTTTAATGAAGCAACTCTTATTAAGAAATCTTTAAACGATTCAGTTAATAGGGGATTCTAGTTATTCAAAATTGTAATAATTCGAATTCGAATTGTATTCGGTAGATATTCGAATTGGTTGTAAAGTATATATTTTATAATTCAAATTTGATCTAACATCTAAGCTAAGATGACAGAAGAATCATTTTAGATAATATAGGATCGTGCCTTTTGGGATACTATAGAATAAATAACTTTTCATCTTATGGATAAACAGGGCATAAATCAGAAACAGAGTTGCCATATGTATTTAAGTATGTATGTACGTACACCCACATAAATACAGTGACTGAGAAAGAGAGAGAGAGAGAGAGAGAGAGAGATGGTTTTTGTTTGTATTATATCTTTGGTTTATGTTTCTGTTTCGGTTTTGATTTTGGTTTATTTTTGCGTGGGAGTGTCAGTATTAATTGCTGCAAAGCCGCGCACATATTTTGAGTGGCAGACCAAAAAGGAACGAGTGGGGGGGGATAAGGAAAATGCCATTGGAATCACTACATACATATATATGAGTGCAATGTGTTTTTATAGTTTATCGGTACTATTGTTGTTGTTGTTGCTTTATTTTTTTTTTTTTTTTTTGAGTTTCTGTTTATGTTTATGTGCAAGCACACATAATTCATTTGCCTGCGTTTATTAGGTCTTTTTTTTCCAGTTTTTTCGTCTTCCATCTGGTTTGCCCTTCCGTCCCTTTTTACATGCACACATATATACATACATACTCAGATGTGTTATTGTTGGTGTTCCCATTCACATATACATATATATATATATATATATGTATATATAGTCAGCTTGGCTTTTATCATCATCATTGTGCATTCAAGTGCATTTTAAGTGCCGACTGTAGGTGGTGGAGAATTCATAGGACGACTAAGGCATTACAAGAAGCTATTTATGCACTTAAACATACTTTACATTTCCATAAAAGCCTTCAGTGTGTGCATTGTTGGCCCTGCTGCAATTTCTCTGTCTTTAAATTATAATTTTTTATACCCTATATTCATAGGATAAAAGGGGGAGGGGAGGTTAGTCGCTAAAATGTATGTATAATAGGCAAATTCTTGATTAGATTTAACAATCGTATCGATTGCGACTTGATTTTCGGACAATGTTTGAGAGCTAAAAGAAAATCAAATTTGTTGTGAAGGAACATCCGTTTAAGGTCTAGGGAGATCGCCCCCTTAAACTACATAGATGAAATCAATCAATAATATAGCCAATGCACGCCAATTGATCAGAATTCGCTTAAATCGGACTATAAATATTGAAGATATACCCAACAAAAAGTTTCATATTAAAATGCCAAATTGTTAAGAGAAAGAGAGAGAGAGATGACTTGTTACAGGGTATATTCAAAGTCGGCTTACTTGCTTTATTTAATTTTTGTTTTTAATGCACTTGCCATATAGTTTTCTGACATACAGTGTCACTCAAAATGTAATGCACTGTGTGTGTCCGATGATATCATATTCTCAAATTCACATTCTCAAATTGAGATATTTTGTTGTGAGATTGATTGATCGATGAATTTATTTTTTATATTTAAATGAAGTGTCTTGCGAGTTGAGAGCAATTTGTGGAATTCACACGAGTTTCGACATACTGAATAAATCGTTCATTAGGGGAGGGGGGAGGTGGGGAATTGTGTTACGATCCAAGACAAAACTCGACGTATATAACCATTTGCTTACTTTTATATCCCTTCAGGAGATCTTCTTACACTGAGATTATCAATTTGTTGTGTGTGCCTCTCTCATCTCTCTTATTTGTCCATCATTTGTCACAGTGTGCGGCTTAGTAAGTGAAAGTGTTTACTTAATGCGTTTTATTATTGCGTTGCATGTGCCGCTGCGATAAGTCGCAGCTGCATACATAGGATCTCCTCTTGCCTTAACTTCAACTCTTCTTTTTATCTCAAATGTTGCCACTTGTCATTTGTGTCCTGTCCTTATGCAAAAAGTTAAGTTGATGGTTGTTTCTTTTTTTATTATTATTTGCTTTTATATTTTTTCTTATTGTTTTTGCTTCGTTTTTGTTTCTTGAATTTGTTGTTGTTGTTGTTGTTGTTGTTTCGTTTTGAGTTTGCGTGGAGAGTTTCTTGAACTTTGCTGGCCAGTTACCTTTTTCGTTTACCCCAAGAGATGACAACGTTTAAATTTCTGTCTGTGTGTGTGTGTGTGTGTCTCGTTTTATTATTATTATCAATTTTTGCCATTTTTGAGTTTTCACTTTACTTTAGGAAGGTTGTGGGGAGAGCCGGCATATGGTAAACAGTGAGTCGGAATGATTTAATGCCTCATTTCCAATATTTGCCCGAGTGTAACGGCCCCGCCTCGTTCCGACTGTCTGTCTCTATGCATATATATGTGTGTGTGTGTGTGTGTGTGACGCTGATTAACTGTAAATTTGTCATAATGAAGTGCAACATCGTCAGCTTTCACACAAACACAACGCGTTTTGGTCGCGTGCTTTCTCTCTGCACTTGATGTAACTCCGATCATTTTTTCTTTCACTTAATTGCTAAATCAACCATAACCAAATGCCCATTAACACACCACCTACACAACACAACACAACACAACACACAATACGATACATTAGTTGCCAAATGAATTGGAAATAACTGGTTCTTCCACACATACACACAAACACATACATACATACATAATTCCCGCACAATTATTAAAATTTGTTTCTTTCTTTCTTTTTGGAATAAAAACGCTTCATTGGTTAACCAAAATTATGAATTTGTTTTAATATTTTATTTGCCACGTGAAATGAGAATATGATTGATATCCCTCAATTAAAATTAATTAGTTAAAATCTAGGAAGAATGAGGCTAAATTAGTTTATATATACCCTTGCAGATTGTCTCTATATAATTATATATTCGGGAATAGCAAATAAGAACAATCTATAGCATATAGTCAATACAATTGAATTACAATTGAAAAGTTATATTTGATATATGCGTCAGATTAGGATAATTTCGAGATATTCAATGCCTGCAGCAACAAAAAGGAGCCAAAATATTGAAAATTTTAGCTCTGTGGCCATATAAGGGTCTTGGAGGTGGAAAAGCTTTTGATTTAGACAAGCTAAATTCATCTATTCATGCTGATCAAGAATATATATACTTTATATAGTCGGTGATACTTCTGACTACCGATTTAATATACCCTCTGCAAGGGTACAGAGTTTTATATATGTACATATATATATATAGTAGTAGCACTAATAGTCATATACATATATGTACATTATAAATTTTTCTTTTTATTTGAGGAGGGTTTGAAAAACTGAAATTGTTTCTGGAATTTTCACAAATCTAATAGGGAGGATTTAATCTTAAAAGAAACTAAGAAATGGAATGCCTTAAAATAGTGGAAAAACTCGAAAGTAATTCTATCTATCATAAGAACTTAAGTCTAAATAAGAGTTATAACCGTAACCAATAAAAAGAGAAAGAGACAGAACAATAAATTGTATAATTAAAACCTTATCATTTATACATATATGTACATATATATAAGGAAATGAATGGACATAAAAGGCGGATTATAAAAAACACTTTTACCCCAAATTCATTGAAAATGTATATTATCATTATATTTCTCAGTGTAATTTTGCAAAAAAAAAAAAAAAAAAAAACGAAAATAAAATATTTTAATTATGTTAATACAATGCTAATTAGCAGTCCCTCGTTAAGGGTATTCACTTTCAACTAAGTGATCATTTTTCACCCTGCATAGTGATTAGTAACTTGACTTGAATGACTCATAAGCTTTTTTTTTTGTTTTTGTAATTTATCCTTGTGACTAATAAATAAAAATAAAAAAACCAAAAACAAAAACAAAAAATTAAAAAAAAAAATAAGTTTCATATTTCAAATATATGTATGTATGTAGGTATGCACATAAAAATATATACATTACATATATTCATATACATATGATATATATGTACATACGTATGTATATATGATGTGGTTGCAATCAGTCAGAGAGACCACGCCTTGGACAAAACGTGAAAAATACACACATATACATATATATGTATATATACATATACACTAAACTACATAAAACAGAAAGAAAGAAAGAAAAAAGAAACCCAATATACACAAAATACTCTACTTATACACGGGTTTTTACATTGTCTTTGTCTGGCGTGACTATGCGATAGTTCAAGACATAATGCCCCATTCCACTACCTCCCACCAACCTCACACAGTTCAATTGCCTTACAACGCCGCCCCATGCCCCACGCCCACCGCCCACCGACCGTCCGTCCGTCCACTCTTTGTTGTCTGCCTATTTAACGGATATGTGTCACTGCTGATTATACAATTTACTTAGCATTTGGTTTTATGCTGGATACATTTGTTGCTATTTGTGTTTGTTTTTGTTTTTGCTTTTTTTTTTTTGTGGTCATCGCGTTCGCATTGCAAATTTCTACATAAAAATTTATTACATTCAAAGAGGTGTGTGTGTGTGTGTGTGGCGAGTAAAAAGTTAACTTAACTTAACACAAATCGACTCAGACCAGAGACACGATACAGTGAGTGCGCAAAGAGTCAAATTTGTTGTACGTGTTACAAATTTCAATTGACTGGGAACAACAATTCAATCCAAACAACAAATTCAACCGCAATGACACCGTTTGACTTGACTCACTGGCGACAAATGTGTCCAAAACGAAACGTTTAATTATGCTAACTATTTTATGACATCATAGTTAGACATACATACATATGTATGTACATATGTATGTACATATGTATGTAGCTGATATAGACATTAAGTGAACGTTTGAAATTGTAAGAAGAGATGATATATGTATGTACATATGTACTTCTTAGACATATACATATACAATATGTATGGAGTGCTAGTTTGTTCTTCAAATTTGTCTTTAATTATATTTTTAACATATTCATGAAATTTCACAATAACAAAAATAAATTTTTAATAATAATTTTTAACAATATTTTTATGAAGTTTTTATAAATCCATAAAAGTGCCTTGGAAAACATTTTTTTTGTTGTTCAAAATCGAAACATTAAATCAGATAATACTTGAAACTATGTATTGACATTCTAGTCAATAACTAATTATATACATATGTATGTATATACATATATGAATAGTGTACCAGATTTCAAATTTTGAACTTCAAATAGAATGAAATTTTTTCGAAAAATACTTTTCAGTTATTCATACTAAAAATATCCAATTGAGATTAATGGACAATTAAATAAAGCATAACTAACTCAATCTAACTCCGATTGAGATAAAATTATAGAATGACTAGAAACAAGAGAAAACATTAAAAATTTCATTGATATATTAAATTTGCTCCATTTCATAAATATTCCAATATTTTTCACAAATATTAGTTTATTGAATTATTTGCAATTTCTTGTAATTTTCTGTAAATTTTACCAAATGTTTTTTTCTTCTTACTAATGGTTAATTTTCGTTTAATCTTTGAATTAAAAAATAAAGTTAATTTAGTAAATTTTTTTCATTATTTAACGGAGAAAAATCTTATAATTTTAATACGATTTTTGTTTGTGTCGGTTGGGAATTATGTGAAAGAGAAAAGGTAAACGCAACAATTTTCCTATGTACAAAGATACAAACATATATACAAACATACATACATACATACATACATACATACATACATACATATACACATACTTATGCATATGCCGGTTTACATATATTTTCCTATCGTTGTCATTATGAATTTTTTGTTGTACAAAATTGATTTCCTTTGACTATATTTGAAGTTTCTTTTTTTTATACCCTGTACCCATAGGGTAAAAGGGTATATTAAAGTCGCTAAAATGTATGTAACAGGCAGAAGGAATATATTCCGACCCCATAAAGTATATATATTCTTGATCAGTATCAATAGCGAAGTCGATTGAGACTTGTCCGTCTGTCTGTATGAACATCGAGATCTTGGAGATTATAAAAGATAGAGCTACCAAATTTGGTGCCAACATCCGTCTAGAGTGTACGCAGATCAAGTTTGTTTTATATTTTTGCCACGCCCACTTCCGCCCCCGAAAATTAGAAAAAACTATAACTAGAGTTGTATTAAAGCTACAGTATTTCTTGCCAAGGGCAGCAGCTGAAGCACTATATGACCAACTTACAGCCTATAGAACATAGGTAAAATCCTTCAAAAGAAGGAGAATGTGACAAATCCTTCGAAGGAATCTTTACTTCAAAGGGCTCTAATTCAGTCAAATCTCGTCCGATTTTGAAAAACTATGTCTTTATTTGATTTTTAGAATCGCCGTTTTTAATTAGCATAAAAATCTGGAAAACTAATTTTCAACTCGATTTTCGCAAATTTTAATCGTTAAACTGCGTGGTTACACTGCAAAAATTTACGAAAATCCGGTCTAAATTTTTTTTTCCAACTTTTTTCAACTTTTAATGCAGTTTTTTAATACGGAAATTATCCAGAAGATTGATGTAAAACTTTTCAAAATCGGCCAAAAGATGGCCAACTTAGAGCCTATAGAATATTGGTAAAATCCCTCAAAAGAGTCAAATCTGATTATGAAAAACGATGTCTTTATTTAATTTTTAGAATCGCCATTTTTAATTAACATAAAAATCTGGAAAACTAATTTAAATATAAATAAAATATAATTTAATATAAAGAAAATTTATATTCAATTAATGTGGATTTCGACGGATTGGTACAGGGTATACTCCAAGTCGGCAGGGACGACTTGCTTACTTCATTATTATTTTTTTTTTTAAGAAATGTATGGGAGGGGGTTCAACTCAAAATCTTCGCCGCTCCTCCACACCCTCCCCCTCAATGTTGATTAACATGTTTGGAGTTGTTGTAGTTGTTGTTCTTTTTTATTTTTGTTGTTGTTGTTGTTGTTGACTCACGTCCAATCAACGCGGTGCGCGTTATTGCCATTGGATGTTGATGTAATGCTTTACTATTGTTGTCGAGGTCGTTGTAGCCACAAAAAAGCAGTTGCACTATGTTACTCCACATAGAAATAAAGATACCGATCGAGATATATACATATATATATACATACATATATATACATATATGCAAACAGTAAAGTAGAGTAAAGTGGGGTAAAGGAAAAGTTGCGTGCTTAGCATATGAAATAGAAATAAGAGTATAATTTTTAATGGAATACAAAAGAAATAAAAAACGAAAAATGAAGAAGAAGAAAAAAAAACAAAACCGGTTCAACGAAAGCGAACTCTCTTGAAAGTAACCGAAAATAAAAAAAAAACAAAAGTATTTTTCTTCTGTTACCTAAACCAGGTGACATTGCATTGTACAAACATATCTACATATGTATGTATGTACAGGTATGTATGTACAGGTATGTATATAGGTTTATGTTAATGTTAATGTCTGTCTTTAGATTGTCACAGGTTTTCCATACACACATACACACTTGCATACATACATGCATACATACATACATACATACAGACATAAAGGGGAATATGCTTACGTCAGCAGTAAAGTAATCGTGTCACGAAACGCCGTTAAACAACTCCGTCTTAGCCTCTTTAGTCATTTACCTACAAACCTTCCTTCCCCCTACACCCCTCTCCCCCTGCTTTCGTCTCTTCTCATATTCTGTTTCGGTTCTGCTATTGCTAATGAACTTCATTTGCTGAAAATTAACTTTTAAATGACAAAATGTTCATTAACAAAAACACACACACACACACACAAACATACAAAAAGAAAAAAAAAAAAGAGAGAAAAATGAAGAAGAAAAAGAAAAAAAAAATACCTTAAAAGTTTAAACATTTTGCAAACATAATTATAATTATGTTTGAGCTTGAACTTTTAACTTTTTCTGATTTAATGATCGTGTGTTTAGGTCAAGACAAAGGAAAAATAAAAATAAATAAATAAAAATTGCACAGAAGCTAGAACAATTCTGTCGATTAACTAAAATATAAAACATATCACTTGTAACTAAATACAAATATGTATAAATAAAAATTAATCAGTTTAAATTTTAGCTACTACCACTTACTAGTTTACTATTCAATTAATTAAGCTGCAGAATAAAATTAATTACAGGTTGAGGAATACACTATACCATAGTAAAAAAATATCAAGACAATGTTTTTAATAATGAAATTCCCGAATTGTAAATGTAAATTGATACAGACGATGATATATATATATGTATATATATATAAGTTTATAGGTAAGACACATAGATGGTGAACTATTGCCAGCTTTGTTTGTTTGTTTGTTTTTCACGCTTTACTTAGTTATAATTCTCAACTAGGTAGTTGTATCGCTTCATTTGGTTATAATTCTCAACTAGTTCTTGCGTTAAAGGAAGGAGTAACATGGCAATTACAATACTTCGATTAGCAGTAAACTCTGCTGATCAGAGAAACTTGGTAACTCTCAAAATAAATATGAAGAAAATCTTATAACTCTATTCAGTCCCCAAAAACCTCATTTCAAAAAGATATAAAGAATATTTCTTAAGAAGATCTCAAAAAAAAATTTGTTTTATTTCGATATCATGTGGTGATTGTTAAGAAAATTGGTTAAATTGTGTTACCAATACATTGAAATAAAGCAAATCCTTCTTTTTATACCCTGTACCCATAGGGTTCAAGGGTATAGTAAAGTCGCCAAAATGTACTCTACCTCTACTTCAGAGGGCTCCAATTCAGTCAAATCTCGTCCGATTTTGAAAAACTATGTCTTTATTTGATTTTTAGAATCGCCGTTTTTAATTAGCATAAAAATCTGGAGAACTAATTTTCAACTCGATTTTCGCAAATTTTAACGATGGTTACACTGCAAAAATTTACGAAATTAAGGCCAAAATTTTTTTTTTTCAGCTTTTTTCAACTTTTAATGCAGTTTTTTAGTACGGAAATTATCCAGAAGATTGATGTAAAACTTTTCAAAATCGGCCATTAATTCTCATTATATTCAATTAATGAGAATTTCGTCGGAGTCTGATTTTATGAAATATCTCTTATTGGTACAGGGTATACTCCAAGTCGGCAGGGACGACTTGTTTACTTTATTTAACCTGTTGTTAATCGAAACACTGGGAATATAAGTATATAGTTTGTTTGTTTCATTCACGTTTTTCTACTGATTTGCTCCTTCATTTCTCCTGTTCAACTTGTTTTTTTTTTATTTTGATGTGTGTAAGGTTTAGAACAGCTCAATCACAACTAAATTTAATTGTGTTGTATTTACGCTAATTTATAGTGAATGTGGGTGTATCTTTTGCTTAAGCATTTGCCAATATTATGCAATTCTGTGTCATAAAAATAAGAAGCAGCAGAAACAGCAGTAACAATATAAACAAAAAAGAAAATAAAAGAAAAAGATTCACAGTTGGCACAGCTGTTTATGGGAAAGAGTGATGAATGATTATTGATTGGGACAAGAAGAAGAGGCCTGAACAAATACATACGACTATTAAGTGGATAATACTTATACATACTATATACATATATATATATATATATATATATTGATTATATACTAAAGAATTACTCATTCAAATCCGATAATAATAATTTATAACGATGGGAAAAACGAAGAGCGAATGCGCCACGACTTTATCAAAAATTTTTCTTCATTATCGTTTTTTGGGGAGGTGTGTAGAGGTATGTGTGTGTTTGTGTGTGTGTGTGTGCAAACGAATTAAATTTATGTTTAACAAGACATAACTTAACAAATAGCAATTGGCACATAATTCCACTAGCTGATATAATGCCTATTAAAAAACCAATTACGTTTAAATGTCATGTCCCCACTCTCTCTCTCTCTCTCTCTCTCGGTATTTTTCACGTGTTCTCTTTGCAATCACCTTAAAAAAAAAGGGTTGTCACATGCCAGGAATCCGTTAAAAAAATCCCATTTTAGGTCAAAATTTTGGAATATTAAATATTATTTGATGTCTCGTGACAACCCTTTGGTTCGCAACACCTTAACAAAAGGTAATCAGATACATATATATATATATGTATGTATGTATATACATATATATGTACATACATATGTGTAGCACTTGAACGATATTGACAACTGATGTGGAGCAAGGTGTTTGCTTATCATAAAGTGACCAATAATCACTATATGGTATATAATACGATATTTATAATATGCCCTGAACTCATATGACTTATGTGAAATGCAAAATGAAAAGAAGCTTTTAATATTTTGTAATTATATATATGTATGTATATATGTACATATATCATACATACATCCATAAATAGATCATACTCTTTAATGGAAGTGAATCAGGTCCTAGCTAACGGATATCGATAGATGACGCGTCCATTCTATGTATGTATGTATGTATGTACGTATGTATGTATGTATATACAGCTAGGTAGGTATACATTATGAATTAAATGTGTTTCTGATTTCCCTCTCTTGTTTTCTCTTGGTATGAAAACTCTTTTGTGCTTTTTACTGATAACACACACTCCGGAACTCTCATTCACAGTTCGATTTTTCTATGATATGAAGAAAAAGGCATAAATAGTTGGCAATACGGCAGACGTACGATTAGTATACACCATTTGCTTGGCCAGGTTAGAACATTGAACGTCGATTCGTTGTGTTGCCACATTGTTAAGGAATTAAGAAAGCAATCCTTTTCACGCATACATCAATATTCTCAATATCTCTCTCCCGCTGTTATCTCTTTCTCTCTCTCTTTCTTTCTCTCTCTGACGTTCGTGTAGATTTGCTCGATTGGTAGCTCTAACGGTTAACGGTTGTAACGGTTGCATTTCATTCGCTAGTCGTTCGCTTCGTTCGTTTCGCTTCGTACGTTTCGTTTTGTTCTGTATTCCCGTGCCTTGCCGTTATTCTCGAATCGATCGAATCGTCATCACACCATCATCAATACCTCCCAAATACCCCATCATCAATAAGAAAAAAAGAATAAGAAGAAGAAGAGGTCTCTCTCTCTCCTCTCTCCTTTCTTCCTCTACGACGAAGTCGACGACGATCGTGTGTGTGTGTGCGCGTGTGTGCAAATCAATTTAGTTGCTTGTGTTCTTTTGTTGTTTTTTTTTGTTATTTCCTATTGTATATAGATACATACATACATATATACATATATTTTTTTTTGTTTGTTCGGCTATTTATTAAGTGCCAAAAAAAAAAGTCAAAAGAGAGAATATGGCGGATATTATCAACATTGACCAACATGAGACCATTGAGGAATTCAAGCAGAATTTGGAGGAACTATTGCCCGATGTAACTAAAATATTACAAATAGCATACATATATACATACATACATACATACATATATACACACATACAGACATTCTTTACATTACTCAAAGCTCACGTAATCATCGATAACGCCACACAAACACACACAATCTACATAAACACCTTTACAGTGAATACCATTTGATAAAGTGCACGCGCGGCATAAATTGACCCCACCAAAAAAACAAAAAAAAAAGAACAAAAAATCAGTCAAATCATTGAAAAAAAAACAAAAAAAAAAATCGAAATCACTTCCGTTAGATGTCAGTCATATGTTGGCTTATCAAATTTTACTTGGCAAGGACTACACCCTATATGATGGGCACCCCTCTTCCCGCCACCCACACTTCACCATCATCATTCTATAGCACTATTCTATCAAGTCAACCGTCTCCCCTACTAAATAACATTACCATATGTATATATGTACATATGTACGTAATCTGCAGCTATTTTCGATACGGTTTGGGTTTTTTTTTTCGATTTTTTTTTTACCGTTTTTTCTTTTTTCATTTTATCTTATCGACAGAACGTAGCAAACGACGGCAAAAAAAAAAGAGCCGCAAACCAAACATAAATTCCACACAATATTCCCATTAACCAACCTCTCGACCGAGCGACCGAGCGACCGACCTCCACCTTCTCTACCACATCACCTCACCTTCACATTTCACTCATCAACAGTATTTGAATGTATTTATATTTAACACTATCGCAAAATCGTTTGTTTGCCCAATTATAATTAAGGGAAATTTTGCAATATTCTTTACATTGTCTTTTCTTCACATACATATCTACTATATACTTATGTATACGTATATAAGGTGAAGTATTTCCACATAAGTCTCATATCAGAGACTTGACCTTTAGTCACTTTACTTCTATATATAAGTGATTTACAATTTTAATCTCAAAGAGAGTCCACTGTGAGTGGAGAGTGAGTCAACTGAAAGAATAAATAATAAAACAATATATTAATATATTATATATACATATGTATATTACATCATAATGTTAATAAGTAAGAATTCGAAATATTTTCTTCTGTTTATGGTTAAAAATGAAATACGAAAATAGTTTTTAGTATGTTTATTTATTTTTTATCATTTCATCAAAAATATTGAAATATGTATTTTATTTAGAAGGAAGTAATTTTATAAGAACTTTTTTATATTATTCTAACTCCTTACGGAATGAATTCGGTTCTGTTCTGTTATCATTGCAAAATTATATTGAATGTATGCTCTGCATACAATTTACATACATATGTACATATATATGTATGTTGAATTGATAAGAATTCGAAAAAATGGCAATTTTGCCTCGTTTTCATTTTCTAGAGGAAAAGTCCCTTCTCTCACGTCTCTCTCTCTCTCTCTCTCTCTCTTTCTCTACCTGTATCTACTTCCATTTAATGCAAAAAAGAAGGGAAAAAAGATAAATAAAGATATAAGCAAAGATATATTAAAAATTTATTTGGAATGCCGCCGGCGGTGTCTGTTTGGAATAATATTTAATGATTTTTTTTCTCTCTCTCTCTTTTCCATCATTATGAATAATGATGAATCATCAAAACTATCAATGATCGAGCAATGAAAACGATGAATACTTTCGATTGGCCATGTGTATATGTATTACTCATAGTGCAAATTGATTACTCATAGTTTAATCAAAAATTTAATTTACATATATATGTATTTAATTTTAGTTGGATGCGAACAAAGATGGTTTCATTGATCTGCACGAGCTAAAGGATGCCCTCAATCAGGTTGGCTTTAAGCTTGCCGGCTATCAAGTGCGTGAGATGATCGATGAATTTAAGAATAAACAGCGTACAGCCCATCAGGGTAAATTGAATTTGGAAGAATTTGAGACACTTTGTTTGGATTTGAAGAGTAAGGATGTGGCAAGTACATTTAAGACCGTTGTATCGAAAAAAGAAAATTTGGAGACATTGGGCGGTATGTCCAGTATTTCATCAGAGGGTACAACACATTCGGTCCGTTTGGAGGAACAATTGGCCTTTTCCGATTGGATCAATTCGAATTTGGGGCACGATAAGGACTTGCAACATTTGTTGCCAATCGATTCAGAGGGTAAACGATTGTATCAATCGATTAAGGATGGCATCTTGCTGTGCAAAATTATCAATCACTCCTGCCCCGATACAATTGATGAGCGAGCCATCAATAAAAAGAATTTGACCGTTTATAGAGAATTTGAAAATTTAACATTGGCTCTGGTATCATCTCAGGCCATTGGTTGCAATATTGTCAATATCGATGCCCATGATTTGGCCAAGGGTAAACCCCATTTGGTATTGGGTCTCCTATGGCAGATAATTCGAATTGGTCTATTCAGTCATATCACTCTGGACAGTTGTCCGGGATTGGCTGGCCTATTGTTTGATAATGAACGTTTGGAGGATCTTATGAAAATGTCACCCGAGGCCATACTCCTGCGTTGGGTCAATCATCATTTGGAACGTGCTGGCATTTCACGTCGCTGCACCAATTTCCAATCGGACATTGTCGATTCCGAGATCTATTCGCATCTATTGAAGCAAATTGCTGGCAATGATGCTGACGTCAATTTGGATGCACTACGTGAATCGGATCTCCAACAACGTGCCGAAATAATGCTTCAACAGGCAGCTAAATTAAATTGTCGTAGTTTCCTTACCTCCCAGGATGTTGTCAATGGAGTGTATAAGTTGAATTTGGCCTTTGTGGCCAATTTGTTTAATAATCATCCAGGATTGGATAAGCCAGAACAAATTGAGGGTCTCGAATCCATTGAGGAGACACGCGAAGAGAAGAGTGAGTACAGTATATATATAAATATATTTTTAATTATTAAATATATTCTATATTAATTAAATATATAGCCTATCGTAATTGGATGAACTCGATGGGTGTGGCACCACATGTCAATTGGTTATATTCGGATTTGGCTGATGGTTTAGTGATCTTTCAACTATTTGATGTCATCAAACCAGGCATTGTCAATTGGAATCGTGTCCATAAGCGTTTCACACCGTTGCGTAAATTTATGGAGAAACTTGAGAATTGCAATTATGCTGTCGATTTGGGTAAACAATTGAAATTCTCATTGGTTGGTATTGCTGGACAGGATCTAAATGATGGCAATGCCACACTAACATTGGGTAAGAATAATAAAATGCAATAAATTCTATCTATATATAATCTATTAAATCTCTCTCTCTCTCCCTCTATCTCCCTCGCTACATAGCTTTAATTTGGCAACTTATGCGTGCATATACTTTATCCATATTATCACGTCTGGCCAATACGGGTAATCCCATTATTGAAAAGGAAATTGTTCAATGGGTTAATACACGCCTATCCGATGCTGGTAAACAATCCCAATTACGTAATTTCAATGATCCAGCTATAGCCGATGGCAAGATTGTGATTGATTTGATTGATGCCATTAAAGAAGGTAGCATTAATTATGAATTGGTGCGCACAAGCGGAACAGAAGAGGTAAGCTATACATATACACCCACACACACACACCAAACCTACAACAATCAGTTTACAATATTCATAAATTTTTGAAAATTTTTCAGGACAATTTGGCCAATGCTAAATATGCTATATCTATGGCACGTAAAATCGGTGCACGAGTTTATGCACTGCCTGAGGATATAACCGAGGTTAAACCCAAAATGGTAATGACCGTCTTTGCCTGCATGATGGCTCTGGACTATGTACCCAATATGGATAGTGTCGATCAGAATAATCACAACAACAGCAATTAGAACAGCTTAAATTATAAATACATATATATATATACATATATATGTATATACAGATACACACAGATATATATTTATATAAATATATATATAATCACTATGTAAACGAAACGTACATAAAATTAACTGAAAACTAACAAAACAAAACAAGAAAATACTTAAGCAAAAAAAAAAAAGAAAAGCAGAAAAAAAAACTAAACAACAAAACAGAAACAAAAGAAAAATTATTACAAAATTCCTTCTTCTACTACTATTACTCTTTTTTTTTACATACACACTCCCCCGCCCAAACCCACTTCACTCCCACAAAACACACACAAAAAAAAAACCATAAACATTTTTTTAATTGTATAATTATTTTTTTTTTTTTTGCTATTGTATTTAAGCGTAAAATGTATTAGTTTTTTTGTTTAAAAAGTTAATTGTTTTATATATTAAAAGAAAAACGAAAGAAAAAGAAAAATTATTAAAAAGGAAATTAATTTTAACCTTATTTTATAAATAAAGGTTTTGCTTTTTCTGATATAAGTTCAAAATGTTTATACAATGTGCAACAATTAAGAAAAAAATTTGTAATAAATAAAACTAAAAAAAAACCATTAATAAAAAAACAAAAACAAAAAAAAAAAAAGAAGAAAATTCAAGTGAATGAAACAACAGAAATGTAAAATATATATATATTACATATTAAAAAATATACATAAATTTATAATGGATATGCCTCTATATAACAAACAAACATGTATACAAATACGTGAGCTATATATATATATATATATATATTGGCAGAACGCCGGATCAAATGATATATATTTATATAGAAAAGCTAAGTGCAGCATTTTGTCTTTATTTTGTATTTTTAAGTGTCCTCATGTTCAATTGTTTGTCTTTATATAATATTTTCTTTGCTTTTTATTTGATACACTTCTCCCAATCTAATCTTTTAAATATTTCGTTTTTGTTTTCGGTTTTTTTTAATTTTTTTTGTATAATTTTAATTTTGTTTTCTATCGTTAATGTAAACATATAATTTGGCTGTAAGAGCAAGACGGCAATCACTGAGTAAACAAAAAAAAAAAAAGGGAAGAAGAAAAAAGCCAACTTTTATTGGCAACATGAAGAAATTCAATGTGCAATCGGGCGTGTATTTATTTGAGTATACACATAACAAATAAATTCAATTCAACTAAAAAAGAATTAATGTATTTAACGCATATGGAAAACTGAATGGAAAACATAAGTCTATATATATATATATATAAAAATTAATAATAAAACTAAAAGAAACAAACCCAAAAAAGAATAAATAAGTTGTGTTTATTTCTCAGATTGGGAATCATTGAAATGTACATATGTACATGTAGGCCTGCCGGATCATATCACCAAGGAGTATCTCAAGTTACAGTCATCACTATGACCATTATCTATCATTCCAATAGGTTTTCATACAAACCGGATAAGATATAGCTTATAGTCATTCATTCAATTGGCTAGTTTATTCGTTTCTAACATATGTATATCCTCTAACATATATATAATACATTTCCACCTAGTTCCAAGTAATAGTTTTATAATCCAATCAAATTTCGCTATAAGTATTGCGAGATTCTAGTGAAACTTTCTTGTTTTAATGATCGAAACCATAATTTTTTTTCTTTCTTTATCATTATCATGTTGAGGTGGTATTTAGTTTTTGTAGTTGTTGTTTTTTGGGACTGGCCCGCTTAATAATAATAAACTCATTTAGTTAACTGAAAGTTAACAATGGAGAACATAGAAATTTCTATAATCAGTTAAAGTTTTGCTTTCTCGGTATTTTAACATCTAATCTAGAATGTACGAAACCGCATCAAAAAAAAATGCTTATCGTGATAAGCAACGTTATATATACATAAACATATACATATACGTATATATGAGCTCACGTGGAAACATTTTGGGCCCTAAAATACATATAACAAAAAAAGCAATCTGATAAATGATTCCGATTGCGTGATTGGATTGCGTATAAAGCAAAAAAAAAGAGGGGGAAGATCAACCATTTAGTAGTATCTTTTAACTATATTTTGAAGCAAGGGCATTTCAATAAAATATAAATTTAATCATTTGTAATATTTCAATTTCATATTTACTTTGTGTATTTGTGATAGGCTCTTTATTTATGACTTACAACAATTTACCTTAAATTAGGCAAAATTTTAAATAATTTTCGAATAACCCAAAATGTATGCTATAAATTTTGATACATGCCGTTAATTACATATTTGGCAATTCTTGTAGCAATAATAAACAACTCCTTATTAGTTTAATTATTATTTGCTAATGAATTGGACCTTTTTAATTTGTTTCTAAGTAAGAAAATACTATATATAAAAACTGATAATTTCTCTTTCTCTTCATAATAAATAACCTACTATTATATCTTGCAAAGTGCATTTTCCTAATAAAATTTCAAATTATACACCCAATGAATGATCAATATCACTGAATATTATAGCCATGATTGCTTTTAAGCTCATATAAAGAATCCGATTCATTACGTGACTATTAATTTTAAAAATCTCTTACATAACAAAAATTCCTATACGAAAACAATATAAGTATTTAACGAACAGCTGAACAAAAGGGGCGGGTCAACTACGACTCAAATTAAATATTTTTATTTAATTTCGAAATGTAGTTATTTTTTTATTATTTATCTCTCTGTTTCTTTTGTTTACATAAATTCGGAGTAAAATTTGCAAAAACTTACTAAATTTTTATATTTGTTTTTATAAATAAATACATAAAACAAAGTGCATAAACTTTTAATGTATTATTTAATTGTGCATTCGATATTCGAAAAGTTAGATTCAAGATTAAATTTTTTGGCAAAAAATAAAAATATTGCATAAAAGATAATAAATGTCATGTGTGCCCTTACCACAATTTGATCGCGAATCCCGCTCACAATAAATTAGTGAGTCAATCATCAGTTATTCTCTTAATATTCTTCGATGCTTCTCTCTCTCTCTCTCTCTCTCTCTGTGCAAGAGATGAAGAGAAAAATGCAATGCATTTGAGTATGAAAATTGTTTAAAAGATTAGAATATTGTCATATCGCCGAGAATTTCATTAGTATGCAAATTATAGAAATAATATGGGGGGAAAATAATTTTAAGTGAATCGTCTTTTATTACATCCTCTGGTTGAAAGAGAGAGTGAGCTAGGAAGAGAATGACTGGGAGAGATGAGAGAGGACGGACCTGCCGCAACGCAACTCAATTTTATTCAATTTTCGTTGTTTGTTGTTTTTGTGATTATTGCTGAGTTTGAGGTCTAACTAATATAATCTACACACACTCGCATAGAAACAGCTGCACACACCCGCACACTTGTTAAATTAACAAAAAAAAAAAAAAACTTCATAAATTTTTCTTTCTTCTTTTTTTATTTACTTAAAGTGTTTGTTTAAATATTTCATCAGATTATCAACTATACATATATGTGCATATGTATACTCTTATCGAAGAGTATACTTTGTTCAATTCATAACAGAAATACGAACCCTTTAAAAATGTTTACAATACATATTTGAAAAAAACTTCTCTTATAGATTAAAGTAAACCAATTTAGTCATGTATCCAAATACAATATTATGCACTTGAAAATGATGCAATAATTCAAGTTAATAAATAATGACTTCATTTATTTATTATTGTGACTAAACATTCACATAAAAGTGCGCATTGAAAAATTTACCGTTAGTATATATTTGATTTACGACAAATTGTATATACCCTTGCTAAAAGAATAATAATAAATTGCATAACAATTTTCTTTCCAAGTTTAATAATAATATATTTAATCTATTAATCACTATAATCCAAGAAAGATACGTGCATACATATGTATAATAGTCCGACTTGGCCTACATCGCTAAGTGTTGGCTTAGGAAAAAAAACATGCGTAGACTTTCATATCATATTTAGGTGGTGGAAGGGGGGGGAGGGGATTAACAACACTGTCTTACCTGATATACTCTATCTGTAAGGGTATAATTATGCTTAATAACCGTTTAAAGAATATAAAATATTATCGTAGCGACATATACATATATACATACATACATATATGTACATATACATATGTCGCTATGTAAAAATGTATGTATGTATGTATGTATGTATGTACAAACTGTGTTTGTAGTGACATTATGAAATGCAGCTATTTGAAACGGCACGGAGGCCCGTGTCATAATAGTTTACACCATTGACAATGGCAACGACTCCGTCGCGACATCAAGAATAATATCAACGAAAGACGACGAAGTCCACGACGATGACAGCAACAACAACAACAACAACAACAGCAACGACGTCGACAGCAATAGCACACACAATTCCAGATTAGCTATGTCCAAATGGGAAATCAAAATGAAAATTAACAAAACATTCCGCCTTCACAACTGAAATAGGAACGACGTTGTTCTTTAGCAATAGTATATGTAGTTATAGTATAATGACGGCAAAAACGATTGAAAGATTTGCAATACTCGATTGTGATGGTGGCAGTGATGATGCCTGGGCACTTCTATTGCTCCTTTATGCTGAAAAGCAAAAGCAGATTAAACTACTTGCGGTCACAACAACAGGTTGCGGCAATACAACATTGGATGATGCAGCACGAAATATGAAACGCATACTGAGAGCCTGTGATAGAGAAGATGTAAGATGAATTAAATACATACATACATAAGTATGTACATGTATAAATATTTATTAAATCCATTTATTAAAACACATATCTAATTCGAATAGATTCCCATATATTTGGGTGCTGTGGATCCATTGGTTAGCAGTCATGAGGATGAGAAAAAGTATTTTCATGGACGTGATGGTTTCGGCGATTGTCTAACGGATGATGGTCTATATGATGAACCAATTAAGGATTTAGTTCGTTCAGAGCATGCAGTGACTGCTATTTATGAATTGTGCCGTTCCAGACCAAAAATGGTTACAGTCTTTGCTGTGGGTCCATTGACAAATTTGGCATTAGGCTATGCCATGTATGGTCAAAATTTTGGTAATCAAATCAAGGATATATACATAATGGGTGGCAATTATCAAGGAGTTGGCAATTCATCAAGAGCAGCTGAATTTAATTTTCATTCCGATCCAGAGGCAGCTCATGTTGTACTTCAGAAAACCCGTTGCCCCATTACCATATTACCATGGGAGGCATGCACCGAGCAACGTTTCAATATATCGATCGTAAGTAGAAAATTGCTTTAGCCGATTTCCATTCAATTCAATTCGATAATTTTGAATATATTTCAAGGACTGGCGTTTGGAAAACTTTGGACCTCGTGCCGCTGCCTTGCAGCATGCAGCGATCAGTTTGCTAAATCGTGTTGAATCCGCCCAATGGTTACCCATGGTCAAACAGTATGGCATCAAATGTTGGAATCCCTGTGATGCTCTTGTGGTGGCCGTTTGGCTATTTGAGGAACGATTTATTCTTAAACAAAGCTCTTGGCATGCAGCTGTCGATCTTCGTGGTACACATACACGCGGACAAATGGTGCTCGATCATTTACGTGAATTGGATAAATATCCGGAAAATGTACGCATTATTGAGTCAGTCGATACGGAATTCTTCAAGGGATTATTGGAAGGAATCGCTGGTCTTAGCGATGTACAACTGTGGCTAAACTAATATAATATTCATTAGATTTATAAATCATCTGCTAAATATATCTATATATATATTCTTAATATATCTTTATGTATATTTATTTGTTTTCAAATGTAATCCAAATTTTGAAAAGGAGTACAAAATCTATAAAAACAAAAAAAAATGATAAATTTTTTAAGGTAATTCTCCTGCATTGGGTTCCTTTTCACTCTATGCATTGAGAGATAGAAATGTGTGTATTATTTTGGATACACCCTTGCACTGTTCCGCCTCTTCGGCGACAACTTCAAGGCGTTCTCTAAGCTTTCGAAATTCAAACATATGCAACATAAGAAATTCTTGAAAACGTCCAAGAATCCAGTTAAACCAATAGTCTTGCTTTTCTATATCCTCCGGTTTCTCATGCTTTTGTTCATGTTCCATTTGCTGTGCCTGCTCCACCGGCTCTTCCTCATGCTGTTGTTGAACCGGCTGCTGCTGCACTTCCTCTTGCTGTATTACCGGCTGCTGTTGCGCTTGCTGCTGCTCCATAACTTGTTGGTCCTGTACCTCCTGATCTTGTATCTGCTCAACCTGCATCTGTTCCTGGTTAATTTTTTTATGCTCCTGCTTCTGTTCCTCCTCCTGCTCTTGTTCCGTCTTGCTTGATTGCTGGTGCAGTGAAAGAACCTTGACGAATCGATGTATAACATCCATTAGAAGAATACGTAATTTCTTCTCGCCATCCTCCTCGATGGGCGGTTCACCGGGTACCGAAAATCGTTTTGGATATTTGAGGAAACGCACCGATATATTAATTATCTCCCATACATACATTTTTGTCAATTCCAGCTTCTGGGCTGGTGAAAAAAACCAGGATACAATGCTTTTCCCATCGATAATACGCATTTGAAGTAATTTCTCCATTAAAACATATTTAAATTGCTCATTACATTTCCAGACATTACAAATGGCGGCTAAAATTGAATGCTGTTCATCCTCAGATATCGCCAAGGACTATATATATTATATATATATATACATTATACATAATATATATATATACACACATATAGGAATTAAAAGTATTAACTTAAACGTTAAATTGTTCATCAAACTTACCCTAAGTTGAGTTTTAAATTTCGTAAATAGGGCAAATGAATGTGAAAATGATTTTGAACCCAAATGAACAATGCATTCCATTAATATTTCAATTTTGAATAACAAATTCAATGAATTATTTGCTGTCAGTATTTTGATAATAATATCTGGAGAGCATTTATTACGCATTGCCTGAAGGAATTCTTTGGCCAAACGTGAACCCGGTAATAATTCATTGGCATATTTAAATTGTGGCATTGGTGATGGTGACATGAATGGCATTATAGTTTCGGGTATTACTCGTATAATATTATCATAATAGGAGAAACTATTTGAAAATCAATATCAGATGAGAGAGGGGTGGGTGATATCCGTACTTACCGTACTAATTTCTTAAGTAGTTCACGTAGAAAGATCGCATTTGGATGTAACATGAAATTTTCATCGGTATGATATGATATTAAATCAGAATTTAATTCCCATAGATGCCAATTCCATTCAAAATGAAAATTACTTAAATGGTGTGAAAACCAATTGACAAACCGATCAAAACAGGCCACATTCATTTTATCCAATTGACGGTATAAAATGTCCACTGCCTCGCTAATAATGCAACCCATTTGTGTTGGCTGACGTTTGCATAATTCTATTAGAATGGCACCACAATTGATGGTCAGACGTTTTGGTTCCATTAGATCCAACGGTAGTTGCAATATTTTACCCACAAGAAATTCGACAATACAATGGGATATTGCAATATCTGGCTTAGATTCAGCATATTCGATTAGCTGATCGGCACATAGTTTTCGATCCAAATGGGTTAATTTAAATATTTCATTGATCTCACCATCGATCAGATAACGCTCAATGCTAAGGACTTCGGGCAGCAATTGGGGATCTTCCTTTGATCCAGTATCTTGAAAATCAAAAATACGAAAAACCATCCATGAAGTTGGCGGCGGACTAGAGGCATTCGATGGCTGTGGATCTGGTGGTTGGAATGTCGGTAATGTGTGATTTAAAGCACCACTAAGAAGATTATCAAAGGCCAGATAGGGACGGGAAAGTAAATAATATTTATCCATCCATCCATCAGCATGAAGTTGATCAATTTGCGACCATAATACATCCAAGCACTCCAATTGTGTCGGATCCGATGTGCTCCAGATTCGTAGCAAATATCCATTCAGATGGCGACGATATGCAGTTTTTTTCACATACACCTGTATGGTAATAAGGAGCGAGTTGAGACCCGCCTCCTTTTTCTCGTAGAGATCGCGACCAACTAATGGCAGAGTACTAAGCACTGTATATGTAACCCAATCATGACGTCTATGTAACCAAATCTCTTGTTGTTGCTCTGTGGCTTCGGTTCCCATTTCATTCTCATCGTACATTTCTTTTTTGATATCCTTTTCAGTTTTTATATCCAATTCCGCTTCACATCCTTGCATTAGAGCACTGAGCAACTGTAAGAATGATCCAGCTGTCACCACATTGGCATTAACCAGTCCGGCTAAAAACCAAAGTAAATAACGTGCCTTGTCCCAGCTACCTAAGCGCATTTGTTCCCCCAGATGGAGCAGGGTAAATTGCATCGCCTCACCTCCAAATTCAAATCGCTTAACATTCATTAGACCAATCAATGTGGCAAAACCCGCCGATTGTATCGGATGTTGTTGAATCGATTTCATTAAAATACTTAATATATCACGCTTATAGTCATCCAATTTGTCAGAAAGAAAGATGGCCAGATTTTCCAGGCGCAACTCAACAGAGTTTCCTCGATGGCAACCCAAGTCGTGCAATCGATGGTGTATTACCTCTAGTAGATGCTCGGTTGTATCCCGTCTGGGTCGCTTTTCATAATACGTTTCGTCATCTTCGTGTGCGCGACGACGATTAGTCATTTTAATTAGTTAACCAATGTTAAAATTAATTTCACAATTCAATTAATTGGAATGTGCGTCTTCAGTTTGGTTTACCCATTAACTGGCATTTATAATTATGTGGCTCTCATATTACAATTTTCAGTGCCTACTCTTTAAAACTGGTAAAATTGGTTTATGCAACTATATGGTAAAAAATGCTGTCAAATGTATGCCTGACGGACGGTTTGGTATTTCTTAACGGACACTTTGAAAATTGATAGTAATTGGCGGCACTGAGCAACTTATCGATGCTGTCGAACCTTATTTGCGCCCACTGTAAATTAACGAACAAAAAAGGACCCACTCAACAGAACTTAAAACAGTTAAGTGACTCTAATGTGACTTAACAGAAATAAAAAGGACCAACTTATCAATACGACAAACTGTTAAGGGCACGCAATGTTATTTATGTCCGTCGCAATGTTATTTATGTAAGGTCGCTGTTAACGCAACTTACTATGAATTTTTAAACTATTGCAACAGTTTAAGTTTCTATTGAAACTATAACGAATATATTGATAAATTAGAATTTGATTTAATTCATTATTTAATTACAATTTGTGCTATTATATGCAAAATATATGATGTTGCTTAAATTCAAATGTTCGCGGTTGTTAGCAGAACTAATTCTGGCGACTGATTCTCTACACTGGTTCCGGTTTCGGAGTTGGCGCCTTCCTTAACAGTGATTTTTACCCAAGCAAGGCACCGTCGCTAACTTGACGGACATAGCACGCGCTCGTCTTAATAATATTGCTATGTTATCGTCAATATAAGACTGTTATGTTAATTGCCCGCAATTTTAAAAATAAAAAATTGAAACATAATTCAAGCTAATACAAAAATAATAAAAATAGCAATTTAGTAATTAATTTTAAACGTTTTGCCTTTATTTCGTTTTTAAACATATTTCTATTTGTTTTATATGTAATACACATTAATTTTTATTAGCTTATCAAAAAATTATCATGCTATTTTTTGTATTGATTAACTAGATTCATTAAATTTTATTTAAATTTTTGCTACCAAATGAAATATATGTTTCATTTCCACATCATTGACTGCCATTACATTATGAATAGCGTTTATTTAATAAGTTTTGTTATATATATATGTATATATATATATATATGATTTCTGTTTTTAAGTTTATTGAACTAATTAATGTACATACATAATATATGTGTATGTGCTATGTATTGAAATATGTGTTTATGTATATAATAGTTCTTACATATAACAAAAATAATATAAAGGAAATCTGTTTCTTAGGAAACGTTCAAGTATTTTGTATAACGATTAATCGAAAATCTTATTAAACTAGCCTCGTGCTCTCAACTCAACTTAGGCAAGGTGTCTTTTTTTCTAAAAATTCAGATCATATTGGTAACTTAGATCAATCTGTGGCGGCGTTTGAGATTTTTTTGTGGTTTCTTTGTTGGTTTTCAAATCTGCGGACGTGTCCAAAGCTCACTTAGATCCTTCTTTAGTTTGCCAAGTTCTAATAAACAATGAAAAAATATAATGAATTTAATAATTCGGACAAAACTTTATGAAAATATTTAAAAACTTACCCAACTGAGAGGACAAAACACCGCCATTACGAAAGCTAAGATCGAAACGCGACTGTACAGCCAATTGATTGGCCGCTGATGAGGCGGAGGCGGAGTTACGAAATGCTGTACCACTAGGATTTGGTAAAAGAAAAAACACAAATTGTAATACAATTTTAATACCAAAAAATGAAAGCAAAGTATAAATCAGTATTACCTATAGGGATGTTTTAAACAACCATATACTTCCCGATAGCGACCATATAGAGTGCCATAGGAAACTCCTAGTATTCGAGCTGCCTTTTTCATTTCAAGTCTTTTGTTTTTAATGGCATCCAAAACCTAAATAACAAAAGAGGAAATGCAAAATACTTGTGAGTTATTTTTTAATATTGTGATTATCCTATCTTCTATTTGATTGGAATAAAATAAGTCTATAATTGATTTTTAGGCTTTTCTTTTTTTTAATTTTTATACAACGTGCTCGGAAAAATAATCTCAGTTGGACAAGGAGTCGCTGGCGAAACGCTTTCACACATTTCAGATGTTAACTTACGCGTTTTGTGAATGGTTCTTCCCAAAACTGAGGTCGTCTACCCTTGGCCAAATAATCATCCATTTTAATGACATCCTGCCACTGTGATAGCTCCTCATTAGTCAAACGTAGTTCGGCTGCATCATAGTCATCCAATTTAATGTCGGCATAGTCTCCGCCAGTTGATGGACCAACAACATGCTCTGTATTACCACCATTGGTAACAGCATTGGCACTGGCTACCACAGCAGCTGCAGCAGCAGCGGCAACAGCTGCCGTAGCAGCCGCAGCACTGGCCACAGTTGGAGCAAAATCATGAGGCATTAGCATACCATGCTCGTTAATCAGATAACCACCGGTAGCAGATCCCTCAGCTCTTTCACCACCAGCACTAGACGCATCTGATGCATTCTCATATTTAAAATTGGCAGGCAATAAGGTTAAATTACGGGCAGCTGGAGACTCCGATCGATTGGCCATTAAATGCTCATTTTCAATCTCCTCCACGGGCTTTGGTAACGCAGTGGCTGGTGCCAACTCTTGATCTGATTCATCTGGGCAACGTTTCTCCAATGATTTTTCTGGCTCGCTGCCATAAGAACGTTTGGCATGACGCAATTTGCCATGACGTTCACGACGCTCTGTAATCTTGTCCAGCTTCTTGACTGGCGTAGATAAGGGAGTTGTTTCTTTTAACCCAGAAGCAGTTCCAGTGGTATCATCTACAACAACATCAGCTGGATCATCCCCAATATCAGGCTCCTGTTTGGGTTGTATAATTGCCTGAGGAGAAGGACTTCTTGGTGGCTCTCGACTCTCTGTATTTGTATTTGGCCATTCCTGATTGTTGGTTAATTCCTGTTCGCTGGTATAATGTTCCTCAGGTGGTACTGATGCTACAACTGCAGCTGCAGCGGCGGCAGCGGCTGCTGCAGCTGCCGCTGCTTGAAGCTGCTGCTGTTGATGGCGCAGACGCTGTCGTTGCTTGGGCGGACAGGCGGAAGGTGGTGAGGTCAGAGCAGCAGAGGAATGTCCACCCAATTGAGGTTCCTCACCAAAATGACGCGCTGTTTCCAAATAAGCACGCTGTGCGGGCTCCAAATGGGCAGCATACTGAGCCAATTTGCGTCTATATAGAGAAATGAGAAAAAAAATAAAAAATAAAATCCAAACTAAAAAATATAATATTTTAAAAATAATCTTACACATTAAACACATCGTAGGCATCGTCCAATGGGGGGCGTCCACGTTTACGTTTAGGACCCAAATAATGTTCAACTGGAGCTGATGATCCTTCCAGATTACCACTATTACAACTAATTGTTCCACCTGCCGGAAGTGGTGTCAACGATGGCATTCGTCCACCATTATTTATACCCAAATCTATGGCTGGAGGTGAATGACGATCACGTTCACGTTCACGTTCACGTTCATGATCACGATCACGATCACGCTCTTTATCCCTCTCTGTTGATGAATGATTAACCGATGCCTGATGCTGTTGATGTTGCTGATGATTCAATACCAAATCTTGAACATAACTTTCAGCCAAACTTCGTGGCGGTGAATGGAATTCAGTTGCTGCTGTTATTGGTGGCGGTGGGCAATCTTCATCATCCCGCCAAGTTACCTCGGCTAAACCTTTAATTTTGAGATCATCGGCGGTTTTAAGCAATGATGGAAGGCTAGCCTAATATATGTATGTACATATATGTAGATAATATGATAATTATATATGTATAGACAATCAAATCAAACTAACTAAGTTTTTGATACTCACATGCTCCACATTGATTTCACCCTTATACATAAATTCAATTAAACATTTGACTTCGGCAAATGTTACATCCTTCATTATGATAATGGGATCCCTTTCGTTGGCATAATTGGACAATACGGAATCAAAGAATGTACTGCAAGCACATAATACCACACGATGTGCCCTTATCAATTGCCCCTCACAAGCCAATGTCACATCACAGAAACAACCACGATCCAAGAGCTGAGAGAACATGGTCTGTAGATTGCTATGATGATATTTCCAACGTAGGCAATACTGTTGTGGCAACATGGTGAATTTTTCTGCAAAAAACAAAAAAAACAAAAAAAAAAATTAGCAATAAATAAAAAAGATAGAAAAAATATATATTAATATATACATAATAATATATAATAATTAATATATAATAATTAATATATTTTATTTCTTAAGCAATATTTTAGCTTATTTCATAGATTTTCTTTTGTTTAAATGTATATATGTATATATGGAAATGTAATGAGAAATGTCAAATTTTTTTTTACTCAGAAAAATATTAAAAATGTAAATTTTTTAACAATATTTTGTAATCGATAATTATCACTTTATTGTATGACATTAAGCAAGTTTTAAACTGTTTGTTTTTTTTATCTTCTACACATTAATTATTAATTGACATTAAAATTAAACATTTTTTTTTTTTTCATTTGTTAAGAATTTGCAAAGTAATATGAAATACTTATAATTGTCTCTTTCTTTGATGTAATTTAATTGAAAAAAATAATATATTTATATAGTATACACATCTATTATATAATGCATATACATATGTATGTATGTATACTTTACAATATAACGAATATTTAAAGCCGATTCCCTGTTTCATATAATAGCTATAAAAACAAAAGTCATTTACTTCATATACATTTTTTTCAATTCATTTTTTTTTTATAAGTTTTAAATAAAAATTTTCCGTTCATGGAATTTATAAATTAAATTCAAAGGAGTACAAAAGAAAAATTTAAACCATTAAATATCGATAAATACATATATATATATATATATATATTTCATTTTTACGTACATGTGTTTGTACAGTAAGCTCTCATATAAAATGGTCAACTAACAAAAGAAAAAAACGAAAGAAGAAATCAAAAAAAAACAAAAGGACGCAAATATAATGCTAAAGACGAAACTTGAATACCCTTGCAATATCATGTCATGTATTTATACGTTTATATAATTAGAATGTTTTAAATAAATTGCACAAATCCAAGGCTTTATAATTTATAAATCAAATATAAAGAAATGCTTCTTAGAATTAATTGGATTAAAAAGTCAAAAGTTGTATAATAAAACCAATTATTTTGTATTTAACAATCGAAAGATATATAAATACATATATATATATATACATATATATATATACATATATGTATATACATAACTGTATAACCTAAAATCGAAAACGAATTAATATACTCTTTTTCACAAAGAGTATAAAAAAAAAACTCCTGGAAATAAATGAAAGTAACTATGAGGACCAGCAATCCAGAATGGTGGGCACAGAGAGGGGGGGGAGAGAGGGAGATGGGAGATGGGAGGCGCTGTCGTTTGGCTCACAACCGGCAAGTTTTTTTCTTGCCTAGCATCATAAAATGTTCGTCCTCATTTTCATTTTATTATTTTGATTTTCTTCTCTTTCTTTTTGTATTTTTCTTACCCAAAACCAACCCCTCCCCACCACCACACCACCAATGCCAGGTTTTCATATTTTCATAATTTTTTTTATTTTCTGTTTTTTTTTTTTTCATTTTTATTATATACCGGGAAGAAGCAAAAGAAACAGTAAGGGGGAGGTAGACCAAATATTTTCCGAGGCTTTTCTTCCCACTCCTGTTTTTATTTTCCTTCATCATACATATGTATGTATGTATATATATATGTATATATATATATATGTATATATGTATGTAGGTATATATTTCTCTTTTATATAGAAATGGCAAAAAATGATTGAAATGAAAAAATACTCGTAATTCCATATTTTTTGTTTCTTCTGTCATAGACTTTAATATACCCATCCTTGGAAGCTAATTACGTAAGGGTATTGATTAATCCTTTCTACACCTGTTTGATGCAAATTTTTCAATAGCTTTAAAAGTTATACTATAGCTAAACAGATCTTTTAGCATTTTGTCTTACTAATCCTTCCATTTAATGGTAAACGAATCAAACACTTTATCAAAGTTCGTAATATAAAATATTGATTAAGTACTGGATTAATTACTGAATCAATCAATCCATTATAGAGTTTATTTTACCACTTGTTTTGATTCAATATCTTTGATATACATATTACACATATCTATATATATCTAATAAGATTTTGGCGAATGTCAAGTGTTGCATATATGTATGCACATATGTATGTACAATTTGCTGCATTCCCTGGAAGGCTACTGGCTGCCGTTTCGATTCTCTACAATTTGATTACTTCGTCTAGACGTTTATTTGAACCGATAGACGAATATTAAGTAAGGGACGGACAACCATCTCTAGGATCATGACAAGGGCTTTAGTTGCATTTTATAGAATAGGAATTATTGCTTTAGCTTTTGGACTTTACATATATGTACATATGTATATATGTCTAACTAAAATGATTGATGAATATAAACATACCATAAAAATGTACATACATATGTATGTATATATATATATATATTATATGATATACGTTATTGTTATATATGTACATTTTATCGAAAAAGGACATTGAAGTCCTTCAACTGTTTTAGTTTCTTATGTTGATCCTGTCGTTATAACCAAATATAAAGAAAACAAAAGAAACCGTAAAGGAAGATGGAAAAGATGGAAAAACACTGAGACCCAATATGCACACACACATACACACACACACCTTCCTTTTCTCACACAGACTTACACAAAATTCCTTTATTATTTTGCATTATTATGGTGTGTGTGTGTGTGTGTGAGTGTCTTTTTTTTTGCGTTGCGATTTTTGTATACCTTTCATTTAAGTTGACATAAAAATCGATATTAAAAAAAAAAAGGATAAAATTTGCAAAAAAAAAAAAAAAATAAATAAATAAATAAAAAATAAACAGAAAAAGTATATACATATATACATATAAATAGATATATGTATATATATATATATATGTACATATATATGTTTGTATGTCTGTATATATGTACGTATGTATGTATGTATGTATGTAATACAGTCATAAAAAACGTCAAGTAAAAAATTACAGCTTAAAAAGAAGGAAAAACAGCGCACAGCAAAATGGAGAAAGACAGAAACTGAAAATAATAATAACAAAAAAAATGTATATACATTTATATATATTTATGCACATACATACATACATACATACTCATATATATATTTATATATATGTATGTATGTTTGAAAGAAAAAAACAACAACAACAACAACAACCAAGGAGAATAAAGAAAAAAACGAAACGAAACGAAACGAAATGGTCGTTATGCTTTTTTCCTCTGTTCTGAAGCTTTTTGTGTTTTTATTTATCTTTTTTTTTCCTCTTTTTTTTTGGTTTTTTGTTTTTTTCCATTTTTTTTCTGTTTTTTTTTTTTTGCTTTTTTTTTGTAGCTGCTGCTGTAATGTCTTTTTTCATTTTTATTTTTCCGCTCGCAACCTTTTTGCGTCAACGTTTCCCCCCTCTCTCCCTTTTTGCCTTCCCTCTCCTAGCCCAAAGATTGAGAGCCCGTCCCAGCTACCGGCTCACCGCCCCCTCACCCTCGTTACGCTCATGTAGCCAAACGACGTTTCTTGCCGTTCAGGAAAAACGAAGAAGAAAAAAAAAAAAAAAAAAAAAAAAAAAAAAAAAAAAATAAAAAAAGCTGAACAAACTGAAAAAAAAAAAAAACGAAAAAGAAAAACACGAAATCCAAAGAAGAAGAAAAATGTGATAAAAACTGAAAAATATTTTCCATGAGAAAATCCAAAAGAAGTAAGAGCCAGGCAGCAACAACTCTGCTGCTTGCTCTTCAGTGGAGTCGATGACTAAGGGTGGGGAGGGGGAGGGGGAGGGGGGATGGGGAGAGCGTGATGAGAGGCGGTGGGGTGGGCTAGGTTGGGTGGTTTGGCATTTTGGGGGCAGCAGATTGGGGGTTCGTCTGTATGTGTATACGTATGTATGTATGTATGTATGTATGTATGTATGTATATATGTATGTATGCATGTACATATAATGCTTGGCGGGAAAAAATATACTACTACAAATAAAACATGTATTTTTTATGCCATTCTCTTTTTTTTCCTCTCTTTTGATACCCTGTCAAATGCAAGTATACTAACGCTGCCAAACATTATGCAATGCACAATAAAAAGAACAAGACATAACCGGCAAAGGACACCAATGAGAAGAAAGTGTTTCATAAATCTGTTAAGCAACTAAATTAATCGGATTTCAATATCTTCAATAAAGAGTATCTGAATGAATTCATACTATAATGATATATTGGTATTACTCAATGATCAATTGGATTACTGGACTTTCATATATAAAGAGTGAGACAAAGTATAGAACAAACTAAAGACTTGAAGAGTGAGTACTACTCTATACCCTGTAAAGTAACAAAAATTCGTGCGGATTTAAGTGCCTTTAGGAGCAATCTTTCAATAGCATTCAAAAATTTATTATAATAGAAAATAATGTATTTTCAAGTAAGCGCATTGGAACTTCGGTAAATTATTTGAATTAAATCCTTCCCTCTTCTCGTTTTTATTTTTTCCATTTTCATTTTAAGGAGCTGAAATGTGTAACGCTTTCATGTGTAGGTATGTGAGTCTGTCTGTATATGTGTATGTGTGTGTATGTGTGTGTGTGTGTTGGGATCAAAAACCCTTTGCTATTGTGTATGTGTATATATGTAAGTATATATAAATTTATATATGTATATGTGTGTGTGTGTGTGTTTCCTTCTTGTGGGTGGCCCAGCTTGCCGGACATTGCGTTTTTTAATACCACTTTTTTCACAATTTTATACATACATCCAAAGATACGTATGTATGTATGTACATATGTACATCCATACATCCAAGTACATTTCTACATATGTACGTATGTATTTACTTATAGTACGTATGTACGTATGTATATAAGGGCCATATGTATTTCCTTTACGAGGGTCACTCTCTGAGTATACCAAACTATCTTATATCCAATTAAGAATAACAATTACTAAATTATTTATCATATTATTATTTTTATGAATAATAAGAAAAATAATAAAAAAAAAAAAAACACCCTTTATCATTTGCAACTACATATGGAAGTATATCAGATCTTTCTGTTCAGTTATAAAATGCATAGTTTTGTTGTTTCTATTATCCAACCTATATATCTAAAGCTAAATAAACTACAACCAAATCACATAACAGAAGCCAATTAATCTGATATAACTTAAGTAAAAAAACGACTTAAGATAATATTTTCAAGTTTTTTTTTAACAAATCAAATGCAGATTTGATTGACTTTATCAAATCGAATATGAAATTATTACTATTAAAACCTTTGTATTCCCTTTTCATATAACCGATAATACTAAAATATAGAGTCGTTAAATTTTAAGATATAATCCATATATATTAAACCATATATATATGCAAACATATTCATATCATATTTAATATATTCTTCATTCTATGTATTTCATTTCTTAATTGGTCCTTTCAATAGTTATTATATACATACTGATTGAACGTCCCTCGTATATACTCGCCACTTTATATACTTTACAGAAATCCTTTTTTCTTCTCATTTTCCCGTTTCTTTTGCTTTGCTGCAATTTGCACTGTTCCTTCTCATCTTTTTTTTTTTTTAACTTTCTTTTGGCATTTCTTTGCCATTTTTTTTTGTTTTCGTTTTGGAAAAAAAAGTGAAACGAAATAAGTTTCGTATTCTCAAGCTTTGTTGTCTTTTTTTTCCTTTTTTTTCCTTTTTGGGACCCAAGTTGACGAGTTTTACTCTTTATTTTTTGCGCTGTCCTTTTTTTTTTTTTTTTTTTTTTTTTTTGCCCTCCATTTGGACATAAAACGCAGCTACGTAGATTTTTTTCCCCTTTTCCTGTGTTATTAGTACTAAAAATAAGAATGCGTTTTACACACACACACACACATACACACACATAAGTAAAAAAACAAAAAGTGAAAAAAGTACTATAAAAAAAAGGGTAGCAAAATTGTTGGGGGAATTCTTGAAATTTATGGCCTGTGCTATGGTTGTTCGTTTTTTAACAGGGTAGAAAGGTGATGGGAGTGGAGAGAGGGGTGAAGGAGATGGGGGGGGGTGTAGGTGGTTAAAGCTTCAAAGTCACCTGACTAAGTATTTACTACAGGCATATCACAACCAACTCCCAACACAAACAGGAATCTAACAAAAAGCCTAGATTATTAAGGTTTACCTTTAAGGATCTTCAGGATCAAAGTTTATAGTTGTCCTTAATTAATTATATGTATCTCTAGTAAGTATGTATGTATGTATATACATATGTATATCATATGAATATCAACAATTTATATAGTTCAAAAATGCATTCAACTTTGAGTCAACTTCCCTCTAGAACTTCGCTCTTAAGCTTTTAATTAGGAACAAAAACAATTTATCATAACATATATTTCAGTAATATCAAAGTAAACCAATTTATTTTCAATTATATAGCTACTCATTTTATTGCCAAAATAATTTTCATAGAAAAAACTTTACTAATATTGCAGCAAGTGGCAAAGAGTCGACTCTGTTCACTTTTTAATAAATTACTAACTAAACAAAATTAAATATATATACATATACATATGCATAAACATATATATATATATATATGTATATGTATGTATATGTAGATATATTGAATAAAGTTTAAACTGGTAGTATCCTTTTTTTTTTTTAATTTTGATTCCTTGTTGTTGTTCATTTGTGGCATAAAGTAAACCCATTAACATTTCAACTTCATTTTGTCGAGACAACATTGCACATCATACAATTATATATCTATGAATGCATGTATATACATATACTACAGTATGATCGTATATATAAAATCATACATATACATATATATATGTAGGTACATATGTATATAAAACCCATGTAAATCTTATTCCTTTCATAGTAATTTTTTTTTTTACCTATAACTATGTGTTTCTGGCTTTTGTAAATTCTAGAATTTTTTTTATATATCATCATCATAGCCCGACAATGGCTACTCCTCACATTATAGTTAAAACTTACATCGATAGTCGGTATACCCTACAAAATGAAGTCATAAGTGACAAAAAGAATTTAAACCAAAATTTCCAAGCTCTAACGAATTCGAATTCTTTAAGGAATCAGAATCAGACTTTATATCAATTGATTGACTAATGGAAATTATTTCATTCACTTAATATAAACAAAAAAGAAAAAAAACAATTCATACTTATACTATCTTTGGGAATATTAACCCATTTTTTTTTTCAAAAAGTTTAATCCTTTCGTTAGGGTATTTTAAAGTCAGTGCATTGACCTAACGTAAGTTATGTTTTTTAATATAAATTTATGTACTAAAAAGAGAACGAAGGGGGGGGGACAAGGCAACGTTTGCCAGCCAGCCAAATGGAACAAAAAATAAAAAAATTAAAAGCAGAAGAAAAAAAACGAATAAAAAAAAAAATAAAAAGGAAACGAAAAGCAGGAAAAAAGAAATGCAAAATTTTAAAAGGAATTTTCTTTTCCTTTTGTTTCAGTACAGAATTTCCATTTTGTTTTATATATGTACGTACATATGTACTTATGTATATATGTATATATGTATGTTTATGTAGAAATATGTACAGCTTGTATATACACATGTATGTATATGCACTATGTATGTATGTTGAAGGTACTTAATAAAAAAATTTTACACAACACAAAAAACAAAAACTGTAAAAAAAAAAACCAGAGAAAAACAAGGAAACTTTCCCCCTTGGAAGCAAAGAAAACAAAACCAAAAAAAAAAAAAAGGTTCTCTTAACTAACCCTAAAATTTCAAAATGAATTTTATCGCACCATAAAAAAAAAAACAAAAATAAAAGATACATACATTTACACTCACGCACACACACACACACACACCACACATACATACACACAAGAACGTGATAGAGTTGTGTGTCTAAATATTTGTGGCAAATTATGCATATACATACATATATATATATATCTATATACACATACATACATTTACACACTCCCCCGCCGCCTTTACCGATCCCTACTTTCGTGCTTGTCGGCATGAGTGACTCCTCTACCACCCTCTTTTGAAGAGGAGACACATTTTATTTTTGGCGCCAGATTAGACAACGGCAATTTGAAAAGTTGACTCAACCATTTTTGGTTCTTTTTTTTTTTTTGTGTTTTCTTCTGTTGTTGTTGTTTTTTTGTTTTGTTTCTTTTGATAGAAAAAATTAAAATTTATTTTTCGTTTTGTTTTTCAAAGAACTTGATTATCTGCTACGCTTCGATAAACAACGAATTCGAGAACTTTCAGATAAAATGACAAAAAAAAAAAAAAGGAAGAAAACAAAAAAAACCACCGACCTAAGAAAAAAAAGCAAACGTATTAGGGGGGTGTGGGGGGTAGAGAGAAACGGGAAACAACGAACAAAAGCCAAACAAAGGAAAAAGAAAGGGAGGGAGGAGAGGAAGATGTATAAAGAGGAACAGAGAAAGAAAGAGAGAGAGAAAAAGAAGGGAGAGAGAGAGAAAGCGAGAGTTAAAAATTCTTCAATTAGTTGAAAAGATAATCTGAAACTTTCTTATCGAAAAGTTTGATTCAACTTTAGTTACTTTAATAGGAGCAAAAATCTATAACCTACAATTTCCAAAAGGATTCCCTACCCCCCCCTTTCGAAACTTCAATATTTTTCTTTCATTTATCATTGTTGATTCAATTACAAGGTATGTAATCTAAGCCCACATTCTATATACAGGAATTGCAGGCATGAGCGATTTTTTTGTTAACAGGAAGGGGGGGAAAAAACCAAACCCAAACCCAAATGTAAAAAAATTTTTGAACTAACCGTTTTGGGTTTTTCATCTACAATGAAATTTCAATTATCCCGAATCTTAAATCCATTTCTTTTAATAGTGTTTGTTTTTTCCCCTCTTTAAATTAAAATAAGAACTTTTTTATCGAGAAATCTGGTTGACAAAATTTTCAATATTAATAAAAATTCGTTTTAAAAATTATTTAATTAATGAAAATTCTTTCTTTTTTTTCCGAAATAACCTGCTAAAAGTAAATCATTTTAAATGCATTATTTCTTAAATAATATCATATTTTATACGGATCGATTCTAGCATCAGCCAAATCAATTAATCTCGATAATTGGAATCCCATGGGATTATCTTTTCTAATAAATATATTACATATATTTCTAATATGTAAATACAGATATGGCCAATGACTCTGAATAAATCAGATAAACCTGAGAGATCATCTATTGCTGCTGCAGATAAGCCATATCCTTGGTCTACCAATTGGTCTATGTCCCTAGGTTTTTCTTTAGGCAATTCTTTAGAAATAAATCATCTATGTAACTCAATCTTTAGTATACCTAAAAAAAATCCACAATAAATAATAATGAAAAAAAGAAAAAGAATTTAGTAGATTGGGAAATTGTCTTCCCCTTTCATAATGAAGATCAATTTTCAAATAAAAAGTTAAGAGTTAACGAGAAAAAAATAAATAAATAATTGAAATATATGTATGTATATATATATACATACATACATATATATGTACATATATTAAATTAATTTTGTAAATTACAAGTATTAGAGGAAAAGCGCAACAGATAAATAAATATGTTAAAAACAACATCTGGTAGTAGCAAGCATTATTCTTTCCAAATCAAAACTAATAACAAATTTATCAAATCCGAAACTAAATTTTGAAGAAGAAGTAAGTACATTCAATTTGTTAGTTAGTCGGTATTCTTAAGTGTCAGCACAGCTGTGCAAATATTAGAATCTATAAACCTGTCGCAGCAGCGCATCATCTAATAGAATGAGAGAAGAGGCTAAATAAAAAAAAAAAAAGGAAGTAAAAAAATCACGAAAAAATGAAAACAAAACAGAGAAGAGGGGGGGAAAAAAAGGGCAAAAATGAATGAGGAAAAGAGCCCTAAAACAAAATCTGGTTCTTTAGCTAGGACTCCTATTTATGGTAAAGTCCTGTTTTGCCCCCCTTAACCTCAGCTCATACATTTTCCTTCCCTCACCCCCACAATTTCTGGCCATGTCAGCCGACATCCCAAATGAGGTTCAGCAACCTTAAAGCCTAGCTGAAGATACATTTGTATCTTTGTATCTCTTTCTCTGTGGTTGTCTGTCTGTTTGTGTGTGTGTGTGTGTGTGTATGTGTGCTGTGATGCCAAACTGGACTCTGCGTGCTTTTTTTTCTCTATTTCATTGTTGTTTTTGTTGTTGCGGTTGGAAATTATTAGAAAAAAAAAAGACTTAAAAAATCCAGCCAAAGAAGAAGAATAAGACGCTACATAAGTCAACACAAAAAAAAAATATATATATACAAAAAGAAAAAAATAATAATAATAATAAAAAAAAAAAGAAAGAAAAAAATAAAAAGAATAACAACAAACGAGCGGAAGGCGAATGCACTTGGACTTGGCTGAAAAGCAGCAACAATAACCTCCTCATAGTTGTAGAGCATCGTAAAGTCGCAAGAAGTTGTTGTCTTCGTTGCAAGTTTTTACTTTTTCTGTTTTTTTTTTCCTCATTTTTCTGTTTTTTTTTTTTTTGGAACGTTTTATGATGCTGCCACTACTATTGCTGCTGCTGCTGCTGCTGCTGTTGTCGTTTCAGTTGCGTATCTTGCAGATACTTTTAACACTCGCGTGAATACACATAGATGTATGGATGTATATATATATAGGTACATATATACATACTATATCCATATGAATTGAGAAACCCCACATCACCCAACAAACACTTTTTGTCAAACAAACAAATTAATTAAATGAAATATGCTCAATTCGAATATCGACTAACTAAATTTATATGCTATCAAAGTAGCAAAGTAGATTTTTATGTCATCCTAAGCTATATAATCTCGGATATATCCCTTAGATATTGAAAATATAGATGCTAATTGAAGATTGATCAGTGTGATGATGGCTAAAAGCATAAGACTAACTCTATAATAAATAAATATTATTAGATATTAAAAAAACAATACACGTTAAAGACTTCTAAAAGATCACAATAAAAGCTTTCCTTCTTTTTCAATTAATGACGTTTTAAATTGTTAATAAAACATTCTAATATAAAAACCTTTGGTTATATTTTATTTCTTTTTTTAATATTTTGGAAAACTGTTTCGAAAACAATTATCCCGCAAAGCTTTTAAAACATGTTATACAAATATGTAATGGGTATTCGCATTCAGCAATTTGTTAAAATAGCTTATTGTTAGAGTAAATCCAAATATATGGTTAAAAAAAAAATTGTAACTGCACAAGAAGAGTTGTTTTCTTAAGACAAATTTGAAATTCAATTTTTTTAAGTTCCACACAATTTACTTTAAATGAGAACTGAATCTCCATGAATTCCTCTGTATAATTAAATTTAATATTTAATTAGCCTTTGAATTGTTTTAATATTACAAACTTTTGTTTGCTGAAAAGTTTCCTATAAAACCGATTGCCTTGAAAATGTTTGCTGGGTAATCGTGTCAACCTGTATGTATGTATGTATTTATGTAGGTGTAGAAGATGGAGTTGCTATTGCACTTGGCCTTATTTGCAATTTTTGTTGTTGTTGTTGTTTCTGTTGCTGTTTCTGTAGTTATTGCTGTTATTGTTGTTGTTACTATTGTTGGCTGATCTTGATCTTGGACTTCAATTTCGGATTTAACTTGCCATTTGCCAATTCAATTCAACTTTTTTTTTGGTTTTCTTTCATTTTGTTGCCGACCTTACTTATCAAACTAAAAATGTAGCATAATGTGACTATAAGGGGATAATAGCCAAAAACAAAAAAAAAAAGAGCCGACCCATGTTAATAATTATATTTGAATCGCATTGACAAGGACTAATTGAAATTATTTTCATAACATAACAAACTGATAATTAAATTTATTAAAGGAATTGTCGACAATTTTGTTTAATAAACATTAATGCTTGCTTAATTAAAGATCAATATCACAAAATTTGCACATATTTATATTATTTTTGTATATGCATTATAAACTTTGGGATTTCCAATGATCTAAGAATCAAACGGTGCATGGGTAAACAATTAAATCTAAGAAAATAGCAACAACTCAAATGCTAAAATATTTTTTTCCCCCCTCCCTCCTCCATCAAATAACTATTTTCATTTGATTTTCACCATTTGAGGGAAAATAATAATGAAATACCATCATTCTTTAGAAGTAAACAGTAAATGGATAGGTTGTTGTTGCTTATATATGTATATATATATATGCAATGCAATGCCTTCTTTTCGATCTCATCCAACTCTCGAAACTTCTACCTAATGTTGTTGGCCTGGCCGGGCTATCGTCAAAACAAAATAAACAAAACTTCATCAGTAATAGAATGAGAGAAGAAAAAAAATATAGATACTACACATACATACTTATATATACATATATGATCTTTAGACATGCGAAAGAAAATCTGTTAAGAAAAATGAAAAAATTGAAAAAATAACAACTTCTCCTTTTTCCTTCTCACCATCCGCCATCCACCACGTTTTCGTCTTATTGTCGTCTTCAACATGCATTTCGACTTCTCTTCCCTTGCATAAATAAACGCCCAGCGACTGACTACAGAAAGCCCACAAAATGAATAAGCAGTTTCTCGTGTTCAAATCAAACAAAAAAAATAAAAAAAAAAAAAAAACCCAAAAGAAAAACATGAAAAAGAAAGGAAAAAATGTAAAAATGTTAGAATTTGCCAGAACCAATTCAAATGAAAATTTTTGCAATCCGAATACATTGAAAAGGGTTTTTAAGTAATAAACCCAATGCCGATTTTTTTTTACAAACAATTCTAAAAGAAACTTTTCCACTCATCCAATCGATCATAAAATTTGACAAAAGAATATCTGCTTATATAGTCTATTTATTTAGTAAAACATTAAATAAAAGACGTTAGTTTATATATATATATAAATATATGGTCTAGTAATTTCAAACTTCAGACATCTAAAAATATGTAAATAAAAGGATTTTCCGATATATGTATGTATACTTATATCGAATTCTTGAGGAATTTTTCAAGTTTTCAAAAGTTCTTTTTCCGTTCTCAACATTTACAAACAAAAATCTCAAAGTTTAGAAAACGATGTACATTCTTACATTTAATATAATTGAAAATTATATATTTTTTGATGACAAGAATGTAAAATTAAAATTTTAAAAAAATAAAAAAGAAGAAGTAAAAAAATCAAAATTAGGGACCTACTTTTATGCCCTCTTCATTGCAAAGTATTGAGATTTTATTTCTAAAAATTTTATTGTCTTCAACTTGGTAAATGTAAATAAATGAACTGATAACAAAAAAAGGATACGGAAAATGTTTCTCATTTCGTTTTTCTTTTATTGCGTCTTAAAAAAAAAAAAACACCAACACAAATGGCCATCTAGACTAGAAGATACCTTTTAATGTCATTTTGGTTTAAAGGTGTTGACTTTAAAGCTCAAAATTTAACTTAATTAAAATTAAAGAATTCGCAAAAAAATTATAAATAAAATTGCTTTTGAATCAAATTTAAGAGATATCGATCTAATATATTAGAGCAAACGAAAGCTTATCGATTTATATATTCTATTCAAAATTTATTGTGAACAATTTACTTATTTGTTACATTATAGATATATGTAAGTATATCAGTTAAAAGTTTTAATTTTAATTTCAATCTCTCTTCATTTTCATTCAAGGAAACTGTAAAAAATAATATTAAAAAAAAATTTCTTTAAAATTCCAGTCAACCATATTTCAGTTTATCACCAAGAAATGTTGGATCTTTATAGGATCCCAAGCAGGTGCTAGCTGTATATGGAAGCCCTAAAGGCCAACAAGAGAAGCGTCTATATCAACTCCATCAACTATATATATGTACATATGTATGTATATACATAAACTTTAAGACTTCCCCCCCACTAACTCCCCCCTCTTGTTTATTCTATATCTTTTTGTCTCCCCCCTTCCCTTGCTCTAACTCTCTGCCTACATAGTATGCAAACGTTTTTGGTATTTTCTTCTTTTTCTTTTTCGTTTTCTTTTTTTCTTTTTTTTTTTTAATTTTTTGCACAAGACACAAAACACAAATTGCGTTGCGAAAAAAGGAAAAGCTGCTTTTCTCAGAAGTGAATGAAGTGCAGAGGGAAATGAGGAGTGAACAGAAGCTCTTTGGCTTTTTGGTTGCGGCAAACAAAAAAAAAAAAAAAAAAGAACGAAAGAAAAAAAAAAAAGAATATTCACAAGTTACTCGAAGGAAAAACTCACTTTACTTGGTGAGGTGGCAAGATGGGTGATGGGAATATGAGAGTGGGGGGGGAGCGTTGCGGAGAGCAGAATGGGAAGCCCCGCGAACATTCATCAAGAAAACTGTCGTCGTCTTTTTTTTTTTTTTTTTTTTTTTTGTTCTGGCTCCCTGTATATATGTGTGTGTGAGTGTGTGTGTGTGTGTGTTTGTATCTATAAGTACGTTAGCCTCGCCTATGGATTCTAACTCATATTATTTGTTCTCCTGCATCCTCCTCCCTCACACCGTTACCATCTAGATTTATTTTATTTGCTTTTTTGATTTGTTATTTTCATTATTTATCATATATATATATATATATATTTTTTGTTGTTTTTGTTGCTATTGTGCTTACTGCTTAATATAAAGTTAAATATTGAAGATAAAACACAACACATCAGAGTCAATCTAAGTGACCTCCGGGCCCCTCCTCCACCCTCGAAACCAAGCAGCAAAAACCGACGCATCTCCTCCAGAGTTGTTTTGCCGCTTTTTTCCATTTTCTTTCAAAATTTTTTTTTTTTTTATTTTTTTCTTTTTATATCCGAGACATTTTCTTAGACATATTAGATTTATTTTGTTAACTTTTTAATGCAATTACTACAAGTAAGAACTGGATCAAGACTGTTTGGCATAGTATATAATAAAGTATTGCTAAGTAAAACAATTAAAATAAAGTCTAGCTAATTGTTAAAAATTATATTATTAAATTTTATTAATTCAAAAGATTTTCTTGCTGATTTTTGGTAAATTTTAACAATTCAAAATAAACTATTTAACTTGTTGAGATCATTTAAATTCATTTTCAAATGTTTTGATTTGTTCATAATTTATTTTGAAACATTTACAAATTGAATAATAATAATAACTAAATTAACTTTCGTTTTTCACTTAAGAAGCATTAAGTTTTAAAAGAAAATCAATGTGATATGATCACAAAAGGTATCCACGCATGCTCAAATGAAAGAAAAGTTCATGTACAGGACAGAATCGGAGTTATTTTTGACCTATAGAAATCTGTTTAAATATTTTTGCCTTTCAAAAAAAATCGTGGTTTTTTGAAAAATTTATAAAAATAATTTGAATACATTTCAGATTCTAATTCTAACAAGTGAATTAGTATATGTACATATACATATGTATGTATGTATATGTAGGTATTCTTCATTATAAATACTTAATCTATAATATCTATAGAATATAAACATATGTATGTGTGTACATACATATGTACGTACATATCAATTGATGACAGTAAGAAAATGTCATAGACAAAAACTGAAAAACAAAAAAATATATATAAAATATATGAAATATATATATATATATACATATGTATGTAAGTATGTACATATATAACCTTGTTGCTGATAATAAAAATGGTGACGTTGTCGGTTGAAACTATATACATACATATGTATGTATGTATGTATGTCTATATACTACTATGAATGAATACGTGAATGCTGGATGGATACTGGAAAGCAAGTCGAGAAGTTTTATCATTTCTCAATGCCGTTCGTCGATGTACATACATACATACATACATACATAGTTGGGTATAGGGTCGCGAGCGTCGTCATCTCCTTGAAATGAGCAAATTTATTTATTATTTTTGTTTTTTTGTTTTTTTTTTTGTGCCCGTAACGAAAATCTTTTTATACCCTGTACCCGTAGGGTTCAAGGGTATATTAAAGTCGCTAAAATGTATGTAACAGGCAGAAGGAAAATTTTCCGACCCCATAAAGTATATATATTCTTGATCAGCATCAACAGCCGAGTCGATATAGCCATGTCCGTCTGTCCGTCTGTCCGTCTGTCCGTATGTCCGTCTGTCCGTCTGTCTGTCTGTCCGTCTGTATGAACACCTAGATCTCAGAGACTATAAGAGCTAGAGTAACCAAACTTGGTGTCAACATCCGTCTAGTCCATACGCAGATCAAGTTTGTTTCAAATTTTTGCCACGCCCACTTCCGCCCCCCGCAAATCAGAAAAAACTATAACTTGAGTTCTATTAGAGCTATCATAATTCTTTTTGTCAGACTCAATTATATAGCCAATATGTACCATCTGACCGAATTTGACCGAAATCGGTCAATAAATATCGGAGATAATACGTATATATGTTTTGTACTGAAATTCTATGGGCAGCGGCAGCTGAAATGTGTGAGCGAGATAGCATGCGCACGTTGCGTTCATTTGTACCGAATGACGCATTAGTTTCGTTCACTGAGATGAGTGAGCGAGAAAGCATGAATTTGGTGTTTCGGCTTGCTAGGAGAATTTTGTAAAATAATTTATATTCAATTAATGGGGATTTCGAAGGAGTATGAGTTTATAAAATATCTCTTATTGGTACAGGGTATACTCCAAGTCGGCAGGGACGACTTGCTTACTTCATTTTTTCTGTTTTTCTTTTTTATTTTTACTATGTCTTTCTTTTCTTTTCTCTTTTACTCATTTTTTGTTTGTTGTTGTTGCTTTTTTTTTGTGGTTTTTTTTTTTGTTCTTGTGACTTTGTCATTTATTACGTCTTCTGTTGTTGTTGTTTGTGCTTTTTGCAATGTTTTTCTGCGTTTACGAGTATTTTATAAAATTGTTCAATTTTATACGAGACAATGTCGAGAGAAGGGCCGAAAATCTACTACATACATATACACATAGTAGACAAAGGGCTATCCCCCCCTCCACCACTCACTCACTCTCTATCACCCTTCGTTCTGTTATACCTTATCGAACCAATCGAACGAACATATCAAGAGAGTAGCAGAAAAAAAAAATCAACACAGACACACAGAGTGAATATTGAGATATAGTACATATATTCCTCCTCTCCCTCCCCCTTATCCCTTACCATCTTTAGCGCTTGTTGGAAAAAAAAAGTGATTTACTCTTTTCGTAATGTGCATGTCTCGCTTTATATATGTATTTGTACATATATAAACATATACATATGTACATATACCGCAAATATATAGCAGATATACACTTACATGTGTATGTACATATGTATGTATGTATGTATAATATTTGTGATTTTTTTCCTTAGCTTGACTAGTGCGCTTGGCATTTATATACATATACATATATATACCTACATACATATGTATTTATATGTACATAAGGACGTACATATGTATGTACATTAAAAGGGTTAACTTATATACATATACACATGTACGTATGTATATACTCACTTAAAAAAAAATGCTTCATATAAAAATTGTTAAAGTCACTTTGACCACCAAATTTTTTTAAAGTTTTAAAAATAACTGTAACTGAGGCAAATGATTTATCAAGAGAAAGGACCCACGCACAACATGCGAGAAGACCTACACTAAATGACTCAATTACAGTTACAATTTAGAATTGGTTTGCCATTGTTTTAACCCGAGAAAAGCTCTTAAATGTTCAGTTATTTTTCGTAATTCTGGAAAGAGAGAGAGAGAGAGAAAAGAAAGTTGCTAACCCATAAATTTTGTTCAAGGAAACATTTTTGATCGATATGGAAATTGAATTCAATCTGATGATCAATTAGAAATGTTTCTGATGATGGGATCGGCAGTATAAATTAATTATATAATATGAATGTTCATTTTAATTAAATTTTACGAAATTTACTTAAAACTATATGGATTGTTTTTATGGATGTTATAAGATAAGTTAGCATAGTTTACCGATTTTAATTATGTATTTGAATATAAAAATATTTCGTGACTTGGTTAAATTGAATAATAATCAAGTCTTGTATCGAGATGATTCAACAGATCGCTCTATGTTATAACTACATATAAGATAAAGTCGTTCAATTTTATGATTTTAAATTTTAATACCGATATTGAGGGGTATAAAAACATACTATACATTATAAAAACATACTATACATTATCTAGAATATATAATATAAATACATACATACACATGTAGACATTTATATACTCTATATAATCGAAGATGATTTCATTTAACCAAAATTCATATAGTTTTCGTCCAAAGAAAATAATGAAAGTTTTATAGGGTATTTTAAATATCATCTTCTTAGCATATGATGAATTTTGTAATAATATAAAGGCAATAAATAAAATAATGTACCATAACGACGATTCAGTTACTCTTACATATAGTAATATTAATTTGTTCAATTTGCATTCTACATATCTTTTATATATTTACAAGCTAGGCGTTAAAATAGTCCTGAATCTCCCTTTTTTACCTTCTAATTTTAGGACAAAAAGTGTCCTAAATAATGTCATACCAATTTTTTTGAGTTTTTTGCGAAAACACGAAATATCGCAAAATTGGTGGTGTATGTTGACTTTATTCCGTGACTGTATATAACAAATGTCAGAACAATCCGCACTAAAAAGCTATCTTATAATAATATACATATTAAGATATTAATTTGCAATTTTTTAATTGGCATTTAGAGTATCTTTAACTTTCTTATGTTATGTAAATATGTACATATATATCTACATATGTACATATGTACATATGTATGTATATAGTATGTATTATCTTAAATGATTGTAACAAACTCCATTGAATAGTCTATGATGCCAAATTTGGGACATTTTGTCGTGTTTTCTCTTTTCTTTTCGTTTTTTTTTCCTTTTTTTTTTTGAAGTTGGTTTGCTTTGCGTCTTTTACCATTTTGTTCTCTGTGCAAAATATAAATTAAGTTTTTCTTGTATTTCTTTTTTGTTGTATAATTTTTTGTTTTGCTTTTTGTGTTTTTTTTTTTTTTTTTTTTTGTTTTTGGTGATTTTCTTTTGCTTCCATTTTGTTCGTTTTTATGTAGTAGTTGCTGGGCACAGCCAAAGTTCAGTTTCTGTTTCTAGTTTTTCTGCACTTTGCTGCCGCGCGCCAAAAACAAAAGAAACAAAAAAAGAATAAGGGAGAGCAAAAAAAAAAAAAAAAAAAAAAAAGGAGGCAAAGGCGCACAAAAACCGAGCAACAGTAAAACGAACGTTGTTTTTTTTTTCTTTATTCTCGGATTCTTCATTCTAGGCGGTATATGGTATATGGCGGACGATGATGATGATGATGATGATGATGATGATGACGATGTTGGGTAGAGCGATAGCAGAGGGACCCATCGTAACGTGGAACCTTCGAAGCTAAGTGGGAAGTTCAAAGGCGGTGTTGGGGGCGTTGTGGAAGGATGATTGGGGGGGGGAGATATGGGCAGGAAAGGAGGTAAATAAATTAAATGCTCGACTTTATTTTCGCTGGCAATGTTTGTGCCTCTTCTTTTAATATTTTCTTTCCCTTTTTTTTTTTTATTATTTATATAATACATACGTACATACATATATATATATATATATATATACATATATATATATATATCTGTACATATGTACAGATATAAAACAAAGAGAGCAAAAACAAAAAAAACTGTAACACGAGAAAAAAGAATTTCAGTCATCGACTTTTTGCTAGAGCACTTTTCATCCATGATTTGTAGTTGGTTTGTTTTTCTTTAACATATACCTACCTATACATATGTATGTAACTGTATGTATAAATATATATATTTTATATATAGTTACACATATATACATATGATAGATATAACAATAAAGTTTAAATGAAGGGCAACTTTCTTATATAGACAGAAAGATGCAGACATTAGTATATATATACAGTGAAAGCTCTAGTCGCGGACAACTCCTGCAGGCGGACATCTCTCCTAGCTGAGCGAATTTTCCCAAGTCCCAAGATTTTAAGCATGATTTCATTGTCATCTCCCGCAAGCGGACAAAAGTACTGGTACCGTGGCTGTCCGCTCACGGGAGCTTTCCCTGTATTAATATATACAGACATACATACATATGTACGCACATGGAAAACCTGTTGTTACATCTTTCTCCTATAAGTATGCAACAGTTTTCAAAGGTTATTATATTATATAAATTGATCGGTATTTAAAAAATATGGAAAAATAAATTTTTAAACACATCGTTAGCAACTTTTTAAATTGAAATTACTTAAATAAAACTAAATACATATATATATGTATCTATATCCAGAATCTAAAAATCAATATCGTTTTGTTTTATATGATGTCTACATATGTATATAAGGAATATAAATAATTTTTCGAAAATTCACTTCATTTTAGACTTTATATTATTTTTACTTGGTCTCAATATTCATTTAGTCATACATATTTGTATTTTAATTGAATATCGTATGTATGTATATATGTATATATATATATATATATACATATATATATATATATAGATGTATGTATATACATACGTATGTATACAGCTATGTATATAGAGCAGTCGTTAAAACTGCTAGCATATAAAAAATATATAAAATATGAATGAAATTCGTCAAGTCATATATTTTTTTTTTTACTTGTTTGTCCAAAGAAATGCATGAAATGTTGACGAAAAAAAAAAATAATGATTAAATGCAATTTACATATAAAAACAAATTGATTTTATTTGTTAAGTGAAGCTCGAAATTTATAAAGAAATTTTTAATGCAATTACATTTGTATTAATGCATGTAAAATAAGAAAAAGTATAATGAAAAAAATCATCAGAAATATACCAAAATTGTAAAAAAAAATTAATTAAAAAATTTTTTTATTATACTTTATATTATATATAATCTTTTGGTGTACATAAACCAAGGACCAACTAGTAAATAAAGTAAATTGCTATAAATCTTTAATACAAACTTATTTTGCCAACAATAGTAAAATTGATAATAATTAAATTAAAATAATAATAATAATCATTTTTTTTGCACTTATTTTCCTAAAATTTTTTTTTTTTTAGAAACTTTAGTTTAACTTTTCTATTACTGAGTTTCAAAAAAAAAAAAAAGATTTGATTTACATAATGTATAAAACAGTTTGTTAAGCGATTTTTTTGTATATAAATTAATTATAAATTAATATTTATATTTCAGTTATCCATCAGAAACATTTACAAATTTAAATGAGTTCGGTTTTTTTTCTTCTTTATTTTTGATTTGTCTGTACTCTACATTCTCAGGCAAAAAAAAAAAAAAAAAAGTGAAAATGAAAATGAAAAATTATTAAACGAAAGCAGAAAAATGTCTACAATGCTTAGAACGCTGGATACCCTATGACAACTGAAAAAAATAAATACATATACCACATCCACATCATTGAATTTTAATTATAACAAATTTGTTTCAAATTTTATAAGTAAATAAAGTTAAATTTATAAATTAATATCTGAAATAATATCCCATAATCCAAAGAGGGTTGAAAGTATTTTTGTATATTTATATATTTTTTTTATATTTATGTATATAAATATATTTATATTATGTATTTACATATATGTATACATACATACATAGATACATACATATGTATATATTGTTTATACCCTTTAGTATGCCCTCTCACCCAAATGGCAAAAAAAAAACCATCCCACAATGCCACGGAAGCGGATAAATTAAAAAACCAAAACAAAAAAACACAAAGAAAAAAATGTACAAAAAAAAAAAAAAATTAAAATGAAATGTATTGAAAAATAACAATAACAAGAGAAAAAAAAGGCAACCGACCACAAAACAATTTGGTTTTTTTTTTTGCGTAAATATTTCTTTTTTTTTGTGTGCATTTTTTTTCATTTTGTGATTCATAATTTCAATTGAGATTCAGTTTTTTTTTTCTTTTTTTCGGGGAGTTTTTTTGTTGTGTGTATATACATATGTATGTATGTGTATGTGTGTGTGTGTATTTCTTTAATCTGTTTTACCTTTTTTGTGCTTGCTTCGATACCCTGACAAATAAAAAAAAATAGTATAAGAACCTTTTTGTTTAAAAAATTAAAAGAAACATTTGCGAGTTTTAAAAATTAAAAATTAACTTGTTCAATCAAAGGACCAATATCTAAAACCTATGTATGTATGTATGTATGTATAAAATGAACTTTGAAATCCCATACAAGATCATCTGTACATTAAATATACAGTGGCTCCTTCGCATAATCGGCCACTAGTTTTGTCATCGTAAAAGTGTTCGTACTTCAGAAATAAAAGAGGTAAATATATGCATTTTTTTCCTGTATTTTAAGATTATGGTCTTATGTATATACATACATACATATCAAATCTTGGTAACTGCTTTTTTAAGAAAATTCAAAAAAAAAGTCCGATTCTAGAGTTCAACGAATAATCGAACAGAGACAAGTTATAATGAAAAAAGAAGGAATACGAAAAAAATAAAAGTCGATTGCATATCCTTTGATTTCTAAAAAAGATAGCAAGCGATGTTGGAATGGATTTTACCATATTTGTACAGATCTCGAAGTATTCTTTTAACTTTAAATGATTGCGCTTACAGTTGTATGTATGTATGTACATATGTATGTGTGTATGTATGTTCATATGTATATGTAAGGGTATCCAAACTTTCGATTCAATTAAATAATTTCGATCTTCTGTTTTTAGATGTTTTATTTTCCTTCATCTGTTTTCGGTTAATTGCATAAAAATAGAGAGCGGCGAATGGACGTTTTTTTTTTTTGTTTGTTTTGTTTTGGAATTTCGATCGCGACACAATATAAATTTTTTTTTTTTTGGATTTTGTTTTGTTTTTGTTTTGTATTTTTCGGTGGAGGCCCTTTTTTTTTTGGTTTTTTGATACCACATTTATAACTATGTTTATGTGTATACATACATACATACATCAATAAATACAAACTTACATATGTACATATATACATACATATGTATCTATGTATGTATATACATATATATGTATATATAATATATTATCTTTGTACAACGGAAATAGTTTTTATCTTTTTCTCGCTTTTAGATTTCTTTGCTGTCCCATAATTTTTCCATTCTTCTTCACATTACTTTTTCTTTCAATTTTTTTTTTTCATTCTTTATTTTTATTATTTTTTGTTTTTCTTTTTTTTGTTTTTTTTTTTGTTTTTGTTGCTTAAAGTTATCAGCGAATTTGCTTAACGTGTTTGTTTGTTTTAGCTTTGTTGGGGTTTTATACCCTATACCCCCAATGTGTTGAGGGGTGACTATTGAAATCAAAATATATGTACATACATACATACATACATACATATGTATATGTACATATGTATGTATGTATGTATTTTTAAATATTTTTATTTCTTAGTAATATTTTGAAAAGTTTATCGATTGATTATATAGTTGATGATATGTTTAACATTTTTATTTATTTATGTATTTACTAAGAAAACGCCCCTTTTACTCAATGGTTTGATAATAGGTATTAAAAAGTTTATGAATACTTTGCTATTATTTATTTGCTTCTGATAATTTGTTGCTTGCTTTTTACTTTTTTGTCTTCTTTTTTAATTATGAATCTACGCTGACGTCACACAGGCTCTAAAACAAAAAATTCAAAATCGAAGTTTATATGTATGTATGTATGTATGTAGTTCTTCCCTATCTTTATTTCTGAATATTTCTCTATATTCCATATATGTATGTATGTATGTATGTCCATATGTAGGTATACATATATTCTTAGTTCTTCCCCACTCTTTATTTCCAAATATCACCCAATTTCTTTATTATTAATAAATACTGAAAAAACAAAACTTATTCATTCATTTAAACAAACATTAAATCAATTTTAATGGTATTCTTTTTTTTAATTTCAAATTGAAAAGGTTAAAAATGTTAAATAAAAATTTTCTAGATTCTAATAAATGCTTAAAAATAATAATAATCATGTTAAATATTTTCACTAGTTTGTACATATGAGCAAAAAATATTTGGAATATGTACGTACATACATATGTACATATGTATGTACATAAATAAAAATAAAAGTTAGAGGGCCAAGAGGGGGTGAAGACTTTGTTACGCACAATGTGCAAAAAAAACAAAAACAATAGCTTAAAGTTAACAATATCTTTGGTAATGTTGAGTACATACATACATACATACATATGTATGTACATAGGCATACACATATGTATGTACATACATATTCGTTTTTGTTTTTTTCTTTATAAATTTTGTTGTTAACATTTTTTAAAGAATTTTTGTTGATATTTGTTATTGTGAAATTGTTTTTCGGTTGTTTTTTTTCCTCGCTTTTTTATTATTATTTTATGAAAGAATGTTATTTTTTCTTTGAGATGATTTTTTTGTTTGGCTACTTGTTACCCTATAAAGGAAAATCTGGACTTACTACAGCAAAAATCTATTAATATAGATTTTAATTTCCTTTTATGTATATCTAAATAATTGTAGAATTTATTTAACTTTAAATTTACTTTCAACTTATTATATATACATACATACATATGTATGTATATAACTTGTATACTTAGTCTTTCCTCAAGAGATCTTCGAATTTCGACGAATTTTGAGAAAAAAAATTGATATATCAGTTTTTGCCTTTCAGGATCGATATCCTTATTTGGCATAATGATTTTGGGATACTAATTTTTGGACCGGAAATTTAAAATTCTTAACGATTGAACTATTAAAATTTTCATAAATAAACAAACAATAAATAAATTATAAAAAATTTAAGGTTTCCATTCCTAAAGCAACCCAACCTACAACAACTTCGCCTTTCTATTCGTGCCCTCTTCCTGATTTTCTTATTTCTTCCATTACCCCAAGCTTATCCTCTTTTTTATCATTCTTTTGAGATCCTCCTGGAAAATTAAGTTTTGACTTAAAAATATAATTCCAATTCATTAAAAACAAGTCTATCCGCAGTGCTTTTTCAATCAAATTTTAAATGTTTTAATGTCGATTTTCAAAGTATTTGAAATTTTTCAAATCGGGTAAAAGCCAAAATAAAAGCCTAAAAGACGTTTTTAAGCCAAATGACTTTACAATTTTGTAACTAAATCAAATTTCTCTGTTTTAAATTGATAATAATTGAAAGTTATAGTTATGGGATTTTTTAAATTTATGTATATATATGTATAGTGACATATTTACAATATGTTATAAGCGTCTAAGCAATATTAATATACTCTTTATTCAAGGGTATAAAAAGGGTATTATATACACATACACATATGCACATATAAATATATGTATGTATGTATATTATAGTTTTTACTTTCTTTCTTTTAAATCATAATAAAACCGATGCGGCTGCTTCTAATCAAAAAGCAAAGAAAAAGCAAAACAAATCAAGTTGTTTTTTTGACATTCTATATATGTACATACATATGTACATACATACATACATACATATGTACATAAATATATAGATATGATACGTGTATACAAATATACACATGGCCCCTTTGGCTTGTTGTTGTTTTTGGACAATGAACTTGAAATTTGGAGCATGAAAATGTGTGTGAGTGGAGCGCCGCACACACACACACAAAGAGAAAGAGAGAGAGAGAGACACCGACACTAACGCACATCGCACATTGATGACGCGCCTCCTTTGGCCGAATATCGTTGTGAAAACAAAACAAAATCTAATAAAAATGCGAACAAAAACAAAAAGAGAGTAAAAGAAACAGCGGCCAAGAGACAGAGAGAGAGAGAGAGAAGTAAACGTTGTTAGGCAATGTGTGCGTATGTAAGAGTGAACGAGAAAGATGGAGAGAGACTAGTAGTAGCACTACAAAAAAAAAGCGATTTGCAATTAAAATTTTTTTTTTTTTTTGTTATTTAAAGAAATGCAAAAAACGACAACAACAACAACCACTAATATACATTCCAAAAGTTAAGAGGGAAAATGCGAAAAACAACAACAAAAAGCTGGCAAAAATTAATTACCAACTCACCTTAAAAAATAAAATAACAAAAACAAAAGAAAAAATAAGCAAAAAAAAAGCAGAGAAGGAAGGCAAATAAAAAACAAAAAAAAAACGCAGCAACAACAAAATGGAAATCTCTTGCCGCACGAATTTAATTTAATTTTAATACCGAAAGATACAAAAGGTATACGGGGTTTATTAATACGTTTGCAAGGCTCAGTTAAAGTGTATTAAATATTCCATGTACATATTTATCCCAAACTCCTTAATACGTAATAGAGTAAGTATAACCGCAGATATTACGCACAAACGAACGGATCTTTTAAGAACAAAAGCTACTTCTGGAATTGCGTTCTATATATAAGCGCCCATATAGGGTATAGAAACGCCGACATAATCAGACTTAGATTAAACTTCTGTTTTTTTTGTCGTTTGAAATTTTTCTCTTCTCTTTTTGTTAGCTTTTTTGTGCTTTGTGCAATTAGTCGGCTGTTTTTTATTTTTTTTTTTAATACATACATACATACATCTACAATATATTTATACACATACATACATATATATGTACATATATACATATATATAATTTTACAGATTTCCTGACAAAAAAAAAAAACAAAACAAAAAAACAGCATAAAAACAATTGTTTATAATTATTATTTATGCCAATTTCAATAACAACAATAACAAAAAAAGTCAACAAACCCGGAAACCTTCACGAGAACAACGGGGATTTTTTTGTTGTTATTTTATTTTATCGTAATATTTTGAAAAACAAAAAACAATACAGCAAAACAAAATTACAAATAACAAAAAAAAAACAACAATAATTTTTATATATTTATTTATTCATTTTTCTGCCTGTGTGTTGCGTGTCATTATAATTTTTTTTTTATTTTTTTTTTAGCACATTAAATAAATTTTTTTTGCGTTTTTGTGTTTTTTTTCAATTTTGTTTTTCTCACCTTTCTTTATGGCTTTCTTGTTGTTATTCGGCTTTTGTTGTTGTCTTATCTTTCAGTTTAGTTGTGTTTTCTTTTCTCTCCCCTCAGCAATTTTCATTCATTCATTTTTTTGTTATTATTGTTGTATTTCTTTCTTCATTTGTTGCTTATGTGAAGGGGAAAAACCAAAAAAAAATGCACAAAAAATTAATAAATGTGAACAAAAATTGTAACGTTTTTGTTGTTGGTTTTTTGCAGAGCGCGCGTTTTTTGTGTTCATTGAAGACGAGGCAAAATTGCTAACGGTAAAAACATTCTTATTGCCGTTGTTGTATTTCTTTTTGCTGCTTCAACCCGACCGGCTTAACGGTTAACAATTAACTTAATTCACCTTCTGCTCGACTTAAGCCGAATTCTTCTTATTTTCGACTCTAGATAATTTTCAAAATTTTGTAATTTCAAAAAAAAAACGAATTATTCGACATTTGACGGACCAAGCACACGACCGTTTATCTTGAAACCCGTAACAACACTGAAAAAAAATTTTAAGGAAAACCAATCGTTTCGTGAATCTGTTAATTCTACTGATAGCGGCCACCTGTTAAGTCTCTGTTACTTTACAGACTCAGTGCGAGTAGTGCTTTTATTCGTATAATTTTATTTTATTTATTCTTCTTTGAAAAAATAATAAGAAAAAATATTATGGAGTACAACTACATTGACCATAACATAAAATTCAGCGAATTTCGACAAGATTTAAATGACAAAAACATTTTATTTGCAATAGGAAAGAGTCAATAATACAGTTGCAGTTGAGAAAATGCATCAAAACATTAAAAATATTTAAGAAAATTGCATGACTGGTTTATTAAAACACGCTTAAAAGTTGATAATTTTTGTAATTCTAAATTACCCGCCACTTTGCTTAAACAAAAACTCCATCTATTGGCCCCTTATTTTTTCATAGTTTTTCTAAAAGCTTCTACAGCTGATTCTTTTCGATTGATTTTAGATTTAAAAGCTTTACACTGTAAACAAGAAACCATTTCGAGCTTTTTGTTGTTACGCATACAAATACCAAATTCTGACGGTATGCGTGCCGGACCACTGCTTTAGAATATATTAGACTGACCTATAACAGCCGGCATGCTGGCAGAGAAACAAGTAAATATAGCAAAGAAATTGTGATTCCTTATCAACATAAAAAGGTTAAAGGTTATCATTATCATTAAACGTTAAGGCACCCTGGACAACCGCAAGAGCAGCTGATGACAATTTATTTTTATTATTTTGGTCTAGTTGAGGTTTGAACGGGAAAGATACTATACATACATATCTCCAAATGCAAGTAAGTTTATTGAAAGTGTCCGATGTTTATTGTGTTTAGTATCATTTAAAATCTTGTTAGAAAATGCAATACGCTCGAGCACTCCTTCCGCGAAAATTGCAGCAGTTAAGCTTTTCTAACTGCCCAGTAAAGCAACAACAGCCACAGCTGTTTCGAGCTTTATCATCGACATCGCCAACAACAGCTGCTTATTTGGCGCCTAAGAAGTTTCTATGTTCTACGATCAGACGATATTCGGCCGCAGTCTGCGATAATACATCAAATACGACGAGAACGGTGAGTACACAAATGGAGAAATTGTAGTGAAACATTTTAATTTGTTTTGATTGAATTATAATTGTGGAGGTGTGTGTGCATTTAATATAAATATGAGTGCCTGTTTGTTTGTGTGTTTGTGTGGGTGTTCGTGCGTGTTTATTTGCATATTGTTTTCTAGACTTGTGTGTTAAGCCGGCAACGTGGTTTAAGACAATGGCCTTGAACTCTAGCAAATGAAAGTGCTTCATTCTTTTTGTATACTAGCTCTAGTAGGCGATACACATGTGCTTAACATATTGTGCTAAACATATTATTGTTTAATCTACTATTTTTGCCACCATTTTCCTAAGAACACATAATACATATGTACATACATACATACATAAATGCTTAAAACAATAACTCCATGTGGGGGGGGAGTAACCTCAATATTCGTCCCTGTTACTTACCGCAGCTTCTACATATGTATGTATGTATGTAAATGCCTTAGCCTTAAACTCGTTTTGGTTTTGGGGGGCCTACTCAAATATCGTCTGCTTGGGCGTGTAGATTTATTTTTCAGTGTCATCATATTCTTAATTTCTATATAATTTGATTATTTTTACACTTGACACTGGAACAAAAAATAAATAAATTATAACTAGCAACTGCATTGATAATTAAAAAAAAAAAACTATTGTTTATTATTATCATTATTATAATATTATTTTTTTTGTATGTTTCCTGTTCCTTTTAAGTCACGTAGATTTCATTAGCATTTCTTATGTAGAAATGCATTTAGTGATCGCTAATTTTAGTTATTTGCTAGAAGATAATCGTGTTTATAACATTCAATTCTTTTTTTTTTTGTAATTGCACTAAAATAAAAACAATATTTTAATTGTTACTATCTGTTCTTAAAAAATATTTATAATAACAAAATCTATTACTTTTTAACATAAAAAATTATAAAAAAAATTTTGTTTCTATCGAGAAAGTTTTGTTAGAAATCGAATGACAAAATAATACTAATAAAACTTAAATTATAATCCAGAATCATAAGAAATCGGATGACAAAGTAAATTAATAAAGTTCAAATTATAATCCAGAATCAGATATCCTATATAACATTATAATATATTAATATTCTACAATCGTCTGATGCAATTCTGTACGTCTGTAAATCTGTTTGCTCTAAACTTATCATTTATTTATTTGTTTTTTTTTTTTTTTAATCAAATGAACTTTTGACATATTTATGTACATCATCGATAAGGAAATACGTAAATAGATGCCAATCCACTGGGGGTATTTTTGAAAACCAAAAACAAAGCAAAAATGAAAAAAATGTATTATAGGAATATTTTCTCTTGTGTCTAGTCAGAAATGATCAAAGAACTGGGCCTGGAAACTAATCTAATCATAAGCTAATACAAAAATATTTTCAAGTATATATATATGTGTATATATATATATATATATATCAGCAACTATGTACATACATATGTAAATCTTCGATCGTAGCCGATGTTGGTAATCTCCGGTTGGCGATAGGCTCGATCCTTCTCACTTGGTCTTATCAGCCTAGAATTTTTCCAATTGCTATTTGAACCCGTTGAACCTGTTGCCGCTGCTATTGCAAATAAATATAAATAAATATTTTATTTTTGTTTTTGTTATTTTCTTCTCTGTTTTACACAAATACAAAAACATGAGATGTGTGGGCCTGGCCAAGTTGACCAGTTAGCAATCAGCTTGAATTGCAATTCATAGAGACAGTGAATCTTGTTACGAACGCATCAACGAATTGCAATCGCAGCTCTTTTACATAAATAATACCATATACAAATTTATATAAATATTTAAGTTAAAGTTTTTCCTTATTTCATTTTTGTTAAGAAAATGGCGGATCAAAAATTATTACAAGCTAACTTGGAGACAAGCGATCCAGAATTGGCTGCAATCATTAAAAAGGAGAAGGAACGCCAACGTGAGGGATTAGAGATGATAGCCAGTGAAAATTATACCTCAGTGGCTGTATTGGACTGTTTGAGCTCTTGCCTGACCAACAAGTATTCGGAGGGATATCCCGGTAAACGGTTAGTTGTATAAATTCTTAAATATGATTAAATAAAACTAATATTAACCATTATTATTTGAAGCTATTATGGTGGCAATGAGTACATCGATATGGTGGAATGTTTGGCACAAGCACGTGGACGTGAACTATTTAATTTGGATGCGGATAAATGGGGCGTTAATGTACAACCATATTCGGGTTCACCAGCTAATTTGGCTGTCTATACTGGTGTATGTCGTCCCCATGATCGTATTATGGGTCTCGATTTACCCGATGGTGGACATTTGACACATGGGTTTTTTACGCCCAGCAAACGAATTTCGGCCACATCGATATTCTTTGAGAGTATGCCATATAAGGTTAATCCAACAACAGGAATCATTGATTATGATAAATTGGCCGAAGCTGCCAAGACATTCCGTCCACAAATAATTATAGCCGGAATCTCATGCTATTCACGTTTGCTTGATTATAAACGTTTCCGTGAGATTTGCAATGATGTTGGTGCCTATCTAATGGCCGATATGGCTCATGTGGCTGGTTTAGTGGCAGCTGGTCTGATCCCATCGCCATTTGAATATGCAGATATTGTTAGCACAACAACTCATAAGACATTGCGTGGTCCACGTGCCGGTGTTATATTCTTCCGCAAAGGTTTGCGTAGCACAAAACCGAATGGCGATCAAGTATTCTATGATCTGGAGGAGCGTATCAATCAGGCTGTTTTTCCAACTCTTCAAGGTGGGCCCCATAATAATGCCATAGCTGGAATTGCCACAGCCTTTAAGCAAGCCAAAACGGCTGAATTTAAAGAGTATCAATCCCGTGTCATGAAAAATGCCAAGACATTGTGCAAGGGTCTCATCGAAAAGGGTTATGTTGTGGCAACGGGCGGCACTGATGTTCATCTCGTTTTGGTTGATGTCCGCCCGGCAGGATTGAGCGGTGCCAAGGCCGAATATATATTGGAATTGGTGGGCATTGCCTGTAATAAAAACACTGTTCCAGGTGATAAGTCTGCACTTAATCCATCTGGCATTCGTTTGGGTACACCAGCTCTCACCACACGTGGTCTGAATGAAAAGGATATGGAACAGGTGGTAACTTTCATTGATGAGGCTTTAAAAGCTGGTGCCGAAGCCGCCCAAGCTGCTGCTGGTCCCAAATTGGTCGATTATCACAAAGTTTTTGAACAGAATGAGAAATCAAAGAAGAAAGTTAACGATATCCGTCAACGTGTCATTAACTTTACTAAGCAATTCCCATTGCCGGGATTGGATGTCCTTTAAACTGGAGCATCAATCATTTATCTTTTTTTCTTCATCGTTCTTTTCGATTTCAATAGTTAAGATATATTAAAACATACATTAAATCATTCATTAAAGAAAATGAAATTTTTAAATTGCTTTGGTTTTGATTATTTATGAAATTTAGATCGAATTCAACTGGATAGCAGGTTGTAATCCTTCATTCAAATTATTATAAATAAAACCCTGTCAATTCTATTCATTCAAAAGATACTTTAGTATTCCATAAGCGAATTGTTATAAACTTGAAAATATTCAATAATAAAAAAAATGTAGGCACATACATATATACAAAATATATATAATAGTATATACGACTTGTATTTTATAAATTTCATACATATTTGCACAATCTATGCGCATCTCTTCTACGGACATACATACATATATGTATATGTATATATATATATATATATATATATATATATAAAATAGTTTCTATAATTACAATACTTTTCTTAAGTATCTACTTATTTGTCACATAACTCTCTCTCCATATTCTCATCCATTAACATTGTTATTTCTTGTTATTGATTGACAAACTCAATTTTGATAAACTCTTTGCTTGTCTTGTGAAATCTTGAATTGTGCGTGGATAGAGACCATTTGGTCTTGAAACTTTTCATACAATGATAGCACTCGTGCTCCTTTCCCTGTATCTGTGAATGCCTGGAGGCGATATGGCGACGCAATGCATTCATCGATTTCAATCGTCGCTTGCAGAATGAGCAAATTAATGGCATAATGCTCGAACCACCGGAGGATTCATCATCGCTAATGGCAGCGGTTGCATCACTTGCAAGCACAGGATCAGGAGTACCAATAGCTAAAAAGAGATGGAAAGTAGAATGTTGCGAATTAGAAAGAGATGACAGTATTTATATATATTTATATATACAATAGAAACATTTCTTGTTTTTTTTCTTGGTTTTATTACATTTATTTTGTATTTCTTATTTACTTTTTTTTTGTTGTTTTCACTTATTTTCTCATTTCTCTTTTTTTTTTGTTTTTTTTTTTTTTGTTCTTAGCCAAGAAGAAAATGTCGAGTAATTTTCATTGATATATGTATACATATATATATATGACACACAAAACAAAAAATAAATTGCGAAATTGTACACATTTTCTACTCAATGACTCGGACTTATACCCAGTTTCCAAAATAATATACAATTTTCAAATTTTTCAAATAATTTATGATGAGATCTTTTTTGGTTTTTTTGTTTTTTGTGGGCAATGGATGGGATGTTAAAGTTTCTTCTTTTTTTTTTTTGAATTTGTATGGTAATTTGAATATTTGAATTGTTTTCCTTTTTTTTTTTTTGTTTTCTTTTTTTTAGAGTACAACAATTTGTGGCTGAATATACTTATTGTTAGGTAAATATTAATTTAATGCCTACGTAATTGTACTATCAAAAGATTAATTAATTAACAAATTGAAGTATTGAGCTGAATGCGAGAATAAATGCTTCAGTAGCTAAATTATAATTACTTGAGTAATGATAATTCTTTTTGTATTTCACTGATCGCTTATGTACTTAAGTACCTTCACATCGAATTACCCAAGTAATTGCATATTAAAAGAAATGAATATAATATCTTGGCAAATTTTCAAAATATAATTAATCTTTTGCAGTACATATACAAAATTATTTAAATTGATAATTCATTTTAATACGTATGAGTCATTTTATTTTCCTATATAATATTATCTTTAGCATGTGTGTGTGGGTGTGGGTGTGTGTGTGTTTGTCTTTCTCTGTATTCTGTATAACAGGTTCTCGGGATGGATAATTAAAATCGATAATAGGCTCCAAAAATACAATACTTTTTTCAACTAATCTTTAGACTTGGCTACAAAAAAAATAAAACATTGTACAATAATAATAATAATAATAATAATAATATAAAAAACACATGGTACTTAGATTGAATTATTAGAATTAATGTCTACCTAATTAGAGTTGCCTGTGTTTTTTTTTTTTTTTTTGCTTGAATTTCAGAAGGGAGACTATAACTAATTGACATAATATACAATCGGGGTTTATCTTCAATTTGTACAATTTAGTAGGTAAGTTTGGGTTGGGGGTTGAGCAAAATCTGTAGAGGGTATGTATATATTTATATATACAATATATATAAAAGGATAAAAGAAAAAAAATTTGGCTTAAAGCGAAACAATTCATAAAATTCTATATACAAAGTTAAAAAATTGAAAGGTTTGTAAAATGGGACAAATAATTTAATAATATTATAATTATCGTATGTGATGTATATATAATAAACAAGAGGGATGACAAGACGAAGAAGAAGAAGAAGATAGGTGGGTGGTTGGGCGTTTGGTCGGCTGTCTGACGGTGATGTTTATATGTGCGAATGTGTTTAAAAATCTTTGCTAACTATAATTAATTAAAACTATATATAAATTAATTTTAATCTTAACAAATATACAACTATATAATCTATATATAATGACATGGCTCTTGATCAACTAAGGGATTACCAGCTCCATTTAACTGACTGACTGACTTTGACGGAAAGGTTTTCTTCTTTTTCTTTTTCTTTTTCTTTTCTCTTGCAATGAATTTCTCTTTTTCGCTTTTGTTTTAATCTTATAATTTATAATCTCTATATATATATACTGTTGATATAAATATATATATATATATAGACACACATATATATATATATATATATACGTAAATGTAGTTGATGTTTCAATAAATTTGAATTGTGAGAGAATTATGGAATATTTCTTTGATTTTGGCAAGATTATTCTCACAATTTAACAATCGGATCTATTTTAATTTGTTTTACATTTTACATTTAGACAGGAGGGGGATGGAGGGGGCTGGGGTGGAGTTTCAATTTGAAAGTAAGTGCTAATTTATGACTGGAAAAGTGCTTTATTATTTTGGTTTTTCTTTTACTTTTTGTTCACACTTGCATTATTTTGTGAATGCGAATTTTGGTTATGATGATCCATTATCATCATCATTTATTTTTTTGTTTTCGTTTTCTTTTTCTTTTTGTATGGACGTTGTTTTTTTTTTATTTTGTGACTCTTTAATATATATATATATATATATATATATATATATATATTTATCTTATCTTCTGTTCTCCCCCATTCAAAAGATGACCAATCAGTTTTCCGTTTTAATCGCCACTTTTTGTTCATGGGAGATGCGTATATGCTCCCGTAGACTGTATTTATTCTTGAAATTTTTATTGCATAGATCGCATTTGCGTGGCGGTTGGGGTGTATGCTGGGTGCGAATATGTCTCCAAAGATTAACCGTGGTAATAACCATTTTGCAAAACTGACATTCTGTCCATTTATTATTGGGTGAATCTAAAAATATACAGAAAAATAGAGAGGGGAAGTCGTCATCAAACAAATGATATGATATACACATATGTACATATGTAGGTTGGTGATTCCCAATAATAATTATTTGAACTAAACGCATCTAAGCCAACAAATCGATCACTATGGAGATGGTCAACAACAACAACCAAAAAAAAAAAAAAAAAACTATCAAGATTAACAACAACAACAATAATAACAACGAGAGTGAGAGAAAGAGAGATAAACACTTTGGAGACATATTCGAAAAGCACACACAAAAAAGAAATCGAATTGTAATCTAAATATCAATCGAAAATTACAAACTACATATAAGTATATAAGAATTTGATTGATACCATTTAACATGGCTGGGGTAGAGGGGGGGCGGGAAGAAAAGGGTATAATTGAACTTAAAAATTTATTAACTAGAATACAAATAAAAATAATAATATACATATGTACAATTTCGCATTCATTCATTCAATACTAACAAATTGATGGCATACATTTGATTTTGGAAAAATAAATGAGAAAGAAAAAAAGAAAAAAATTTTTGTTTTTGTTTTTTTCTTCGTAATACTCACCATTTGTGCCGCTGGCCTTATTATCCGTTTTGACCGGCGTCACAGACACCGTAGTCGATGGAACTGTTGTTGGACCAGTGCCCGCATCTTCTAATACTGCTTGTGTGGCAGTTGTGGTACCCGCTCCGCCCGCCGTACCCAATAATCGTGCTACAAATATAATAATGATAAAGCATATACAATATATATAATATCGGATTATGGCATATACAGACAGGCAAGATAATTAGATTAAAGGATACTTTAAATTTGCTTATTCAATAAACAAACAAACTTACTCATTTCAATGGCAATCTCAGCATTATCCGGATCCGCTTGATATTTCTCTTCAATTTCGGATTCCGTTAATATCTCATATTCGGATGAATATTGGGTAACTGTTTGGGCAGCAGCTGTTGTCGCATCCTGTGATGTTTGCGGCGTCGCACCATCAGATAAACGATCATCCACTTCACTGACTATATAATCGGGTATATCCATTTTAACGGGGCCGCGTAGAAAAGTCATTTCAGCAGCTAAATATATACAAAAAAAAAAAAAAAAGGAAGCAAAAAAAAAAACGTTAATTTAAATATATATATTGATATATATTGATTATTTTAATAATGATTACTTTTAACAGTCATAGTCTGCTCGTCTTTGACAACATAATCGACCGTTTCGGTGGTGTAGGTATTATCATCATCATCGGAAAAGGTTATTTTACGTTTCTTTACCGAACTGGCAGTGGGCAATGCCACAGCATTTGTTATGGTTAAATGTTGAGATTGATGCTGTGGTGTGGCCTGTTGTTGTTGCTGCTGCTGGGTTTGTGATTGCTGCTGTTGTTGTTGTTGCTGCTGCTGCTGTTGTTGTTGTTGCTGCGGCGGCTGTTGTTGTTGCTGTTGCTGCTGCGGCTGTGGCGGTGCCGATTGCACTTGAATGTGTTGAATTTGAGTGGTTTGTACATGATGATGATGGTGCTGTTGATGCTGCTGTTGCTGCTGTTGGTGTTGCTGCTGCTGCTGTTGCGTTTGCTGGACTTGCAACTGTGCGGCAGCCACTTGAGTTTGCACCTGACCGGCCGCTGTTGCCTGCAACAGAGTGGCCGTGGGTATTTCGATGGTTTGCGTAGCAGCTCCTGTTACTTGCTGATGATGTTGCTGCTGTTGCTGCTCATTGACTGCCCTTATGGTGCTGGGTATGGTTTTGATCAATTTATGCTCACTGATTAGTGGTGCCACTGGCAATTGGGGTTTCTCCTTTTCTTCGGCTGTTAATCCCTGGACAGCCAATAGTTCGGCAGTTTGTAAAAACGATTGCAGAGCCTCTTGTTGGACATTAACCTCGCCCTATGAAAATGCAATTTTATTTACTTAAAAATTTCACAGAAATATATATGTATATATATATAAACATAGATATCGGATTCTTGAGGCCGGTATGCGGTAAATAATTGCATTATTTTCAGTAAATCAAGAAATCGAATACCTAAACGACTACATAGTAGTCCATAACCTACCTGATACATAAACTCAATAATCGAGTTGAGATCTTCGAATTTAATGAACTTAAATATTATAACCGGATGTGGATGTGGATTCTCTTTGAATATCTCTTTAAAGTATGATGAACAAGATGATAGGACCACCTTATGGGCCTTAATTTTGCGTCCATCCACACACAGGCTGACATCAACGAAATCATCGTTTAGCCTATGATTATCCAACGAGTAGGTTAAATGGCGTAGGTAATTATTCCAACGCAACGAGTATTGCTGTGTGGTGGCCATAATCGCTCTTGTCCTTTTTGTTTTATCCACCTCCTCCTCGCCACCCCCGCTAACAAAAACCAATTCCGTGTCCGTGCCTGTGCCCGAGTCGGATCTTAATCCAATTAACTTAGTAAGAATATCTAGGCAATGCACAACTAGCTACTTCCTCTGTCCGACACAAATTTAATGTTTGCTCAGTTGTTTTTTGTTTCTTTTCCGCTTGCTTTTTCAATTTTTTGCATTCTTTTTTGTTTTGCTTTGATCTAGAAATTCGTGTCTCTTTTGTCGCTTTTCCGATATACACAGAAAAAATGTCCGATAAGCAAAGTACATGTTTTTCGATATACTTAGGAACCATTTTCGATAAAAACATTCGATAAGAAATATAATCGATATTAATTGTTGGTGATGAACCGCAGAAGTATCGGCTTATCGGGATCTTGTCCACGCATTAATTAAACAAAAAAAAAACAAAAATCTGTTGGCAAATATTAAAAATGTCCTTTAATATGTCGTTTTATGTAGTTTAAATATAAACCGTGCAGCAATTTAAATCTTTAATAATAGTAAGTATAATTTTGAGTAAGACAGTTCGTCTCAAAAATCAAACTATTGGCTACGTTTGTTTCGCGCTTTATTTACTGTCCAACAGGTGGCGTTTACTTAAACCGTTACCATTTTAAGAAAAAAAAAAAAACAATTGCACCTTATTCTTAAAATATTTTCACTACGAATTTGAACAGGAGATACACAATTGCACTATAAACGACCGTTCGAAACAGGAAATCCAGTACATAGAATATTTTAATACGAAAACGTGCCGCACTGGAGCTATCTGGACTCTCGTGAAGTAGGAATTCCTTAGCTCCCCGTATGCCATTCCGAAAGAAGGCGACATAATCAATATTAGAATGCTGCATAAAACCAAATGTATCACTGTGAAGATTTAAAATCATGAAAATCAGTTGGAAATTTTACAAATGATTAATTGTTTACATTTCATTATGGGGGACTAAATCGTGTAAAGCTCGAAAATTTTGATTCTGGAAATGCCATTCAGTAGTTGCAAAAACTTGTAAAGCACAAAACGCAGCAAAAATGCGACGTTGTAGCTTCAAAAGGCTATAATACATATGTAAAATGGTATTAAAAAAAAAGAAAACAAATCATTTTATTACGAATTAAGCACTCACAAGGGTTTCTCATTGTAGAGGCGCAACAGAGTGTCTACCACAATGGCCATCATGATGTGCATGGTGCAAAACTAAATGAAAGAAATAGAAAATGTTATAAGCATTTGAGGCATTATTCAAATTTTTTTAAATCTTACCCTCACAAAGTGCAACACGGGACATAGGGTTATACTTCCACCTGGTAACCAAAGTGTTTTTTCAAATGGATTCTGTCGTATATAGGTTTTACCAATTTCTATAACCTGACCCATAGTAATTGGTGATATATTTGCTGTGGCACAATTAACTACATATAAGGGTTTATCGTCCTTCTCTTTCACCACGTTCTTCGCTTTAACTGGAGTTAATGGTTCAGCAACCAAGAATTTGTAAACCGCAATTATAAGGCTACGAACTACAATATCCGCTGGAACAAAATCAGAAACACAGTCGGGATCACAGTTTTGTGAACGCAAAATGCCAACGCCACAAGCTACCAGAAGACCAGTGGGACCATTAAAATTATCCGTCCAACCAGGCACCGGGTCCTCCAAGGTGGATATGACTAAAAAGTCACAAAATCAAAATTATATAAGCACATCTGCACATACGACTTGAATCCCTATTTAAGTAAAGTATTTTTCGAGAATTTTTCAATTAAGAACTTACCTATTGAGGGTCTAAATATAAAGATCGGTAACTGATCGCGATAATCATTAACCACATGCTCGGCCAGGCTTTTTGTAAATGTATATGTATTCGGTTGGAAATTACCATATCTGAAATTTTTCATGTTTTAATATCCGATATTTCAACATTTTCCAACTCACTTCAAACTGTATATATTAAGAGTTTGTTCATCGAAAGTCTCAGCCAATTTGATGGTGGTACGCCAATCTGCTAACGGTGGATACAATTGTTCCTCTACCTCTATAACACTGGGATTTGAATATGTAGTTGATACATGGACAAAAGCCTTAAGGTTTTTCCATTGTAATGCCAATTTGATAAGCTCATGAGTGCCACGGGTGTTCATTAAGATGGCAGAACGCAAAGGATCATCAAATCTAATGGGGATTATTTGGATTTTTCTGGTATATGTAGATATTACTGGTTTACTTAAATATCACCTACCGCACACTGGCCGCCGAATGATAGACAACGGTCACATTGCTTAAACGACTCAAATCCTCTGCACTTATACCCAGGCCAAGTTCCGATACATCGCCCGCAATGGGCACCACTTTAGCTAATGATTCAGGCTGTTCCTCCCTCAGACGTTGATATAATTTCGATTTAAGTTGATCTTCCAAACGTTGCTCAATGGACTGGCCCTTCTTGGGGCGGAGTAGCACATAGATTTTACTTAATGTGGTACATGAACGCAATAACTTCTCAATTAGTGCCTTACCCACAAAACCTACCAGAACACTCGTCAAAATACAAAAAAAAAAAAAAAGAAAAAAAAGGATGACATTAAATACTTACCCGAACCTCCGGTCACAAAAATCTCTTGATCCTTAAAGGCCGCTGTAATTGACATTTTCATTACCTAGCAGCTCGCTGTTTCGTCTTGCTCTGTCCGCATTTTCGTATTTATCGCATTTCGCATTAAGTGAATTAAAGCTCAGTCTACCAACTGACCTTATATAGTTCAATTTACTGAATATTCATTGAACATATCTATAGGTAGCAAATTTGATTTAAGTTACATAACGATCGTGTTGTAGCTTATGCGAAATGTAATGGCTGTGCAGGGTTGTGGAAGAAAGTCTTGATAAAAAAAGTAAAATACCATACATACATACATATGTATGTATATACATGTATGTATGTATGTATGTATGTACATATGTATGTATATTTATCGTTCTGTTTAAAAAAAACTTTTAAATTTATTGTTTAGGATTAGCAGCAAAAATTACAAAATAAGATTGGAAGCAATATTTTAAACATAAGTCTGAAAATTTAAGTCATAAAATAGTAAAATTTTAATTAAAATTTCTCTCTACCTTTCTACTTATAAAAATAAAAGAATAAAAAGAAAATATCTACTGTATGTACATACATGGACTTTTCCGTGAATTTTCCACTAGGAATATGGTTTCAGGGTCATTTGTCTTATTACTAGCAACCGAAACATAAAATTTCAAAAGAAAGTATTTCTACAGAGTTGTTCTTATTTAATTTCATGACTTAAGATACAAACACTTGCATACATACGTACATACATATGTACATATGTATGTACATACTTATGTAGATAGATAATTAGCAATAAAATGTTTGCTAAATTTTCGAAAAATGTTCCAATTCACTAGTTCAAGACAACCCTGGATTAGTTGGGATCATCAGAACCGTAGATGCATTTTAATTTGTTAATGTGAAACAAATATATTCATGTCTTTGCACATAGAATGTATGTATGTCCATTGTTTTTCGCAGGTGAATAATTAAACTTTCCGGTGTGCTTTTTGTTTCTACTTATCATTAATGGCAGTTTTCCGGGAATACCCACTTTTACTACCATCTGATGCCATTCGTAATTGCCACATGGTTTTAAAAACCGACTTCCCAAAAATACCGAATATGAATGGGGCACGAATTTTCAACATTTTTTTGTTTTTCTTCATTTAATTTTTTAATTTAAAATAAATATTGTGATGCTCTACCTAAAGTCACCTATAATTTACCATTTTCAGTTTTTTTATTTTACCTAATTTTAATAGAGTTACTTGGGTTAAAAGTTGAAAAAAAAAACAAATATTAGTGTGGTCCACTGTATATCATTATGGACTTTTCATTGTCGTTGATTCAGAATGTAAACCATAACATTCTAAGAAGACGATAACATAGAAGACATACATACATACATACATACATACATATGTACATATTGCCGATGGCATTTTACCGTTCCCGTGCCATACATAAACAAAGCTAGCACAGCATTCCAGAAGACTAAACTAAACCAACAGATTAAACCAATTTCGAGCATTTAAAACGGCATCTTAAACGCAACGACACGCATCTATCGATTAGCATTAGTTGGACCCGAGAGCCATTTGGTGATGGTTCGGTTCATTGACCTCAAAGAATAACGACAAGCTAGTTAGCTCACTAAATCAATTCCAAACGGTAAAGCGGACCATAAAGGGGGGGAAATGTACAGAACGTTGCTGCTGCCTGCTGCATAACATTTCCATTAAAGCATTTTACCGCTACAACATACATTAATAGTGCGAACGGGAGACACCGGGTAACCAAAAGAAAAACAGTTAGTTGGATGTTGGTTTTCTTTGTTTTCTCATATTTTTGTTTCATTTTTTTTTGTTTATAATTACATCGTCATAATTCAAAAATAATACATAAGGTTGCGTTTTGAAAAATTTTACAAAACTCTAAGTGTTTGTGTAGTTGGTGTTTCTCAATCTCTTGGGGTTTTGCAAGCATTTCATCATCTCCTCATTTTGCTTTGGGGGAATAATTCTTCTTGTTGCTGTCTTTTTTTTTTTCTTGTTTTGTCAGAAGTAGCGAGTGTAGGTGTTACGTGTGACAGTATTGTTTATAGATGGGGGGTGTGTCGATGTGTGTGTGTGTTTGTGTGGAATGGCAGAAATATGCTGTTTGCTTTTTCTTTTTGTTTCATTTTACTTTTCACGTTATATTAAAAGGTATCAAAAAAAAAAAACAAAAAATACATAGTAATATTTATATCTCAATGTGGAATAAATTAAATTAATGCTAGAACACAACACGACGGAGGGCAGGGATCCCCACACAGGTGATAATGATGATAGATAGGTGTTGTTTTTGTTGTGCTGCACTCTCCTTCTCCTCCTTCTTCTTGTTTTTCTTAATCTTCTTTAACGCTCTATCACTCGCTCTTCTGCTGCTGCTGCTTTCTCTTTCTACTCCTTTAACTGCCGCCGCCTGCTGCTTAGAAGCACTTGCGGTGCACAATGGATGGGCCAGACTCATCATATTCCTGCTTGGAGATCCACATCTGCTGGAAGGTAGACAGGGAAGCCAAGATGGAACCACCGATCCATACAGAGTATTTACGCTCTGGTGGAGCAATGATCTTGATCTTCATGGTGCTGGGGGCCAGAGCAGTGATTTCCTTCTGCATACGGTCAGCAATGCCAGGGTACATGGTGGTACCACCAGACAGAACAGTGTTGGCATACAGATCCTTACGGATATCCACATCGCACTTCATGATCGAGTTGTAGGTGGTCTCGTGGATGCCGCAGGCTTCCATACCCAAGAACGAGGGCTGGAACAAAGCCTCAGGGCAACGGAAACGCTCATTACCGATGGTGATGACCTGTCCGTCGGGAAGTTCATATGACTTCTCCAGAGATGAGCTTGAGGCAGCGGTGGCCATCTCCTGCTCGAAGTCCAGAGCAACATAGCACAGTTTCTCCTTGATGTCACGAACAATTTCACGCTCAGCTGTGGTGGTGAACGAGTAACCGCGCTCGGTAAGGATCTTCATCAGATAGTCGGTCAAATCACGACCGGCCAAATCCAGACGGAGGATGGCATGTGGCAGGGCATAACCCTCATAGATGGGTACAGTGTGAGAGACACCATCACCAGAATCCAGGACAATACCGGTGGTACGACCAGAGGCGTACAGGGAGAGCACAGCCTGAATGGCCACATACATGGCTGGGGTGTTGAAGGTCTCAAACATGATCTGTGTCATCTTCTCACGATTGGCCTTAGGATTCAGGGGAGCCTCAGTCAGCAGCACGGGATGCTCTTCAGGGGCCACACGCAGTTCATTGTAAAAAGTGTGATGCCAGATTTTCTCCATATCATCCCAGTTGGTCACAATACCGTGCTCAATGGGATATTTCAGGGTCAGAATACCACGCTTGCTCTGGGCTTCATCACCCACATAGGAATCCTTCTGTCCCATGCCAACCATCACACCCTGGTGACGTGGACGACCCACAATGGAGGGGAAGACAGCGCGTGGCGCATCATCGCCAGCGAAACCAGCCTTGCACATGCCGGAGCCATTGTCGACAACCAATGCAGCAACTTCTTCGTCACACATTTTGTAAGCTGCAAAAAATGCAAAAGAACCAAAAATTAACACCACAGAAATGAAAGAACAAATGAAACTTCACCCCGCCCTTGTAGCAAGTTCACTCTCTTCTTTTTTTTTTTTTCTTGCGCTCTCCAAAAGGAAAAAGCCGGTGTAAATGTGTATGCGGCAAATGAAGAAAAAATGGCGTCTCTCACACTCATTTAAAAGAAAAAAAAAGAAGCGAGTTAAGTAGGGATAACCCAATCTTGAAGCAAGAATTCTTTTTTTTTTTTTAAACTAGTTTTTTTTACTCCCCAAAAATTTTCACGTCCGTTAAATTTTAAAAATTTATTCACCTTTTCTTTTTTATATATTTAAAAGCCGAGAAAAGAATTTGTTTGCTAGTTTTAAGCTTGAGAGCCGAACCGCACTATCTGACTGCCGAAAGAGGAATGAACAAAAAGCGGGGCGAATGCCAGTTAACTGCCATTTTTTGATCACCGCTGCTGTTGCTGCTGCAGCAACGCAGCGTTGGCGTCGTTGCTCTCTCTCTCTCCGCTGCTCTCTATCTTTCTCGCTCTACCGTATGCGACACAGCGAACAGTAGAAAGAGAGAGACTTAGCAGGCAACATTTTGTTACCATATATGGGCATGTTTCGAAGCGAAATCGAACGACAATGCGACAGCAACAACTACCACGAGGAGAGCCAAAGCCAAAGCTAATGGTGGTTTCTCTCTTCTCTCCATTTGGCAAAACCGGCATTTTATTAGTTACTTGTTGTCTTGCCAAATAAATTTATTAATTTTCTTCGTCTTTCTATTTTATTTCCAGAACTATTTTTTGTCGACCTACGTCATGCCTTGGCTTAAAACAGCAAAACAAAAATAAAAAGCACTTTTAACCGACCTCGAAGTTAGGTTAGTTAAGAGAGAGATGGATGACAAGACAGAGGAAGCAAATGAGGACCGTTACATTTTTTGAAATCTGAATTATGGCGTGGGAAAAAATAGAAAGTGGCAACTGAGTATTGTATTCATTTAAAAGTGTCACCGAAACTAAACTATAGTGAAATTTTTGCATTATACACCAAACGGACAGCGTGCGTATTTAAATAAAAGTCATACTTATAACGAAATTTAGTCATATAACTTTTTGTAAAAGTTAGAACAATGTCAGCACAATTTTATAGTACATTTCTTGAGGAATTTCGGACATAACGAAAGATATTTATGTATGTATGTATGTATGTATGTATGTACGTATGTATATATGGATGTCTTTTCCTGATTGGTAAGGGGTCTCATAAAACGGTATCTTATCAACGACTATGAAATAATAATCAAAAAACCCTATCATATCAGGGGTATTGGTTTTAGCACATGGGTTATTTTGGGCAATTTTGATTTTCTTATCGTATCAAGATTATCATTTCCTTTGTTGCCATGTTTGATGCACACTTTTTCAGTCACTTTTAGCACTTGCAAAAAATTGGTATTTCAGATGTTTGTACAATTTGTGTAATTCCACATAATTTCTGCTGCACTGTTTTTTATGTACATAAGTTGTTGTATGTATTTATGTATTAACCATTGGTTACTTACTTTTGGTCTGTTTTTTAGATTAAAATTAAATTAATATAAATTAAGTCTTTTGGGTAGTTTTGTGTCTGGGAATTGTCGTATCCACTCAGCACAAGAACTGAAACTGTAATAACATGAAAACTGGTCGCTGCATGGGGTTTTATAAAGCCAGCTTACCCCATAGCAAAAACACAAGCCGGCAAACGAAATAACGATGACGATGACGACGTCACTCATATGCTCGGTTAAAACTCCTTATCAGTGTCGTTACTAAAGATTGCCATATATGGGTATGAATTGAAAATTCAGAGAATTTCCTGCGCTGTCTCGCTCTTTTAGCTCTCCCAACTCACGATATAAGCATACATACATACATATACATATACAATGTACATCCACTTATAGATACATATGGGTGTGTATATACATATAAAAGTATGTAGATGTACGTTTACCAACGATATGAGAGGGTTTAAATTCGGGTTCGTTCGCTGTGTTTTTGGGCTTGCCCTTTAATCATGTGTGCACACATGTATGTACATACAAAATATACATAGATATGCAGTATAAAGTGTGTGTGTGCGTAACGGTCAGTTTAAATTCATGTGACTCAATATGAGTAATACCCAAGTACAAAGAATTTGTACTTTTTTGTTTTGATATCATTATCGCCATTGGAGTAGTCCTTCTTTATGATGATAAAAGACCTTAAGAATTAAAATCACTTGCAATTTACTTGGTTTATTAAATTAAAACCAATAAGGTGTCACTTCGATGACATTGTCTTAAAACAAATAAAGATGCTTTTGCTAACACTCTGAGGAAAACCCCACATAGGGTCGATAAGAAATGCAAATTTGGACCGTCATCGGTGGTTATTAAAATATCATATACAAAATATCCAATATAATGATGTAACGCAACCAAAAAGCAGGGTATTCATAAATCGTTATCCAATCAGATATTTTCTTCCTATAAGCCGGTTTTCGAATAATAACGGGCGCCACAGCATAGGCACAACTGCAGGCACACACTCAAATACAACCTAGCGCAGCAGTGTTTCGCGTTTGCGCAACAGAGACAGCTAGAGAGAGACTTACAAACACACTCAGTTTTAGTCTCGGTCTCTCACATGAATTTTTAAGCGGCGCTCGCTCATTCACTTGCCGTTTGCCTCTCTGTCTGTGACTGAGTCAGAGCTGTTGTCGGCGGTTTATGAAGAAGCGACCCTCCATGGGAGACGCCTTGATTTAATAAAAAATTTAATACAATAATCAAAGACAAAAGGATCTCAATTATCAAAGAAATATTTTAATTTAATCCTTTTTCAAGAATTGCTTATTATACAGTTTTTGCTTGGATTTGACTTGTGAGAGGGGAAAGCTGTGGTCGAGTGGCTAGCAGATCTGTGTAGATGTTTGGCTATGTGTAGTATGTGCGTTTGTGTGTGTGAAGAGAGTGCTGTTTTGGTAACGGCAATTGCTTATTTACAATTTGCATAGTTCCATTATATTGTCTATTAATTTGTTGTTTTTTTCAAACTTATTTATTTTGTTTAAACAATTGTCTATTTTGGGACAAAATGACACACAAAAAAGGCATAAACAACATACAGAGAGAGGGAGAAACATAGAGAGTAAGTTTCTCTCTTTGGTTATAAGGAGTGGCAGAGACTGGTGGTGACGGTGATGATGACGTTGCGCCTCGATGCCAACTGACAACACCCCTGCCTGACTCTTTCGCTCTCTCTTTCTCTCTGTCCTTTGTATTCTCTCTACCCCCATATCCCCTGTATTCATATCCCATTGCATTTTACCGCATTTGGTTTAAACTTTGGTTTTGGAAGAAATTTGAAATCGTCAATTTGCAATTGGCTACACAATTCCATATAAAACAATTTTATTTACACTTTGCTTCAATTTCAAGGTAAAAGACCGAAATTGGAGCTGAAGCGCTGTTCTTTTTCTTTGTAATATTGCATACATCAGCAGTCTGCCATTCTACATTGGCATTCCATTCTCGAGTGCGTCAAGGCATCATCATTATCGTGATCATCTTTATTTTGGTCAACATTAACAGCATAATCCAAAACTATTTTATCGGCACCTGCTTGAAGTGGCTTTTACCGTTTTACACACAAAAACTGGTTCTTAAATCGTTAAGAAAATAACCCAAAAGTGGGTAATAATAGTTTAAGGCCTTTAAAAAGAAAATTGCTAGGGGAAATGAAAAATTTAATAAAAATGAAAACTCGTTCAACATGGAAACTAGATTTACGAAAACGATCATATCTGACGAACTTTGTATTATAGTTATACATAGGTACTTCTGACTTCTGTTGTTTTGTAATTTGAAAAAGGGAAGTTTTTTTATACATACATACATACATACATATGTATGTACATAGTTAAATTTTCAATACTTCTAACAACCTTGGTATATTTTTTACTTTTTTTATTGTCTTATCTATTTTGCATCTTTGGATCTCTCGATATATGTATGTACATATATGTATGTATGTTCGTTTGTACATATATGTACATATGTACATACATACATACATACATATGTATTTGTATTATAGCCTTGTAGTAGTTATTTTATTTTATCGAACACCAACGCGCTAGACAATCTTGTCTGAGCATCTCTCAGCTGGCTCTTTCTCACTCTCTTTATTGCTATCTTTTTCACTTGCTCATGCCAAATCTATGCAATTAAGACAACAATTAATAATGCCTTTGCGTACATATGTATGTACATACATATATTCATATTTTTGTATGTGTCTATATAGCCAAAAACTAACCTTATCCAAATAACAACAAGTTGTAGTGAAAATGTTTACCATTAACTAACGGTAACCATGGTGGTAGGCAAACATCCATACAAATATACACACATGCATATACATACATACATATATGTACATATGTATGTTTGCATGCGTGAATGCGTGTTAGTGTTCGTGTGCGTATGCGTATGTTAATGGCAAAAGTAAAGCGCAAAAATTAATTGCGAAAAATGTAAAAATTTTCACATTCAATGACCTTGACAATGGCTTTGGCTTTAGTTGAAACTACAAAAAATATATACATAAATGTACGTGTGTACATACATACATACATATACATATGTATAAACATACATACATACATACATATACATATCTATAAACTACAACTCTTTATGGATAGTTGTCTATATGTCGCTGTCTCACTCTTGTATTTATATGCAGGTATGTATGTATGTGTTTAGAAAACGTGACGACTTACGTAGTATGTACTTTTTGGAGAAAGGTCGTTGATCATGGCTAAAGAGTAAGTGTGTGTGTGCAGCTGAGATGATGTCGCTGGCTTCAAGTCAACATCAAACTTGAAATTGAACGCTGTTTTTGGCAATTTTGTGTATTTCTAGTTTCAATAAAAACGCTAGGCCAAGTTAAGCCAGCAGTCTTTCTGGCTCTGTCTCAAACTTCGCGGCTGCCTCCCTCTCTGCTTTCAATAAACGCACAAGGTCATAGTCACCAACTAGGCAGATTTCAATTTCTTTTCAAAAGTTTTGATATTGAGTAATGGTCTTGAAATTGTGTAGAGAAAAACAAAAATAGCGTTCAAAGACTAATGAACTTTAGTTAAATATGTACAAATGTATGTATGTATGTATGTATGTATGTATGTACATTCATACTTAATTGTATGCACATATGTATATATACATTTACATACATACATATGTATGTATACTTATAAGTGTTCTAAATAAAAAGAGGGTTAACGTTTTTATTAAGACGAAAGAAATTTTTTGAGAAAGGATTTTAATAAGGATTGAAGCTTTTTAACTTTCGATCATTAAAGATAAGATGCTAAATTTATTACACTAAAAGGTGTTTGAGAAACTGAATTAATTATGTTGTTTACAACTGAACACAGTACTCAAATGCATTAAAGCCATTGAAGATCGTAAACCACAAATTAGTGCAATATTTTTTGAACGAAATATCAAAAAAAAAAAATTGATAATTACCAAGTTAATTGGTGGTTAATTGTAAAAGCTGCAAGTGTTTAAAGCGTTGCAATTGTGAGAAAAAGACATCCAATTTCAATTTCAAATGGATTTGCGTGAAACAAAATGATTTATAATTCATTTTGTGGATTCACAATTTCACTTGGAATGCCAATGTTCGGTTAAATTGGTGCGTGCCTCTTTCACTTCAACTCCAAGTGGCTGCAATTTTTCACATGAACAAAAAATTGTCTGAAGACTGTTTCGCAAAACAGTCAGCATAAAAGTAATTAGCCAAGTATCAAACAAAAAAAAAAAAAAAAAAAAAGGAAAAAACTACAGTAAAAATTATTCATAAAAAATAGTAATAAAATAAAAACGCATTAAACTATTACCCAACGAACATATTAAATATTTTAATACAATCGCAGTTAAATAACACATAGAAAACAAGATATCAATTAAAAATTAATATATTGAAATTATATTGATATGGGGACTATTTAAGGTTTTTCTATATTATTAGACTTGTGTATATACATATGTACATATTGAGTCAATATTATAGATATATAAATAGAAAGTGTTCAACGGTTTGTTTGCTGGGTGGTTGTAGTACAAAAGGCAGAAGAAAAGTGATTTATTTTATTGAGTAATTTAGTTTGCCAGTCATCTCTTTTCGTCTCGTTGCGGTAGTCCCAACTGCATCACTTCCATCTATCTCTCTCAACGTACGAGTGTGTGTGTGTGGCTTCGTGAAGGTGTAATAGCAATTGTACTTGATGTACTACTAAGTAGGTAGGAGTTATGTCGGGACAGCGGGACTGAGTCTCGTAGACTTGGCGTCTTGCGCCTCCATGTTACGATTCGTTTCAATTTTTTTTCTTTTCTTTTATTTTCTTATTTTATTTTGCGGCGTCAGCGTTGGCGAGACAAGCTAGTTAACGTTTTTTTCGCATCTGATTAGCGTTGGATGCTGAAAAAGAAAAGCGGAGCATAAATAAAGTTAAAAAGAAACCGATGTATGTATGTATGTATGTATATGTACATACATATGCGCTGAAGGTTTAGCAAGAAAGAAAAACTTATAGCAAGGTACTCTTATTTGGAAGGTTTAATATTAGAAATGCCTTATCTGTATTCTTTTTTTATTTAAAGAAAAAAATCTACCCTTATAACTATAAACCCCTCTTCTTGTCCTAAGAATTCATAATTATATGCAAAACTGTGCTACTATGAGTGATAGACAGAGATAGAGAAAGACATAAGGAGAGCAATAGAGACGAGGGAGATGTTTTGTCTATATTCGGACGAGAGAAGTTGTTCATGTTGCATTTGTGTATATAAGGTTAAATCAACATATTTGGCTGGTGAAGTAATTGAGATATAGAGAGAATGAACTAACCAAAACAGCGACCACTACAGTAAAAACACATTTTAATAAAAACCAAATTGTATGTAAGGGAAATCTAATAAAGTCCAACATGATTCTATGCGTTTAAGTTTGGACACATATGTATGTATGTATGTACATATTATGTACTTACATACATACATACTTAACCAAATAATAAGAATTATTTAAATATATTTACATACATATGTACATATGCAGTTGCTTAGCAAGTTTTATAGTACTTCTGGATCAACAAAAAGTTCTTCGTTTGATGTTATATGGGAAGGAACGTAGAGAAAAAAGAAAATTCCCTTATAAAGGCTATATTATATACATATGTACATATGTACATACAATACTTCTATTATTGTAAATTGATTTCGACAAGACTATAATTTTTATTAAAGCAAGGTCAACATAGTACGTATATATCAATCATGGGCATACAGATTTTCCTGACAAAAATTCATAATTTCATTTACATACATATGTAATTCCATATCATTCCATTTCTAAGTGGTTGAGTTTCACTGTACTTTTGTACATATAGGCGAAAACGTCGTTGTCGCTGCTCAAAGAATGTGGGTTGCAAAAACAAAAACCTAAAGTGGTTTTTAATGAAATGTACCGCGAGAGTATATGTATATGTACATACATACATACATACATAAGTTTGTGGTTGGACTTGTATATTGGCGCCCACACTGCCATACATACGTACGTATATATACATATGTACATATGTATGTATATATATGTATCTACATACATATGTACACAATCACATAGACATAGGGAATTCAGGTGGCGGGATTGGCCCCGTTGCGCTTCAGTGCCGTCAGCTGGGCATGAAGCACTACGTACGAAAGATATTGTCTGCGTGTGAACGACGTCAATTAAACCAAACTCAACTGGAAAATTCAAATAAAGATGCCATTTCTTTAAGCATTTCTCCTGCCTCCCTCTAATTACACAAATTGAAAAGCGTACACACATTGTGGCGGGTGTGTATACTCCTAGTATATACATATACATATAAGTGCATATGTATGTATGTATATGCACATACATACATATGTATGTATGTACATATGTACTCTTAAGTAAGGGCAGTGCGTGCAACAGGGGATGCCGCACCCAAGAATACAATATCGTTGAGATTTTTTGAGACAAGCATTCGCGTGAGGCATGCCTCTAACGCATCCGTCAACATGATGACCAAGCAGACCGACAATCTATGTATGTATGTATGTATGTATGTATGTATATAGCACATACATAATCTATGTATGTATGCCAATTTACATACATACATACATACATACATACATAATATGTGCTGTAATGAATTTAACTAGGCACACGAAATGGATTTTTTGCAAAGATAGTGTTGGGAGTGGTTGCAGGACCCTAATGTAATAAAAGATTTTAATTTCTTTCATTTAGGCAAAGTATTTAAATACATATATAAAAAATATCTACGATCCCATATAAGATAAATTTATTCCATTGAAGCAAACAATTCTAATATATGTACTTATCACTAGAACCTATGGTTAAGCCATGTTTATTAAAGATAGTTTTATAATTTACTTGAAATTCAATTTCAAATGAGACACTATCAGAGGAATTAAGAATTAAATTTAACATTGTAAGCTACTGTTAAATATATTTCATTATTTAATGTTTTTTTAATCAAATTTCCTTCGGTTGAAAGTACTATCAATATATACATATGTATGTACATATATACATACAAACATACATACATACATAAGTACAAAGAAGACAGCTGATATCGGGAGTTAACCCAAACTCCCATTTGACAATAAATTCTATGATTCTGTTATCATGCCTATAAATACATCTTAGAACACGTACCCCACATTACAATTTCCCAACAGCTAATAAATAATCATAAAAATAAATTTACTAACTTACTGATAAAAAGGAATTCCGTTGAAACAGTAATTAATACATACATACATAGTATATTGATAAACAATTCTAAGCAAAATAACTAGAAGGCTATATCGAAACATTGACAATGGTGAATCTTGTATACCCTTCATTTGGGAATTTGGTGTTATGGAATCTTTTGTGTAAAAAGCCCAAACAGGCAAAAGCCTGAGAATCCGAAGGAATATATGTATATTTATCTGAAATAGTCAAGGTAAAATTTTATGAGAATCATAATGAAGTGTAGAAATATAATAATAATTATGTTTAGTGTCGATAATTTTAAAAAATTAAAAGGTTATCGTACTAAAGCTATATGTTATAGCCAACCGATTCTAATAAAACTTGATAGGATCATTTAAATTATTGTCAAACTTGACAAAAACATATAATAATATCACAAACATTGATTGATTTAGCTCAATTCTCAACCAATCGTTCATATATGTATATACATATGTATGTATGTATGTTTGTCCTATAGAGTCTATCTCATGGACGCACTGATTTGTACACTTATGTTTCTTATATTGCTGATCAAGAAAATATATACATATGTACATATACATATTTCAGTATACAAAATGGAAAAAACTATGAATAACAAAAACAGTTTTAGTTTTCAAATTGAATTTCAACTAAGATTTCAATTGAAGTTTGTATGAGACAAAATATATGGGGGGACCTCCGATTTATTTTATGTATGAATCATACAACTTAATTCATGACTCGGACTCTCAGCTCAATTTCAGTTCCATGTTATGGGAAATGAATCATCAAGCTCAATCGTTTTTAAAATGATTTGCATAAAAACGAAAAAGACCGAAAGAAAAAACCGGAAAGATGTTTAATGCAAAATGTTTGTCTGTCTCATGTATAAATATTTTAACAAATAGTTAAACAATTATTGTGACAGACTATTTATATATAAGTATGTATGTATGTATATATACACATGCAGACATACATATGTAATGGTGTATGAAACCGTTTTATTTTAAGCTTAGAAAGCAAGCTGCCAGACCAGATAAATGCATACATACATACATACATACATACATACATATATACATCAGCACCTGTAACAATCTCCATCACCCAGAAAAGAATGAACAATCTTTGGCTGTATCTAGTCTGGACCCCACTTCTGGCCATTGTTGACAGTTACGTTTGAAAAAGAAGAAAGAAAGAAAAAAATGTTAGAAAATAACAGAATAACAGAAAAAAGAAGCAATAGCAAAAAGAAGTCTCAGCTAATATATAAAAAAAAAAACTCGTTTAACGGAAATGTATGCAACACCAGAGAGCAGCAGACTAGAAGCACCACTACTTTAGCTGCTCATTAGAAAAAATATCTACTTTATTTTGGATTATTCATTTGCTAATACTTACTCACAAAGTTTTAAATTATGTCAAAATTTTACTGTACCCGATATATAATCTAGATGAGAATTCTTTCTATGTATATAATATACATACATACATTCATATACAACATACATACATACATATACATATGGTCTAATGGCATATTCCTTAATTTTCACTTTCAATGGGTAACATCATCAATTCAAGACTCCTACAATAATTAAACGAAATATGCCATTGAGATACCCTATAGTTAGAACTAAATTAAAAGGTATATTAAGAACTTTAAAAGATTGTTTTATTTACTATTGCACGAAGTATTTGATCTCTAAGATTTAAAGCTATCGTTTGTATTGCTTTATAATATCAAGCTAACTCTGATATCACTTCAATTAATATTTACAATCCGTAACTGCCATATACTGACAATTTCACATTCCAATGAGAATCAGTTAAATTTGATAGGGTATTTTGATGTTTTCACTATAAGCTAATATACATATGCGATTTGTTATTTTGTTGACCCTACCGAAAAAAGAAATAAAGATTAGCCAAAAAATAAAATAACAATAAATTAAAATAACGAGAGGAGACAAAGTTAACGTATTTTCTCGGCTTGTTTTTTACCCTTTAATAATGTCGTACATATGTATATTCGTTAGAGCCAGAAGTTCGATTATGTTTTTCTATTGTGCATTGAAAAGACAACTGGAAAATGGAAAATCATTTTAATTTGGTTAACCTTTTTCGGCTTTGAAGGCTTTTCTAATCTAATCTAATCTAATCAAATTTATTGGTTTCAGACTCAATTACAATCATCGATGTTGCCTAACGGTAATTTCATAATTTTTCATATATTTGAAGGTTAAATAATAAATGGAAAATTATTCCTTCGATTGTAGTAGAAAAAATACATACATACATATGTATGTAAATGAAAATGATTGCAAGGGTATAGAGAATTTGGCATTGTCAAACAGTTTGAATTCAATTTTGCATTATTTATTTATTTTTTTGTTTTGTTAATTTTTTTTTTTTTTTTGTATCAATATTGTTTTTGTTGTTTTTCAAGTTGAAGCCATTGACATTGAGCTGTCGTCGCTGGCTTCGGCGTCGGCAGCGAAGCGACGTCGATGCGACAGCGATTTTAATTTGCTGCCGTTTTTGGCCGTTGGCATTTTTAAAAAGCGTCTTTCTCTATCTCTCCCTCTCTTTCATTCATTCCCTAAAAGTACATGCAATGACAATAAAACGCAATTTTGTTTATGGACAAAAATGTAACAAAATTAACGAAACCAAAAAATGAGAAAAATAAAACTATTTTCGAAATTCGAGCGGAAACGCAAAAACAAAATAAAAAGCGTTGACTATATATATAAAAACACACAAAACAATAACAAAGTTGTGGGTGTAACCTAAAGCGGATTGATCTTAGCGAGGGTGAGAGAACGAAAAAGAGGGATTCGAATTCGAAAACAACATATTTAAATTTTTACCTACTTTGCAAAGCAAAAAGGGTATACATATAAAAGGTAACAGAAATGTATATTCGTTTGTATTATTTAAAAATGAGACAATTGTACGTATAGAAGATATATGTCTGTAGATATGTACATATGCACATACATACATATGTATGTTCTTTACCAACCTATTAAAATTTTCGCAACATTCAAAATCTGTATGCCTTGGGCCAATTTGTTCAAATGTAAATCGGTTTTTAATGTATCAATCGACACCACATAACATACTCTTATGAAGGGTATCTTCAAGTCGGCATTTATTTGTTGGTCTAACAACTTTCAAAGGCATTGCATCCGCTCTTTTTTTTTATTTGTACTTTTTTTTATTGTGAGGGGAAGAGGAAACTACTAAATATTCCCATACATACATATGTACATATAAATGTATGTATAGACATACATATGTATGTACATGTGTGTTTGATCTAAAGCCACATTTGGTCACATAGAATGTGTATTGGCTTTTTTTGGTCTTCGGTTTACATACATATGCGTTAGAGTAGAAAAGGCAATTGCAATAGCTACATAAACACATACATATATATGTACATATATGAATATGTGTATATATATGTATGTATATATATATATATATATGTATATATACATAAATTCAAAGTCAATTTAAGATGAGAAATTTGACATTATCTTAATGATCTCGAAATAAAGTGATAAATATAGTTTTAATAGGAATAAACTTAATACAAAGTTACAGAAAACAAATTTAATTTTTATTAAAAACATATATAATATATAAAATCTTCTATTTTTTTTTGTTTATTATGTATAATTTCATTTTCAATTATATGTATACATTTTTTATAAATACATTTTGTTTAAAATATGAAATTTTTTTTTTTGCATTTCTCATTTATTTATTTATTTGTTTTCAATATCTTTGGGCAGAAATCAAAGATTTAAACTTTTTGTTTGTCTCACACACAACAAACATTAACGGTATCAAACGATGAAAGAAGAAGAAGAAGCAACAGCAAACACTTTCACTGGCTAATTAGAATTTGGGTGAAGGCTTTCGCATAACACAAATGACAAATACATAAAAAAAAAGAAGAAAAAAGACCAACAAAACAATCAAAGATCAAACAAAAGCAACAACAATAACTACGTAAAAAAAAATGTATTTTTAGTGTTCAATTATTAAGCAAATTTTTGCGAAAGTCAAATTTTGATTTGATACCGTTTGAGTTTGAAGATCGACTCATCCCAGCATAATAGAAAGCTCACGACGGATGGGCTAACCGTTTTCTTCTTCTTTTTTTTTTTTTTGGTTGAAAAAAAGAACCGTTTAACGGTGGGGCTTGTTTTGAGTGCATTATGCACTATTTGATTAACTTGTTTTAGGACGTTTATTATACATAGTAGGGCTGGCACACCGAATTTTTTTATGCTCTCTAAACAGTTTTATACTAGACTATACATATACATATGTATATGTAAGTATATACATATATTCTTGATCAGCATGAATAAACGAGTCCATCTAGCTCTGTCTGGATCAAAAGCTTTTCCCGATTCGGCGAAAAAATTATGGACGATCAGTCCATAAAATTGTTTGTATGGTAAATTTTTTGTTTTTTGTTGGTATGAAATTTGGTATGTATGGAAATATATATCTTAAGACTTAACAGAATTTATCGTCTTTTTATTATAGCTGGTTCTTATTTGCTATTCCCGAAATATAAGTAGCAGCTCTCGTATACTCTTGAATAATTTTAGAAACTTATATAAAGACAATCTGCAAGGGTATAAAAAATGTTCATTCAATTAATTGTTTAATCTGACATAACATCTATATAAACATATTAGAGATTACTCAATTTAATTTGTAACATTTTTCTATTAATAATAATCCATGCAGTCATTGTTATACACTATAGAAAATAGATGAAATTAAATACTATATTTATGAAAACATGAGTAAGGAAAAATGATTGCAAATACTATATGTATTTTTAAAATTGAAATATTAAGATGAATGAGTAATAATTATATAGTAATATTAATAATATTCATACCATCAGATGAAAATTGAATAATTTGTATTGGTTTTTAGATGATGATTGTCGAATCGAAAGTTGTCACAGAGTTTCATATCATGATTCTACATTTGATATGGTTTTATTAACGGTAACGATATAAATATATATATACATATAATGGTTTAAATTTCTTGAACGAGTATATTGAAGTCGACTTTAGCAAATAGATTAATCAGTTGTTACATTTACATAATTTCCCAACGGCAAATATCAGGAAAAGTTGTGCGATCAATTGATGACATATTTTATCTCTCACTTCGAGTGTATTTAATTAAAAGAAAATTTGAAATTAATGGGGAGAGGGGGAAGGGAAGGGGTGTGTGTGGAAAGCTATGATATATGTATGTGTTTATATGTATCTATCAATTAATGTCATGCAAAGTTTTAACACTACTTGTAATTGTTTGCTTTATTTTTCTTTTTAACTGATGAATGACCCAAATTGTAGATATATAAGTATATACATATGTATATATTCATATATGAATGTAAGTATGTACATATATGTATACTGATAAAGCTAGTAGGTTTATATTTGCTTATGGTATGAATAATTCGTATAAGCTATGGTATGATATCATTTTTTGTAAATTTAAATTTATAATAAGAGGTAATTGTTTACTGGACATTTATGTACATACATATATATAGAAAAACTAAACAAATGATTTATTTTAATAATAAAACTGTGACGATAAAAGTAGATTAAATCTATTTGAATATGTTATTTTTTAAAGATTAGGAGTGAAGCATATAGGGCAATATTATTTTATTAAAAATCTTACGATCTTCGAATAAGCAAAAAAGTTTCGATAAGCCACTGCGAAGAAGTTAGAAGTCGTATTCAATATTCGACTCCAACTTCGAATACTTTTTAAAAAGAATCTTTTGAAATCCTGTGTATGTAATTTTAATTTTTTGAATAGATCTTTCGAAATCCTGAGTTTGTAGTTTAAATTTTTGAAAAGAATCTTTCGAAATCATAAATTTGTAATTTTAGTTTTCGAAAAGAATCTTTTGAAATCCTATGAAGTAATTTTAAATTTTTTGAAAAAGATCTTCCGTTAGTCTGAGTTAATAATTTGAATTTTTGAAAAGGATCTTTCGAAATTCTGAGTTTGTGAGTTTTTTTTTTTTTTTTTTTTTTGTACTTTTGATGTTACTGGGGAAAATTTTTTGATAAAGAACTTCAAAATGCATTCAAATACCTTGAAAATTAAAAATTTCTTCTCGTTAAGCCAGGCTTAAGGCAAACTTTAAGGAAACAGAGCGTAACAAATTGCATTTCCATTTCAAAGTTGAAAACAAAAATGCTTTCAAAAACTGCATTTTAACCAACGAAATGAAATGGAAAGAAAGAGAAAGAAAGAAAGAGGGTAGGGGAGGGGTGTGTGTGTGTGTGCAAGAAAGGAAAATTAAAAAAAAATCAATGTTCATGACTCATACAAGACCTCATCTTTTGTGAAAGTGACACGTGCGGCATTGCTCTACCAAAAAAAAAAAAAAAAAATTAAATTAAAGCATTTGCGAAATTTTTGCCAAAAAAGAAAAATAAAATAAAATAAAATGAAAAAATAAAACGTGAAATGACCCACCCAGACGTTACAATTAACCACCCCGAAAACGGGATAATACACACAGGCAATTTTGGTTGAAAGACTGGAGCAGCAGCATGGTAGTTAGGGTAGGATAGAATGGATGAGAAAAATGAGGGTCGTTCTAAGCCTTGACTTGTCTCTTGTCAGCAACCTTGAGTTGGATAAAAACAATGGCAAGAGGGGTGGCGGGTTGGCTGGTTGGCGGGTGCGAATGTTAATGCGGGTGAGTATTTGGGTAATGGTACAACTGATGAAATGGTGAGAGGGTGCGACGCGCCTGACTATGCCGGAAGTAATTCCCTGTCTCAAATCTCATTCCTATTCCCGGTTTTTAGTCCTGGGCCAACATGCATGCGAATTTCAAATGTTCGTATGTTGCTTGTTCCAGAGCTGGGGGTTTTTTTTTCCTTTTTTTTTTTTTTTTTTGTTTTAGGTGTGGCCATGGCAAAGGGCGTGGGCCATAGTCTGAATCAGCTGTTCCTTTACTAATGGTGGTGGTGCTGGTGATGGTGGTTGGTTTACTAATCAGTCTTTTCAGTCCCTGGAAGTGGACAAATATGGGAGCATTCATTTGGCTTTCCGGCTGATAATATATGTATGTTCATACATATATGTAAATGTATGTATGCATATGTGCTCCAGATGTATGTATAAATACATATACATACATACATAGATATAGCATTTATTTATGTATGCATGCAAACGAATCTCAAGTGGCTCTGATAACCAAACCTCAAGTACATAAGTACATTCATATATGTATATTCGAAAAGGAGAAAGAACTCTTGTCTTAAAAGATGCACTCTGGCTGTGATCTGCACTCTGGATGACCCTTTTTTCTTTCACTCCCCCACACACATACATATGTATGCGCAAAGTGTTATATTCTGGACAGTTTGTTATAAAAGGGCGTGGCAGTCGTTAATAAAAAAAAGGGGGAGAAAATACACTTAAGCAAATGATTCACAAAAGTACAACAGAACAATTTTAACTTAGCCAATGGAATATAACACTCAAGTTTCCACGTAAGCTCTCAATATTCAGATAACACATATGTTCTTACAGACATTGTATATATATACATATATACATACATATTTACGTAATAAGCGTATGGTAGGCAATGCCATATCAGTTTTCTAAATGGCAGCTGTTTCCGTATCAAGGTAATACACAATACCATATATATACATACATACATAAATACTTATATATATATGATTATGGATTCCAAAGTTTCGTCTTACCAAAGGCTATGGTATTAACTAGGATTAATTAAAGAGTTTCCGATCTACATTATACTTGCTATAATACTGTTCAACATAACCTATACATATATGTACATATTTGAATGTACATCATATATGTACATCAATTTTCACTTTAACTTGAAGATTCAAAACATTGCCCGTGCAGAGGAGAAATAAAGAGAAGCAAGAGGAATCTTACAATCTCTTATGTATATGTACATATGTATGCATTATCAGCGGAAACGGATAGACATTTAAAATGCCGATCACAACAGGTGACAGTATAAGAAACTTAAGAAAGGGAAAAGCTTAAATATACATACATACATACATACATATATATCAATATTCGTTATATGTATGTATGTATGTATATGTACATACATATGTAAAATAAAGTTATGGCTGAGACATTTCATTGTTTTTGCTTAATATTCAAATCGCACACAAGTCAAATGGAAGTTATAGAAGAAGCCGAATAAGACTCGAGTGGGGTAGTGGAGAGGGTGGGGAGTACTATTTGAGGACAGGTAAATGGCGGTTATAAACGATTCCGTTTCCCATAATATTTTTGCCATAAACTAAACATGGACTTGACAAATGGATTACATGCAGACAAGGATATATTAATACACACAAATAAGTACATAAACATACATACATACATATACATATGTACATATGTTTGCATATAGACAGATACACATACATACATACATATGTATGTATATATGTAAAGCCGGCATTTTAGTTTAGGATGCAGAGAGCAAATGCACGCAATGTCGTTGATAATAATAGATGATGGATATATCCAGGGTTCGTGCGGGGTGAAGAAGTTCAAGTTCAAATTTATTTTTATGATTCTTGTATTCAGCCTGTCAAACGTTTTCCGGTCTCTTTAACGGAGAGTTAAGCTTAGCTTATGCTCATGCGCCCACTCCCTTCCATTCTCTCCACTCACTCTCACACACACACACAGACACTGGCCGTCTCTTTAACTCTTTGTCTTTGTATTTGTTGCTCTCCCTCGCTTTTGCTTGCTCTCTGCAATGCAGCAAGCAGATACTGCTGCATTTTACCAAATGCAATGCCAAATATGGTTATAGTTGGTCCAAAAAATACCGCTTAGCCGGTCATCAACACGCTCTCTTGCTCTCTTTTATGCTGTCGCTGCAATCTCTCTCTCTGTCTTTCTTTTCCTTTTGTTTGCATTATTTTTTCCCCTCTCTCTCTGTCTTCCTTTTTAAAAGTATGTATATATGTATGTACATATGTACATGTGTACATATTTATGTACATACATTTAATGTTAATGTGATCAATATGCAAAGGTTATGTTCATAGGTTAGGATCATTGGTAAATTTTGGTGATCCCGCCGTTTTTGAGTAACCTTTCACTTACTTAACATATGTACATATGTATGTACGTATGTATGTATGTATATGTATTTATGTAGGTCGCTTTATTCACAACTCTAAATATGGTGGTCCGTCTGGTATGCAACTTACTCTAACTCCTCGCTCCTCCCTGGCCTTTCTCTACCTCTCTCTCACTGTTTAGCTTTGTCGGTCTGTTAAAAGTGAAAACATTTATGTATATTGTACATACATATGTCTGAACAATTGGTTTGAAATTGAAGTCTTAGAAATCCCGTTGTATTAAAATATAGAATATATGTATGTATGTATATACATATGTACATATACATAAATGCATCTATGGTTGTAAGTATGTTAAATATTTATGTAGGTTGTTACGAAATTTGCCTAAATTAAGTAATTATGTAAATCATTGATAATATTGGTATTTTTCATGTAAGTCCTTTAAGGATATCTATAAAGATTGCAAGAGTATATAGATTTCGTTGCTTTAAAATTAGCTTGCGGCATATTTAACTAAAATCTGTAAGGTGTACGAGTGAGCCACACACATACATATGTAGTATATATACAAATATACATACATATGTACATACATACACACATGCACATTTTGCCATCGGTTTTGTCACAAACAGCATGCTCTTTGCAATTCACCGCGAGGGTGTCTTTTTTTTGCATTTTTTTTTGCGGTGGTTGTTCCTTTCAATTCGCCGCAAACTACTACGTACATTTGGATTTTAGGGGAAGTTTCTCCACAATTTAGGGGAAATCTGTATTTCGATTAAAGCGCCTGCGTCGCTCTTGATGTTATTTTTTTATTTTTTTTTTATTTCGGCTTTGTCTGTCTCACTTTTCATTGCACGTGCAATTTTTCGCATGTGTTTTTCCCACATTTTCCGATAGAGAGGCATAAAGAGAGGCATAGTGAAAGAGGCCCGACCTTCTTCTTCTTCTTCTGCTGCTGCTTCTTCTTCTTGTTGTTTGCTTGTACTAATGTTTGTTTGTTAAGAAAATGTGAAGGTTGAAAGGCTTTAATTTTCTCGTTACATTTTGTAAAATTGTTTTTTTTGCTTTTCAACCTCACCGATATCAGTGAAATCGGTACAACAACACTTATATGTCAATTATATACTATGAAAGGGCTGTTGTTCGGATAGTGAATGGAAAATATTGATAAGATGAGCAATTTTTTTGTTTTGCGACAGTTTACAAAAAAAGATTGTAGTCTATGTATGTATGTATGTGTATATGTATGTGTGTATGTATGTGTAATGTATATGGATTGCGGTTATTTTACTTGTTTGCTTTGTTTTATGAGTCACAAGTACGTGTGATAAGAGAGCTCAAAAAAATTACGATATCGAAAATAGTCGACAATTGTAATAAAAATAAAATCATTCTTAAGAAACATGCACACATCCAAATCATTATATCATTTAAATTTCCCATATATGTATGTATATACCATATACTTACATATGTATATACTATACGTACATATGTATACTATACATATAGAGTAGTTGTTACAGGGCATATAACAAGTATACATATATTCAAATCATAGCATAGTTTAATAATGAATTATTCAATATAAAAGTATCGCTTAACATTTTCAAAACATATTTTAGACAATAATTCGTAGCAGTCATTCTGTTTTTCAATTATTCAATTTGAATTGTATAGTTCAAACTATCATATCATATCTAGGTATAACAAATTTGTATTGTATAAGTTCTTTAAGGTTTTTAGACTGCTATTAACTGGGGGTTTTTTTCCTCACATTAATAAAAGCACTTCAATATATGATGAATCCGATCCAATTGGCAACAATTGATAATGTTGTAAATATTTTGAAAAAAAAACCAAATGGGAAAGTTTTTGAAGTGCTTGAAGTTTTTAAAAGAGATTCGGCTTTAATTTTTATTCCAAATTTGGTTTAGGTTTAGTTTTGGTGTAATTTTTATATAAATTTAAGTTTCCATCAAATGTACATACATATGTACATATGTATGTATGTATGAATGTATATACATATATAGATGTATATATATGGATTGTGTAAATCCATGGACTTGTAGTTGAAATCAAACTTTTTTTTTTTATATTATATATAATGAATCAAATGGGGCCACATAATGCCAATTATATACATACTCTCTCTCCCCTCTCTCGCTCTCTCTTTCTAACTATTTCTTTCTATTATGTGTGGTATTTGGTGGGTACATAATCTAATCGAGTTTCTATAGTTTATTGTTGTTATTGTTTTTTTTTTTTTCTTTTTTATCAACGTCACGCCGACTGAAGCACAGGCGTGTTATGATAAGATTTCCCTTCTTCTTCTTTCTTTCATCTATCAGGTGTAGAATTGCGTAATCAGAAAGGAAAAAAAAAGAATAATAATGAAACAAAAAAAGGAAATGAAACCAATAAAGTAATGATGATAAAATAATATTTTGATAGGCGCCAAGTGAACTTGGTCAAGTGGCTGGGAACAGTGGGCCTATGGATTTGAGTTGACATGGAAAAAGTATATATATATATATATATATATATATATGTATATACATAAGTATATATGTATGTATGTGTGCATAAATGCTTAAACTTATATATATCTATATACAGACATCGCAATTTCATGTGATTTTGTTAGACTATAAAAGTTCCGCGTGAATGATTGGGTTGATATTCTATTTGGGGATATTTTGTTGGTATTTTATGCCCATATATGGTATTATTTTGCTGTGTGTGTGTATATATAATTAATTACCAAATTGTCATTTTATTGCATTTACGTTATTTACTAATTAAATGGCAAATGCGAGAAAATCGTGAAATAAAAAGTAAAAATCGAAATGTAAATGAGTCCAAGGCAAGGGGCCAAAGGCAGGCCATGGACAATTTGGACTTATCGGGTATCATACACACTCACGCACACACATTCGCACACAAAACGGGGAATATTGGGAGTGAGGTGGGTGGGGAGACCTTGGTTTCTATTTTTACATTGTCCGTTTCGGTTTTCCATCAAGTGGAACAAGGTCAAGGTAATGATAGGTAACTAACATTTTATCAAATTTTAAATGTTTTTTGCATATACATAGTTCAAAAGGCATTTCTAATGTACATATTTCAAATAAGCAATTTGGCAGAATATAATGTACAATATATAGTTTCAATTAATGAATATTTAATAAATTAATTAACTCATATTTTTATATATTTTCGGTTAACTTTTTTTTGAATTCAAATTTAAATGAATTCAGCCGTTAGAGTCAAATAGTTTTGCTTTAAGCGCTCCACCTAGCGGAATTAATTTTCGTATGCAAGTCAGTTATCTTGTTGTTATAATCGTTATGACCTTGTGGTATTTATAAAATATTTATATTTGGTCACACTTTTCAATTGCAAATAACTATTCAACTTTATTTTTTCCTCTTTGATATCTTAAAAAAGAAATGGTAAGTATAACTAAAGCTAAATTTAGTAATGATCCGAAATGATTCATCATGTGTTTCCAATACAGGCAATGAGCAACAATGCCCTTGGTTGGCTCAGCATAGTCACGTTGCTGTTGATTGGAATGCAATTGGAATTTGTGCTGGCCTATGAGAAGGAAATGACCGTATATGTAAATGCCGGTAAAATTGAATGCCTATATCATAGTGTCAAGCAAGGAGAGACAATTGATTTTGAATATCAGGTAATTGATGGTGGTCACGGCGATTTGGATGTTAGTTTTTCACTCATTGATCCGATTGGCCTGCTCATTGTGAGTGACTACAAGAAACCGGAGAATATTCATCGTCATACTGTAGAGAAGGAGGGTGACTATCGTTTCTGTTTCGACAATAGCTTCAGTATGTTCAATCGGAAGACTGTCTTCTTTGAACTGATTGTGGAACGCGACGGTGATCCAAATCCTGGCGATCAGCAGTGGCATGAAGTGGACGATTTGGCCGGGCTTACGCCGGATGAGTATTACGATATGAAGGTACAGGATATTATGGATTTCATTGGTCGAATTCGTGTACACTTAAATAAGGCACGCCAAATGCAGGATATGCTGCGATCCCATGAGGCGCGTGATCGCAATTTGGCCGAAGCGAATTTTCAAAAAGTTAACCATTGGTCACTTATCCAAATCAGTGCCATGATTGGTGTCGGATTCATTCAGGTTCTTGTATTGCGAAGCATATTCGAGACCAATGGACGCATGTATCTGCTTTGGCGTAAATTGGGAATTTGATGCGGATTGTGTCAATGGAATGGAATGCTACGAGGATGTGTGAAATAGTTGATAAAAGTTGTACCAAAGATATTGTCGGCCAGGTTGGCAGAAATGTAGCATTTGTAGATCGAAATTGCTCTCCAAATTGTCAAGTCAAGTTGCTTGCCATTATCAGTTTAGTTAACTAGATCATTTATCTATATAATACGAACGATATTTCATATGTAAGAGATAAGAGCACATATATGTGTGTGTGTGTGTGTGAATGTATGTTTATGCGTGGTTATGGGTGTGAGTGTGAATGGGCTCATTGTTAAATCAAAGCAATTGTAATTTTAAAACATTTATTAAGCAGAGTTTATTATGATGAATAAAGAGCGCGAAATAAAAGAATATCTCAATCGGTTATAATTCAATTTGCATTTCTAACTTTTCATCGATTAACTTTATTATTATTATCGATTATTATTTATTATCGAAACTTGTTCGTAGGAGGTTTTGCGCTTTTGAGTAAATTCAAAGATCTTAATATGCCTTGATTAAAGTTAAGCTAAAATCACTAAATTTGAATCAATTGGGGAGAGAGAGCTATAGACTTAGTTGGCCCATATCAGTGCCATGTCTGGATTGAAAGGATAAGGTCGATTAGCTGTTGTTAGAACTGATAGATCTGTTTTTTTTTTTTTGTTTTTAGATATTTATGTAGTTCATAGAAAATGTTATATGGTTCCTTTTCCTAATAAATGTTCAGTTTTGCAAATTTCTCTAACGGTGAAGAAGTTCATAGAGTTAGCATAAATTTTTTTTTAGTATCTAGATACCCATATTATTACTGCATAGGGATAACGACATAGCTCCATAGTCCATATATGGGGTAAATCGATTTCTGACCCAGTCTTGGTATGTGATAAAAGATATTGGATATTGCCTACGTCTGCCACAGTGCCGTTCGTTGAATAATAAATGGTTATCCATATTATTACTAGCAAGGGTATTTATTCCAATTTTTCGCTATTAATCGGCTCCAACAAAAAAAATTAAACATAACCACCAGTGAAATCCCAGAACAATCGCTTAGGCAGCCTTCTCCAGACGCTTTTGACGCTCTAGCAGGCGACGCTCGCGTTCGAATTCCTTCATGCGCAGCACATAATCCTCATATTCGCAGGTCAAGTAGTCGTGCTTCTCGTGTGCACACTGATACACAAATGGAAACTTGTCGGAGCGGCAGGCCTGATAGGCAATCAGCTTGTGGGCACAGTAGTCCCTATTTTCTAATGGCAGTTTTGCTGATTCCATTTCTGCTTGGGTGGCAATCATGACACGCTCCTTGCGCGACTCGAATCCCAACATGGGATCAAAACTGGGCACCACATCTGGACCGGGCGTCACATCTGGTTTCAGATAATGATTCAATGCGTTGCCCATGCTACATGATGGGTAGAAAGAGAAATGCTTAATTAACTTTAGCTTGAACAAATCAGATTGGAATTAATAATGAAAATAAATTACGTAAAGTGTGTTTTTTTCTGGCAACGGCGACAGGTTTGTTGTTGACGATTAACAATTTAATAAAAATCGAATATATATCGATAGAGAATATACTACTCATGATATCAAATCATCAATTATCAATTATCGATTAAATTCACTCATATCAGAACGTTAAGCAGCAAGCTTCGATTCAAATGATAATGCGTCCTGAACGGTGACTAGCTAATATATGTACATCTCAACGTACTTGAAGACTTGGCGCAGCATTTTGCCAAAAGGAGATTCTCGCATTACCAATTTCCATGTCTTCCTCCGAGATTTATACTAAACTGCGAATAATTGTTTCTAATATATTGTACAGAAGACTTAAGCGGGACAGTGACATGACTAGACACGTCTTAAAATACTAATTAATAATCAAAATACTAATAAGTGAATAAATATTAAAAATACTATATTCCAGAGCCTTATTCTCTAGAGATGGGCTAGTTGCTTTTAACGTGGACATGGCAACTTGTTCTTTGAACTTGCTATGTTCATCTCTAATCAGTTAGTCCTGTTTTGCCAGCGTTGCCACTCATTCAGTTAGTTGCTTTCATTGTTCGCGGCGGCTGGCGCTCCCGTTACAAATAGGATATAAAAAACCAGCAAAATAATACACAAGAAATATGTATTAGTTGAAGCGCCCGCAATAAAAAGCCAAAAAATAGTTAATTCTTAGTTATAATAATTTTTTTTCTTTGTTTTCGCTGTGTGTCTGTGTATTCTTAGGCGTAAATTTTTGTGCAATAAAAGAAAATTAGCAAAAGGAGTGAATCTTAAAAAAAGCATTTTAGCCAGTATCGTATAGGTCGGGTCGAATCAGTGTCGGTGTCGTCGCTTTCGGTGTGTATATGTATCGATTTTGTCACTGGTCGTACGGTTAAAGTTCAAGCAATGGTCGGTCTACTAAATCCTATGAAATATGGCGATCACTTTTATGAATTATACACAAATAATACACGCAGGTAACATCCTTTTAAGGCATGACAAAGAGCAATGCTGATATGGGTTAGCATTGTCGCTGGCTTAAGGGGGGTGGGGAGGGTTGAAAAATCGATCGATTTGCTTGTTGGGCTCGGGGATACATGTCTTCAACCCCTAACATATACCAAAGGGGGGGGTTGCTCGATTCGGCGGGCATTTGAAATTGTGAAACAGTATGGTAACGCTGTCAGCTGCTAATCAGCTGTTTGCCCGCGACCTGCATTAATACGTTGTAGTGCATTCATTTATTTAAATTTTTTGCGGTTTCATTTTTCCAGAAAGTTGCAAAATGAAAGAAAAGCTCTTACCAAGCGCAAGAGTCGCAAAGAGAAATCCGCTGCAGCTTTGGCAGCTGCTGCAGCCGTGCTGGAAGGTGGTGGCAATCTGCTTGGCGGCATTGTCAATCCTTTGGATCCACCGCTGGTCAAGGAGCAATTAATGTTAATAATGCCCTCATTTCCGGTAGCTCATATTGAACTGGATCCCAATGCATCGAAATTTGCTGTCTTCTCGGCCATTAGGTCCACAGTGTTGGAAGCGGAGACCCGTTATGCCTTGTTTCATGAGGGCAGTGGTGCCGCTAGAGTGGGCGGAGGAGCTCTAAAAAAATGGACAGGCAATATGGGATCATCTTGCTGCTTGGTCTGTGCCGGCAGTTGTATGGTTAGCAACCTTGTGGATTGTTCTTGCCATGCTCCAGCTGCCGGTGCTGGAGGTGCCGGTGTTGCCGGAGGAGCAGCACCTGCTGGAGGAGCAGGTGGAGTGGGTGCTGTAGCAGGAGCAGCGGCTGGTGCTGGCCAGGTGGAGAAGCGTACACGTCGCGATAGTGCCAACAGTGATGCCGATTCCGATACCGAGGAGCCCATTGAGCGTGAACCCGTTTATGCCACAGTTCCCCTAATCGTTGGAGCTGGCTTGCGCAGTCTCTTCGAACTGATAGCTGATGCCCGACATATTCAACCACTTCTTTGTACCAAAGCACTAAAAGCATTGCTCGATGTTATACAAGGACAGCAGCCGGAATCTTTTAAACTGGAACCCGAGGAACTTATAAATCCGCTATACGATTTACTACTGGATCTCGCCACAATGCCGGCGGCATTAAGTTCCACCACGGGAGCAGAAGCCAATTGGTCGGCCATGGCTTGCGCAGCATTGCTAGGACTTTGCATAGCCCGAGGCGATACGGGCAAAATGCTAAAAGCCATTGCTGCCATGTTAATGTCACCGCGTCAACTGTCTGCCCAGATTGTTCAGTTGCCTGCCGTATTAGCTGCACTGCAGCATACAGTGATTAGTGCTGCTCTCAATAAACCAACACGTCCTGATTTTCATAGTCACGGTGTGCCGCACAATTCTCTGGTGGATGAGGTGAGAAAAATCAAGCTTAAAGATTTTCAATGTATATATGTATGTATATATAATGTATATTTCATTTCAGTTCTCATTAAAGTTGCCATCGTCTATATCTGCATCGGCATCTGCTCCGGCCATGGCTTGTGATGGGGTCTTTGTCTATTTATTATATGGCGGAAATTTACTAAAAATTGGCACTGGTTTTGGTGGCTCCTACAAAGGACACATTTATGCTCAAAATGAGGAATTCAGTCGGGAGCGTAATCCATGGCTGGGCTATAGTGGAGGACAATTATATTATCGTAGAAATTGCCGACGTAATGCCGATCAATTGCAAATGGTTGGTCTTGATACACTTGCTCTTAAATCGATGAGTCCATTGAATATGTTGCCCATGCGAGAAGGACTCAACTATGTTCTATTTACGGATGATGATTCTCTCCATGCCATTTGTAGTAATCGAGATGTGAGTGAAAATTTGTATTTATTATGAGTTAATAATGTTAATCCTAATCCCATTATTATTTTTTCCTATCTAGGACACTTTGGTGGTAAAGAAATTAAATCTATATCATAATAGCTATAGTAGCGATTCACCGCCATTTGAGTTACCTCTCCAATTGGCCCGCAAAAAGTTTCGTACTCTTGGCTATGCTGCATTCGAGGATGAGCTATTGAATCAACATCAAATCCAACGTATACAATCGGCACATAATAGTTTTGAGCCAAAGCTACCAGCACCATGTCGTGATACTGATGTGGATGTTCTGGGTATGGCCTGTGGCAAGGAGTTCGGTTTGGTTCGTGGCAGCAATGGTCGTATCTATTATTATGGCAAATCGGCAGCATTGGGTCTGAAGTGTGTGGGACGGACACCGACATTAAAGTTAACAGAATTGATTATATCAAAAGCTGCCCATATTGTTCATGTGGCGGTGGGACATGATGGTATACATGCTCTATTGGTTAATGATGATGGTACCGTTTATTTTGCGGGCACAGCTCGTCGCGGTGAAGATGGGGATAGTAGTAAGAATCGACGACAACCCAAGGCTGTTAAACCAAAGAAAATGACTAAAATTGATGGTCATGTTGTTGTTCATGCTGCCTGTAATAATGGTACATCTGCATTTGTTACCAAAACTGGTAAATTGATCATGTATGGCAAGGATACGGCCCATTGTGATGCCATGGGTTTTGTTAGTGAATTATTGGAACAGCATATAACCAAAGTGGCATTGGGCAAAGCTCATTGTGTGGCTCTAAATGCCAAGGGTCAGCTCTTCTCGTTCGGTTTAAATAATAAGGGACAATGTGGACGTGTCTTTAATAAACTGATGCCAGTCAAAGATGTACCCAGTTCATCATCATCATTGGCCTATGCCAGTCTATTGGCTCTGGATAAACGTTTTAAAGTCGATTTCTCGACACTCTGTGACTACGATGATCATAATCTTGTCCAGGGTCAGTGTCGTGTTTGTGTTCTATGCCGTGAATGTACTGGCTATAATGTAAGTTGTGTTTCCGCTTTAAATGTACCGCTGGAGCAACGTTTGGCTGGTAGCATTTGTCCATGTGGACATGGTGATGCTGGCTGTGCTAAATGTGGCCTATGTTCGGCTTGTATAGCTTTGCAGGAGAGTGAGATTGGTGAGTGACTATTTTATCTTTATTCATTTTGAATTTGAATATTGATTTGCATGTTTTTTTTTTTTTAGTTGACACCAAAGTGGAGTACCAACAGCAGCGTCAGCAACGTTCCAAGACTTTAATTATGCGACCGCGTAAAGAGAAAAAGGTTAGCGAATTGGAAACTGGTGCAGCTGGTGGTAATGGTGGTGCCACACCCACTGATATTGATAAGGATCCACCACGTGTCGCACCATTAGCACCACAAATCTTACAATTGCCCACCGCATCGCCAGTGGTTCAAGTTGCCTGCGGTCTATATCATACTGTCGTTCTAACGCTGGCCGGTGAAGTTTTCACCTTTGGTAGCAATCAATATGGTCAATTGGGCAGTGGTGATCTACAACCAGTTAGCGGACCAGTCCGAGTACATGTCCAGGGTGCCATTAGTCAAGTGGCTGCCGGTAGCAATCATACGGTACTATTAACCCACAAAGGATTGGTCTATACCTTTGGCAATTATCAGAAAGGTCAACTAGGACGTTTGCCCAGCGATTATGGACAAAAACCGATGATGATGCCAACAACAGTGGAAGAGGAGACAACGGGTAGTTTAATAACCGGTAATATCATGCCAGAAGCTAGTGTCCTACCAGGTGGTTCCAAGGAATCCATACCCATGATGTCTAACGTATCAAGTGGTCTAACACAAAGGCAAAAATTTTTATGGAATTGTGCACCCGGTGCCGTTTTGTAAGTAAAACAGAAAAGAAAAGAAAAGAAATTGAATAAAATCAATTCAATATATATATATTTTTTTAGCGGATTGGGTCCCACCTATGGTAAAAAGGTTACCTGGATTGGAGCCAATGGCGATCAGACATTTATTAAAATTGATGAATCTCTGATAACAGCTCAAATGTTGCCCAAAATGCATGTGGTGGCTAATAAAAAAACAATTTGTAAGTTCATTCAATCCCATAGAGATTTCCAACATTTCTTTTTATATGTGTATATATGTATGTGTATATATATTTGTATATTTAATGATTTATTATTCCAGTGCTTATACCGACAATACAATTATCATTTCACACATTGACCATTAATCGACGTGATGGCAGTTGCACAGCCCATTATAGGGATCAGACTAATTTCACGGAACTCTTGCAATCCCAGCCAATACAAACTCAACCGGAAATTAATCGAAATGTGGATACACCACCATTGGTGGCAGCCGAATCACCACCTGTTCTGGCATCATCCGTATCCATTGCTGCCACAGCTGGTGTACCAATCAATGAGCAAATGTCTAGAAGTATGCATGAGGCTAGAAATCAAATATTTGAGGAGCATCAGTCATCGGAATCATCATTACCAGCATCAATTGGTTTGGCGGCAACAGCACAACAGCAACAACAACAGCAACAACAACAACAACGTCAACAGCGACGCATTCGATCTGTAAGACAGGAAACATCACCAACCGAATCACCGCCACAAATCGCCTTTGCCATGGATCCCAGTTATAATGTACTTTGGGTATTTGATGGTTTGGCCAAAAAATTACGTTGCCATAATGTTGTGGCCAGCGATATAGCCCAGACGGATGTGGTGAGCTTTTGACACATGCAAAAATTAATTGATTAAATTTTAATTAATTTGTTGTATTCGTTTTTGGTTTTGTTCTGTTTTTCTTGTAGAATGCAGCCAATTATCGAGCTTTACTTTCGCCAGAGCTATCGCTTCCTAGTAAACCGGATGCAAGAGTTTCCCGATCGCAGGCATCACTTAATCTATTGGCTTGTCTGGATATATTAACATCGGCTCAGGATAATATACCTGGGTGTTTTGAACAGGTATTACCCAAACAGCCCCATCAGACAACCGAGGCACAAAGTGGAGAATATCAGGTTGTCAATCGATTTGATAATTTTGGTGGCGGTTGGGGTTATTCCGGTCATAGTGTGGAGGCCATACGATTTTCAGCCGATACGGATATTGTACTATGTGGCTTTGGCATGTTTGGCGGACGTGGTGAATATAGTTGTAAATTAAAGCTATATGATTTGGGCTCCGATGGTGGTGGCTATGAAAAGGAAGGCATTCTAATAAGTGAGACTAAGGAGGTGCCCTATGAATGCGCCGCCAGAAGTAAACATCATATATTGCTACCGAAACCGATAAATGTTGCAGCTGGTCGATGGTATTTGGTATGGGCACGGATTGCAGGACCATCATCTGATTGTGGATCATGTGGTCAGGCATCAGTGACCACCGAAGATCAGGTGGTATTTACATTCAAATCTAGCAAGAAGGCCAATAATGGCACCGATGTCAACTCTGGCCAAATTCCAGCAATTTTATATCGTCTAATTACACAAGATTGCAAACAGACACCGGCTCCCCTTGATGCTGATCCCGTGCAGCGTATATCACGTGCTTTCGGTAACAGTGTGAGTCGTGAATGCTTTGAAAGTTTGGTCGTCCTGCTCAACTGGTCCTGGGAGAGTTTTAAGACCCAATTGCGAGAACAACGCGATCGGAGTCGTCCCCTTCAATTGCAGCAAACATTACAATATTTGGGCTATGTGAATAAATCATGTCTGCGTCTCCTGCGTAAATATACGAATGAGATATATCCACAGAGATCGAATGCTGTTGCAGCGGCAGCAGCAGCTGCAGCGGTTGCTGCCCAAACAAATAGTTCTAGTATGGTGGCAGCTGCACTTACCAAACTCCATGCCAAGGCGGGCAAAGGTAATCCATGACATAAACACTTTTATATAACCATTTATAATGCTTCTCTACCTCTTTTTTTGGCTAGATAAAAACTCACCAAGAGTATTAAGCAATGCAGCCGCTGTGGCAAAATATTTTGGTGAGGCATCGGCAGCAGCAGCAATTGCATCAATTGGTCCCGGTGGATTTAATACACCAATTGCACGTAAAACCAATATGGAGAATATTCAATTAGCCGAATGTATTGGCAATGTTAGAGCATTGCTAATTGGTATATTTTGTGATGATATTTTTAAGGATATTGCCACAGATGAGGGTAAGAATCATTCATCAATCTATCTATCTGGTATATATATATAATATATATATTGTTTTTTTTTTAAGGTTATGCCTTGGTTCTTGAGATACTCGATGAATGCCATTTGAGTTTTGTGGCCTGTTTTGATGCATTTTATCCAACTTCATCTTTGAAATGGAATTGCCTTTGCGATTTATTATCTCAAATTGATCGCGGAGCATTGCATTCAAGATTATTAAGTGCCATATTAGCTGGCTTATGCTCACCCACAGTTAAATTGAGAGCCACATTTTCCCTATTGAATGCAACTGGTAATGATCGACAATCTATAATAAGTCCCAGTGATAATTCAGGTCTACCGATGCTATCATCAACGGAGGCCCATCAATATCCCATACTTGTCGAACAGATGATATATCGAACGCAGCAAGAGAAAAGTGATTTTCTAAGCAATTCGTGGACATTTAAAGATGTACTGGTCCGACTATTAGATATTATAGCAAGTCCCATACGTGCACGGATTGAGAGTATATATAGCCGAAGTTTGGGCGGTAGCTATGCGGGTAGCTGTAGCGGCAAGGATCAATCGACTACCATTAATCAGGGTCTAATTGATAATTGTTGTCATTTGTTGGCACGAGTTCTGGCTGAGATTGTCTATCAGACCGTATTAGGGGATTATGATAAATTATTTTTACCACCACGAACACTTCATTCGACCGGTGCTAGATTTGCTCGCTGTGATTTAAGTCGAACATGGAATACGGGAAATTTTGGACCCGATGCCATTGCCTTTTCCGTGGATCGTCCAGGTATTGCTATAGCCGGTGCTATGGTCTATTCCGGTTCTGGCAGTTATGACTATCAATTGGAATTGTTATATGATAATACAGCTGATTTGCAACCGCAACATAAATGGGAAACATTGGAATCCGTTTCGGGTAGCTATGACCAGGATGCTGTTCATAATGATTTGGCTGAAATTAAATTTGATCATCCGGTGCATATTAAAGAGAGTGCCAGATATGCATTACGTTTATGTTCGCAGGGTGCACGCACCTGTTCGGGTGATGCTGGTTTAACTTCTGTCCGTGGACCATGTGGTGCTACATTTCATTTTTATGCCTGTGATTTGAGTTTTAATGGAACAACACCGGCTCGTGGCCAATTGCCATGTATACTATATTATAGTACGCCGATTAAACAAGAAGGATCCGGATCTGTTGGTGGTGGTGGTTCAACGATGGATCCAACTGCCATTGGAGGTGCTGCTGCCATGATGGGTAATCTGAATAGTGCTCATGAGATCTCGACTAGGGATACAGCTTTACAAATTGCATCCGATATAACTAAAAAATGTACTGAATTACTCATATTGGCCAGGAATGCTATGGCAGCTGCCTCATGCTCACCATCCGATAATAGTTCCAATCATACACAAACCATTGACTCTGAGCACAATATAACACCCATTGAGGAGCATATGGATATTAATTGGGCAAATAATTCAAGGACTGCTTCCCTACCGCCAGTGGTAATGGTGGATCCAGTTGGCAGAGATCTGGGCAAACGTATTGAATCCTTCTCAAAGGGCATAATGGAAACTTTAAAATTTGATTCGAAACGTTCGTCAACAAATCCGTTTGAGATGGAAATCGAAATCGGTGCTACAGAGATCGGTGTGGAGGAGACAACCGATTTGATCTATCGTAATGGTCAAATGGCTGCCAAATTGAATGGAAATGAGCAGAGAGCGGATTATGAATTGGGTGCTGAACAGCAGCCAATTGTAGTTGGTGCCATTCAAGCAGCTCAACAATTGGTTAATTCCGATTCGGATGATGCTCCAGTTCTGGGCATTGGTGGTCTTGGTGGTGGCGGAGCTATTGCAGATGGTGGCGGTATTGGAGTGCCAGCCATACAGCTGCTTGAAATTTTTAATTTGGATGCCTCGAATATGTTTCATACACTTCTACCTTTAGTTTATGGTCATATGGCTAATTTGGCCTGCAGTGATCCCAAGAGTTCTGTACAAATTCTTGGTTTAATCAAGGAGATATTACCACATATCGCTGCTCTCAATCAGTTGCATGTATCATCGAAAGAACAACATGGCTCTGAGGCGGATAATTTACTTGGTCCACCATCGGCGACAGCCACCGGTAACAATAACAACAACAGCAATAGCAGTACAACAAGCAATCATTATTGTCTGGTTGAGAGCGAACATCCGTATCGTAGTGCTAGTATTAGTTGTTATCGTGTAGAATTTCCACCCTGTGTCCAATGGCTGACAATTGAATTTGATTCACAATGTGGTACAGCTCAATTGGAGGATTATCTTCTACTCTCGATACCCATGCGACCGACAATATCGTCACAAACAACCTGCCAACAGGCTGCAGCATCTTCATCTGGCGATGATTACTATGATATGCTAGACAATAATCTAACAACTGGACGAAGGCCACAGACTGTTGCTAACAATGCTACAACAACAACAACAACAACAACAACATGTCGCAATGCCCAATTAACAATGACAAGTTGTTGCCGTACATCGGTGGCTAGCAATCAGGATCTGGCCATTGAACGTGACTGGATAGTGGTGAAAAAGTTTAATACGTAAGTGTATACAATACACAACAATTATTGTACCGGATTATGTATTAATAATAATAATTTATTAATTATTCATTAAGTGCTTCCAATTGGCTACAAAATGTTCTCATTCTGCCTGGTAATTGTGTGGAATTTTCATTGGAGACAGCCTCGCTTTATGCCCAGGATCCTCATAATAATCGTTATGGTTTTAAGTGTCTAGTTGTTGGCTATGACAATCCAACAGCGGTAAGTCTATCTCTCTCACTCTTACTCACTATCCATTCTCATCTCATCATCTGTCTCGCTTAGATCAATGCAAGCAATTCGTGTCTAATACGACTGGAACAAGAGCTGGCCTATTTGGGTGGCATGTGCAGTGCTAATCTCATGAAAAAGGATCTTAATTTACCGGGTAAATATATTTTAATTTATATATACATATATATTTGATTTATATTTTATATATAATTATATAGATGATAAGGAAATGGAAGATATCAGTGGTATAGAGGACACAATAAGCACTCATCATGCCTTATTATCGAAAGGTTTTGCCCTATCCGAGCCACAATTGACCGTACATCAGGCATTGGAATCATATTTGCCCATTGGGTAAGTTTCTTATATACATACATATATTATAAAATTTAAAATATTCATGAAAATTCAGATATATTTTCAAAGTTTGTCCGCTCAATATATACAAATAATATATTGTATATAAGGTTTCCAATCGGTCAACTTTTATATATTGTTAATTATTTGTTGAAAAAATCCCATTATTATTAGTGATCAATTTTATTTTAACAATATTCCCGAACAATTTATATATCACATTTAAATCTGAAAAACAAAATTTCATAAAAATTCTAAGAAGCTTTATTGCTGGATTATTTTTTTGATTCAATTATTGTTGGAACTTTTATTTCAAATTTTTTTTGGATTTATTTCAAATTTTTATAAGAATTTTATACAATTTTTTAAAGAATCTGAAATTCAATTACTTTGAACCAATCATTAATTAAATGAAATAATAAAAAAAAGATTTTTTGAATCAATTCAACCTAAAAAATGGCCCAAATTAAAAATAATCATAAAGGTGATTAAATATCCATGTTTAATTATAATTACGATATATCCCAACGTACTCCGATTGCTTCTCTAAGACTAATTGAATGATTATTTAAACTTTGGCGCCTTAATTAGATATAAATAGATAATTTATATATATATATATATATATAGATATATATAAAAAAAAAGAATAAAATCTTTAACCGATCATTTTAATTGTTTAACAATATTTTTTTTTTATTATATTTATTTATTATCAGGCATAAATATTTACAGGGCAATTTATTGGCATTTACCTATGCATGTATGTATATACATATGTATGTATGTATGTATGTTTGTGTGGTATATATATTTAATTAATACATATATATTTAATATATAAACTAACTAGTAAGCTATCAATTTTGGTACAACGAAAGGTCACTCTTGGTGGTGTTGGTATTTTCTGTTTTTTTTTTTGTTTTTTTTTTGATAATTGGCGCTGCTAGCGTCTCTCAGCTACGTATTTGTTTGAGTGTGTGTGCGTGTGTGTGCGTGTGTGTGTGTACGTGTGTTTCCTGCAATAACAAAGTTCCCCAAGGAATCATTTACTGATTTTGTGCTTGACATCAATAAAATGTCGATTATTCCACTTTCCACTTTCTAGAGAAACGAGGAATATTTCTCCTGGAGAATCCGTACTGAAGGGGGTGTTTTTTTTTTTGGTTTTTGATGTGTACATGTGTATTTGTGTGTCTACATATCAGTCTTGAGCAGGCCAGCGTTCTCGATTTGGTATACAATTTGGGTCTCCTTGTAGGTACGCGGTTCCGGCTGCACTACATCCAATTTGCGACGTTTACGTCGCTGTGCCAAACGCCACCATAGGAGTAACATTATGGCCACTAATAGCAGTATTAAAAGTACACTGCCAACCACAATGTAGGCCATATAGCTACGTACATGACACTGATCGGTAATTATTTGACGTAGTGGCAAATATTCACCATCCTTTGGATTCTCAGACGATGGTCGTTGAAAAAATAATTGTTCGCTATATATACGAAAGAAATTGGCACGTGGCAATGGCGGCTCAACACTTCTATCCAATTGATCACAATCCCAGGCATTATTATAGCGTAAATCACGTATACTCAATGTGAATTGATCATCGAAGCGTAGGGGTAATGGCATAGCCAACACATTCTCCTCGCGACTAGATGTAACCGCTATAACCGATGATGTTGGCAGCCAGCTGCTTACGGTATTGTTATGAAAACGCATTTCAAGACGTTCACTCAATTTATATTCACGATGCACGCTTAGGCTACGGAAGGCTAATTCACTGGTAATACCAAAATCATTAGCCCTCAATGTAACAGCATCACGTATAAGGGCCTCCAACCATTCACCATCAACGGAGACAAAACGATTCTCACTCAGACTTAGTTTAGAGATAACTATTAAAAAATGATAAGTAAAACAATATTAATTATAAAAAAAAAAGGGTAGATCAAATTTTGTTATATTATTTATATATGTATGTATGTATGTACATATGTTTCATTTAGTGAAACTCACGTTTTAAGGAGAAGGCATGCGAATGCACTTCCAGGAACTGATTGTTACGGATGCTTAACTCGTTAAGCACTTCCACCTCATAAAAGGCACGCGTTGGTAGATTGCCCGTAAAATGGCAATTGGCAATAATCATTTGTTCAACGGAAAACTTTTTAAATGCCTATAAAGAAAAAAAAGAAAATGATGGTTAATAATTGGAAATGTGATTGAATAAATGAATTGAATGAATGGCTATGAAAATGATTGATCCACTGCCACTTACCTGACTTTCAATGCGTTGTATTGTAACACCTTCCAGTTTAAGCAATATGGCACGTTCTTTGATTGTTGTGAAACCGAAAGGTTGTATCTTTTCAATACCCCCGCCAATAAATGATATTTCATCAATATTTCCATTAATCGCATGTGAATCGATTAGTTGAAAATAAACATTTTCAAATTCAACTATTAGAGCCTTATTGCTAGCATAACGGGATACACTTAAGCCATATTCATGCAATATAAGTTTACCAATATTTTGGAAACGTATTTTACGCAATCCTTCAGTATATGTTAGCGTATTTGTCTCCACAATGAGATCAGGACAATTTCTTACTTCCACACGATTGACAGCACCCTTTAATACTGGCAACACCCATTTCTGGAATTTTAATATATATATATATGTATATATTCATAACATTCACACATTTGTATAAATTAGAGTGACTCACCTCGTCTTCATTGTTGCAATCACAGGTGATTGTAGTATCATGATCCCGACATATAACCTTTGCTAAATCCACTGGTTTAACTATTAACACTAATAGAACCAAAAATGCCCAAATCAATCTTAGGCAATATCCCGAACCACAAATCGTGGGATCTTTGAGATTTTTAATATTTTTTTTCATCGTTTGTTTACTTTGTATCTTTCCTTTTATGGCAAATTATTCATAATACTAGAACATTCGTCTATAACCACAATGAATGAATGAATAATAGTAATATTGTTAACAAATGTTCTAGTGTTCCTCCACCTTCGTTTCAATGTTTTTTTTTTTTTTTACTTTATCTCTGCCTCTGGCTTTTGATTATATTCCGTTTCGCTCTTCAAACTTACATTCTATCTGCACAGTTTTCTCTCTCGTTCCGTTCGTTTCATTGCTCAGATACTGATAAGAAAATGCGCGATAAGCAAGAGAAGGTAATTGTATAGGTGGACTCTAAAAAAAAAAAAAAAATTAAATGAAATTTAAACGTTATATACATAGCTTTTATTTCGAATGTGTGTATTTTTATGGCCTTAGGATTATAGTCGAGTGAATTTCTAAGTATTTATCCGATGCCTTTGTCCAGGTGAAATAATTGTGTGGACTATGAATAAATTTCTGTGTATGTTTGTTTGAAAATTGTTTCATGCATATGATCATACTATATAGAATATTTATAGTTACATAAATTTTTATTGATTTATAAGAACAATTTAAAGTAGTAAAGTAACTATTATTGAAATTTATCACTAAATAGTATATGTATTTGTATAATAAATACAAACATACATGCATATGCACATAAATAAGTATGTATCAACAACATACTTACATATGTACATATTCTTCATCAATAATAATAGACATTACAGCACTATATACATACATATGTACATCTGTACATCACTGAAAGTAACCTTTAAATTGTCATATATCATGGCGTAAAGTTTGTTATATGATCACTATAAATGAATGGCAATAACTGTTAAAAGCTATAGTTAAGGGATCGTTCAAATATTACATAAAGCCTATATAATTTACTAAATTAAAAAGTTCAACATTTTTAAAGAAAGTTAAACAGAAAGAAAGCTTCACTGTGTTATCATTATACATATGTATGTATGTGTATGTTAGGTTTATAGTTTGGTGAATTTCCCTCAATAGATGCCCTTGTTCAGATGATAATAAAATTCTACGAAAATTCTGCTCGGGCAAATGTCATGAATATAGTCACGATTTCACCGTTTTCTGTGCAAGTTAATTTTGCCGAGTCGAATGTTATTCATTATCGTTGTAGTAGATAAGGTAAGTAAAAGCACTCGAGAACCAATTGATATCAATTGGATTCAAAAAGAATCCTGTCAGTGAACGAAACTTCTGTGTTGTTCGGCACAAAGCAAAATGTATGTAGCAGGGAGAAGGAAACATTTCCGACCCCATGAAATATATATATTCTTGATCAGCATCAACGGCCGAGTCGATATGATGTACTATGTACGTCTGTATGAACACCTAGATGTGTGCGTGTGAAATGACACAGTTTAGTTTTCCTATGATCGAAAACTCAGGTTGAAATTTGCCCAAGATCACTTAAAAGAGGATCAATACTGGTGGAACTATTTGATTTTCGTGGACGAGAGCAAATTTAATTAATTGAAAGCATTGGAAAGACCATGGTTTGGCGGAGACCCAATACAGAGCACAGAGCTGCAGAAGAAACATTCAGAGCCGGAAATCTGGCGTCGTTCATCGATGTTAACATGAACCAAGATTATTATTTAAAAATTGTATAAGAAAATTTGAAGCAGTCGGCGGAGGAAATGGAGATTTCGCCGAAATTTGAGCTATACGAAGACAATGATACGAAAGATAAAGCCCATAAGGTGGTCAGGCCCAAAAGTTTTAATCAACACCCAAGGGCTGGACAATTTTTCCCCAGGGCCCCAAGATAGCTTTCCACTGTCCTGCATACATACATACATACACATATGTATATGTACTTAATGATCTGTTACATACATTTCATCGACTTTAATATACCCGCCCCTTACCCTATGGGTGCAGGGTATAACAATTAAGACCCTTGTTGGAGAAATTATTGCTAGACGCGTCACTGTGACTATTCGAATAGAGGTGGGGGTGGCGGGGGGGATCATCTTTGTGTGAGCTCCAATCACCGTTGAGAGAAAAAAAACTGTTAATTGAATTTGGAGGTCGCCACTGGTCGCCAGATATACAGTGGCGCACAACAAAATGGGTTTAAAATCTGCGTGCAGATAAAGTTGAGTTCTTAACTTATTTTACCAAGTCAAGAATTTTGATAAAATAAAATTTTAAATTAATTTATTATTTGAACAAAATCGAAAACTTGCTCGAATAAGTTATTACAATTAAAGATGCATATAAATTGTATACGTATTCAGTTAAGCGGCACTGTATAGTATATCATCGGCATCAGGGTACAAACATAAGCAATTATGCTTTGTTATTTGTTTATGGCCATTTCCATTTGTTTATAGAACTCAATTCATAGTGCAAAAGGGAGTGTGAGCGAGCGAGAGGGATGGATGGATGGGATGGCAAGGCAAAAATTGTACAAATATTTGTAATTTAAATAAGCTATCATCAAACGATCGATCATTTACTATGAATTTTTGTTTTATTTTCAAATGACACTTATTGAAAAGTAAACTTGCTTCAATTTTACAAAAACTCGTTGAAATTGTAAGAAACGAAACTTGTAAAGTTATGCACAACTGTACTTGAGTCAAATTGATGTCAATCATCATTGTGATAAACGTTTAACGCTTTCTACTAAGGCAAACAAATTCATACTTACATATGTATGTATGTATGTATGTATGGAAGTATATACGTTTGTACGTACATACATTTGTGGTGTATTCATATATGTACATCGATATGTAGAAAAGTGACTGCGTCCGGAGATTTTATTGTACATATAAGCAAAAACACAAAGAAAACCCTTCAGTTTTAACTTATGTATATGTATGTATGTATGTATGTTGATGCAGTATTAAAATCTACCACAAGTAGACAGTCATACCCCTTCAAATGTCGGCGATGTACTAGGATATTCAATTAAAATAAATGTTACATTTCCTGTTTATGAATCTTTTAGAGCTTTGTCATAAGTTGCAGAATAAACTTCCCTGGCAAAAGCTTTTCAATCTTATATACTATACAATCAGCCAATCTTATCTCACCATATCTAGTATCAAAGATACTAATAATAATGTGCAATGAGTCATATGCAACGTTTTAAATGACATTTTGGAATTGGTATTAATGGTGGGTTTGGTTTCGTGTAAACTAAATACATACTGTCAAGTATTCAACAGTATATATCATATTTATTTATAGATATATGTATGTGTGTGTATGTGTATATGCATATCATATATATATGCAAGATAATCTTACTTTAAAAACGATTTATTATTTTGACCTTATTAATTATACCTATGTGTACATACATACATATATATGGGATATACCACATATCCATATTAATTCCATTTGATTGCTTCAAGATAAAGTCAACGCCATTTTGATATTGGATAAGAATTATAACAGTGGTTTTTTTAAATACCATTACAAAAACTGTGTAAAAACTAAATAATACATACATACATACATACATACATATATCCGCCATATTAGAAGCGCCATTTTGTTTATTTTTTTTTTTATATTTAGTGAAGTTCTAAACCATTTTGTGATCAGCTGCTGGACTTTTGTGATTTAATAAATCAAAATATTTGAACAAATTAGTCTTAATAGGGAACAGATATGAAGTTCTTTGATTAATTTGAGATTGAAACGCATTAAAGATCGAAGAAATGCCTAACCGTAAAAGAGAAAAAACGTGAATCGCCGCCATTTTTTGTATGAAATGCAGTTATGGCGTTTTCAGCAAATCCTGACGAATTGCTACGAAAAGTCACTGAAATGTGATAGATATTTAATCTAACTGCTTAATCAGGCAATTACAAGAGTAAAAAAAGAGCAGAAAAAATTTATATAAAGATACATACATACATATATAGATAATTCCTTGGTTTGTATTGAATTTAGTTATTATCGTAATTAGTTTTTTTTTTTTTTAATTTATAAGCCATTGTATGTTAATATTTCTGTATTATCCGTCAGATAAACAGATATGTTTTCACCAAAAAATATTCACGTCACTTAATTTGGGTGTTTTTCTTACTTTAAAAAGGGTTCAAACCCTTTCAATATCTTTTTTATTCACATTTAAGAGAAACAGATTGAATGAACTGTTGATGATGCATTTTTTTTTCGTGCTATATTAACATAAATAGGCATGATATCTTCATACATATGTACATATGTATATCATCCATTAAAACTGATATATGCATATAAGAAACTTGAAACATTTTCAAATTGAGTTTTAGAACGTTTTAAGGTGAATACAAGAATTTTAAAATATGTGAGTCTCTCGTTTTTGTTTTTTATTTGTTTGATTTTGTTTTTGTTTGGTTTTTTTTTTTTGTTTGGTTTTTTTTTTTTTTTTGTTTCATTTACTTGTTTGTTTGCATATGGGCACGAAAACACGAAATTTTGCTAAACTTATCGTATAATGATTTTACGAGTCTCTACCGCCCCCCTGTCTTAACCCAGTCCCCAAGCAGTATGGTAAACTAAAAACAGATTTTTATGTCAGTATTTAACCTTGAAATATTGAAAGATTTCTTTGCTTTTTTGAATTTTGGATATGGAGATGACGACATTATACATATCTGGCTATGGTTATGGATATGGACAAGTTGCCTGTCAAACTGTCTCTCCTCTCCTTTCTCTCTTCCTCTCCCCCTCTGTCTCTCCCTCTCTCTCAATCTATCTCCCTCTCTCTCATTCTCTCTCTCTCATTCTCCCTCTCTCTCTCTTTCCCTCCTTGTTTGTTTGTAGCCTATTGCGAGGGGGCGTAACTAATTTGCATTTGGCGGCATTTTCTGAACGTAAAATTTGCAATAAAAACAAAATATGAAATGTGGGCGGCTGTGCTGGGTATTGCTCCCTTACGCAATGAGCCAAAACTGTAAAAGAGAACAAGTGAGAGGAAACAGAGAACGAGAGAGAGAAAGAGGAAATTTTTGTTTTTGCATAGCTCACGATCCTAAACTTTTTTTTCTACTTATTTTGTTGGTTCTTTTACTTGACCAAACGACCAAACGTTTTTATGACTTTGAACTTTGGCAAAAGAAAACTCTTCTCAACGAATTGAAGGTACCCTGCGCTAATCTAATCACAAGTAAAACATTATAATAGAATATACATATGTACATATAATCCAATAGGTTAAAGTTTAAAGCTCAACCATATTGTAGATAAATACATATGTATGTAAATACAAAATTTATTTACCTTTTGATTAAAAAGCAATGTTGTCAATCCTTTAATTAGCTGCAGCTACTATGGTAAATTTTATAAAAAAAATTATAAAAATAGTTTTCTATATTGTGATATCTACATACATATCTATTTCTATAGGAATCTCGGTCTCAAAATAGACTTTAATTTTATATTATCCTTATTATATATGCACATATTCTTTTAACTTATGAATAGGGGGTATAGATATGTACGCAATTCTACATTGTCACACACACACACACACACACACACACACACTTACACATACACACATAACAAAAAGTGAATAGAAAAAAAAATAAATAAAAAATAATGGATATATTACAGCAAAATAGCTAAGCAAATATTCGCATTTAGCGGTGAAATCAGCAGCAAATAGAAACACGCAACGCCGAGCCAAGAACAGGAAAAAAAATAACAAAAAAAAAACAACAAAACAAAAGTCAAAGTTTTTAAATTTTACGTCTTGTTGTTTTTGGTTTTTTTTTCTTCTTCTATTTGGTTTATTTTCCTTTTTGTTTATATTATCATTTATTTTGGTTTAAAATGGGGGCTCTGCGACCCGGCGTAAGCGCGTGCAAACGAAAAACTGAGCGCCAAAACATTCAGCCCCAACAACTGCTTCTCCACGACCACAAGCTCTATTGGGTATTTAGCTGTAGTAAGCATCTGAGAGAGAGAGAGAGAGAGTGAGAGTCAACATTATTAGCAGCCAGAGCGCGAGCTAGTGATGTACATTTGGCTTCATTTTCCTCTTGTTCTTATACATACATTTGTTTCTTTCTTATCTATTTGAATATGGTTACGTTTACAAACATACAATAAAAAGTCCTTTAAGCGAATAGCGTCTGAATGTCCGTTTTTTTTGTCGGCTCTAAAGGATGGGTAAGGCAATATTTATTATAATTAGAAGAATTACTGCTATTTAAAAATCTTTCACTTAAGAGAAGTATCCATTAAAAAATAATTTACTGTATATTTTATTTGTTGTGTTTATATATAAAAATACGGTTTTATACTGGCAGCGCAATCTTTTACATTAAAACATCAGGAGAATGATGAACCCTTAACAAAATTATATATATAATGAAACTTAATATCGATAGCATAACTTCAAAATTGAAAATCATCAAAGCCAAGTTTAATCAACTTTGAACATAAAGAGACCAGAATTTGGCTATTTTATAGCTTTATTGCAATGCTCATCACCATCGCATTAATGTATGTGTGTGTGTGTATATTACATTCTCTTCCATTTGGGTATCTCATTCCTACTCCTCCTCCTCCTCCTCCTCCTTTCTCCCCCCGCTGATACACAGAAACTCTCTCGCTTAGCTCAGCGAACGCGCCAATGTGGCTGCTGGTTAGCCTGCGTTTTCTAAGCGTTTGTATGTAACTTGAAGAATTTTTTGCGTTTATTTACTTTGCTCTGGGCTTTTTGTTTAATTTATTATGCTCGGATAGCTAGAGTTGGAGTTGAAGTTTTCAACTTCACTTGGTAGCACAATGCACTACCAATCTCCCTCCCCACATCTCTTCCATTCTCACCCTCCAATACAACACGGTGGTCTGCCTCTTTAGCTCAATGGTGGCGACTTTTACTGGTTATTTGAGATGTGCTTTGATTGCTTGCGTCGGTCTTAATTGAATGCGGCTTGACACTTGTTGATATTGGAGTGGAGGTGGGTAGTCGTTTGCCCCCGCAAAAAACTACGATGATACGAGTACATATGACCCCCAAAGGCAAGCACAAAGAGAGTTAAAAGTTTAAATTCCATCTGTGCATGGCAACTCCAATGATCATTTGTTTGTGAAATTTATTTAAAAAAGGGAACTAGAAGGTTGGGCCGTGACGAAATTCGTATACTCTAGCTGATTGTGTCTTTGACAATTTTCCCAAATTATTAAGATATGTATATTTAAGGCTGGTAAAATCTATATTTAATGTCCATGGCTTGAAGAAGAATTTTTTAAGGTCCGATTGTTTCTATAGCAGCCATAACATATAGTCGACCAAATCTGTTGAAAAACAATAAAGATATTTATATTTTTATATACATATATCAAACTGGCAATGCCTCCAGCAAAAATTGGACTATGAAGCTGTTGATCCAGACACACAATATATATACTTTATAATGGTTGAGATGTTTTCTTCTTTGCGTTGCAAACTTCTGACCAAAATTAATATGCTCTTCGCAAGGGTATTCAAAATTTCCCATCCCCAATCAATGTTTGCGGAAAGGTCATAATTTGAATCTCAAATTCAAATTTAATTGAATTGGTCGATTTTTGTTTACACCATTTTTTGAAATATCCAAATAGCTCAAGTTACCGTTAAGACGGTTTTGGTTAAATGCCTGAACTATTCGCATTACCATTATAATTGAGGATATAATTTATTTTTCGTTTATTTTAAAATAATTTTAAATGTTTCGTCTGATATTCCGGAATAATATATATCGAAAGATTATTTAGTAACACTCAGTCTTATCGTAATAACAATATATATTAAATAATGGTTACGTCACTATAAACGATACTAAATTGCAATTTGTTTGTATGAAGTTAAAAGTAAAGTTTCTCAACTGGCTAATAATATATAGTTACATACAAGGTGAAGATTTATATGCATGTTCATGACTTAAACTGATCGACTGACCATATAAATTTATAACTTTAAAAGGCATTTAGAATGCGATTTGCATAGCAGCCGGCCAGATTCGAAAACACGGTAACAAAAACGCTTGAAAATCAAGTTCTACAACATTTCAAAATGCAATTTTTTTTTTTCTCTTTTTACCGAACATGCTTCAAAATGCAACTTTTTGCAATTTGGCATAAAGAAATAGCACCAAACTCAAACAACAACAACAACAAATAGCTACTACTATTGCTACAGCTGCATGACAAGTGATTAATAAACAATATTCTGTGTAAGGCTCATGCGACGTTTTTGTTTCTCGTTCATTTTTGATACCCTTTTGCAAAGGGAAGTTATATTAAAATTGGTCAGATATTTGTTAGCTAGAAAAGGCACATTTTCGATACCCAAAAACATAAGTTCCCTTAATCAGGTAGATTATCAATCAGTCAAAAATATCTGTATGTACTCTTAATCAACTAGAATACAATATCATAGCGTCAATGGAATGATATTATTTTCTTCTAAAGTATTTAAACGATGTTTCTCTAATCGAAAATTAAGGAACTGCAAGGGTATGGAAAACTTCGGCACGTCAGAAGCTATTCTCATGAATATTTCTTTTGTTTAAACAAGTGTTAAATTTTGCATTTGATACGCAGTGTTCCCACTGTTCCCTCTTTCCCTTGGATGGGATGAGTCAAATTGTTTTCTACGATAACAACATTTTTCGTTCCTTTCGTATTTTTTTTCCTTTGTTTTATTGTTTACAAAAAAAATAAAGATTATATATGTGTGTATATATATATGTATTTATAAGGGGGTTATATATCCTAATATATTTTACATTTACAGATCACAAATTTGTTTTTTCCACTCTTCTTGCCTCTCCTGTTCGTTTCTCTTCGACACATTAACACGTCCCTTCACATTTAATCAAAAGCATTGCCTACTTTTAGGCATCAGCATACTCAATGACATCATCAATTTTAACAGTCTCATCGCTGCCACCGGAATGATCCGAACCCGTATCACATCCGCCAGCAGCACCACGCATATCCATATGCTCCATGGCAGCCAAACTAGCGGCACCATCCAAACATTCAAAACTATTTCTATTACTACGCTGTAAATGGATCCCTCGCTGCTGTGGATGTCGTATTGTGGCAGTAGCTGGTCCTTGTGCTTGTGTTTGTACTGGTGGGTCTGGGGCTGATATTGTTGCCGCAGCATTAGTGCTAATTACTGGTGATATGAGATGCAATTGTCTTTGGTTACGGATAGAGGTCAATTGATTGGGATGAAATTGTGGCTTAGCCTCGAGATCCTGCCTCAAATCACGAACATGCCGTTGGGCGTGTGTAATGGGCGGTGATGTCATTGGCATTGTTGTTGTTGTAGCCATTGACAATGAAGGTGTTGCAGTACTGGCAGCTGGACGCCAAATGGGTGTGGCATAGCCGGCATTATTATTATTGTTTGTATTATTATTATTATAATTAAATGTGTGACTGGACGGTGGGATTTGCTGCTGTATGGAAGATGACTGAGGCAGCTGATGATGGCGCATGGGGGTGGCATATTCAGCCTGATATGGCGGTGGCATCTCATTTGCATCTGTAATCATATGGAGTTAAAAAAAATAAGTTAACTAAAAATCTTAGACTAGAAAAAGAATTAGTTAAAAATGCTTTCTAAAATTAAAGTTAAAAAAAAAATCCTTTGACTAGTAGAAAAAATAGTTCAAAATACTTTCTAAAATTTATATAAGTTATCAAATGTTAGTCTTATTTACTAAATACATATACAAATACATAGACATGGACAATTCAAAAGAAAACAAAAATTTAAAGAATAAGACCATCACCAAGATATTTCAACTACATACAGACATATAATTATACAGAATTAGTTGTATACCTTTGTGGTTTTATGCGTTCCATATAACATGCCCTTTGACCTTTCAGTGTGTGTGTGTATGTGTTTTTGTATTTGTGTTGTTGGATTGTGAGGAAGGATTTGTAATTAGTGGGACTTCGGTGTATGTAACAACACCTCTCGGGGGGGTGTATGTTATTTGCTAATACATTTTGTAGTGTCCCCATTCCTTTTTTTTTTATTTTATTACACAAATCTTTTTAACGCTTGTGCCAGAACATTTCAATTACCATAGATACATATGTATATGTATGTAAATACATACATAGATACAAAGGTTATTATAAGTGTGTGTGCTTTTCTTTTCTTTTTTGGTGTATAGTTGTTTGTTTTTTTTTTTGGTTTTTAGTTTAAGTACGTGGTTTGATTTAGTTATTTACAGGTTTTTTTTGACATTGTTGCTTGTCTTTTTTTTTTTTTTTTTGAATTTCTAGACAAAGATTAAGATTGAACAATACAAGATAAGATAATACATAATAGTTAATCAAATTAAGGGAATACCATATTACCCAGTTGAAATGTACTATATATAAATATTGAATTGACATTATATATGTATACATGTATGTATGTATATATGTATGTATATAAAAAAAAAACAAAATAAACACACATTCACTTTGATTTCCCTATAATGCTTCTTGCTATACAATTCTCATTTAGTACAAGATACAATTTCTCCGATAAGAGAGTGTTCCGCGATTAATGTTAAAATAAAAAATAAAAAAAAAAAACACTGTTATACAGATCGCTCAATCTGCCACGCATACATTCAATTCATGGTCGGCCAAGCCATTCTAAATGTTCCTTGGATGAATTTGTGTTGCTATTCCAATCGCGACCAGTGTTATCATACTTACCGGCAGCATTGACGGGCTCCGAATAGACTGGTGCCACTGCTCCGGTTTCATGTGGCTCTGAATATATGGTTGCTAAAAGCGGTTGCTGTGGCTCCTCATAGATGGGCTCATCGCCATTATCAATATGCAATTCAGGTGCACTGGGTGCTGGTCGATTATTACCACCAATATGGGGCGATTCGATTAGTATATTATTATCGTTATGACTTTTTAAATGACGTTCCAAACAAATGTTAATGTCACGGGGTAAATCTTTTGTATTACTAATTAAATGTGTAATACGATTTTTACATTCTGTAACCGTTTGTTTGCCGCTACTTTTGATCAGTTTATCCAAATTTCTACGAAGTGGTGAATCCTCCTTATATGCACCCAATTCGGTTGTCATAGTATTCAATTCTGTTTGACTAAATTCACATTTGGCAGTTTTATCATTAGGCTTGCAACTTTTTGCATAACATTTACAAATACCATATACAATAAGGACAACAATTATTAGTACGCCAACAGCGCAAATGATATACAATATAATTTCTTTAGCCGGCATTCCCCGATTCATTTTAGCATTTTCTTCTTTAGTTATAAAGCCATAATCCTTGCTCCATATACGTATTGTGCCATCAGTGCAACGCATTGTCCGATTTGATAACATTGATCCGCATGCCTCATTGCTATATTTACGTGAATTCACATGGGTTGCATTAAAGCAACTTTTTTCTCTTTCATCCAGAGCACAATAAATTTCTGTACTAAAATCATGATCAAATGATGTTGCCACATTTGAACTATTACAATTACAGGAACGATCCGTTCTTATCGCACGTACAATACAATTTGTAATATTTAGTAAAATATTTTGATCAGAATCAATACGATTGTTGGCAAATGAACAATTTAATGGTTTCTTTGAATGACCCAATGACACCTGTCCAGAATCCATAAAATGATTATTTTCCACAATAATTTGTTGGCCATCTGTGACCAGAATCCAATCTTTTCCTGAATGGTTTATTTTATTATCTTGGATAAATACCACAGCACTATGTACTTTTAATGCTTCCGATTTAATAGTATGAATTCTGGAAAACAATATAATATTATAATAGTATATATGTATATAGTATAAATATACATGGGAGTATTAGCAATCAAATCATTCTCACACTCACGTATTATTTTTAAGTGTCAATTCGGTAATGCCGCTACCACTTATAGCTTCTTGATCAATTGTATCTATATGACAGCCAGTTATTGATACATGATTGCTATAGAGTCGATCTGTTAAAGCACCCGATTCAATTTTTTTAATTTCACAATTTTGAAAGGATAATTCATTTATGCTTGTCACATCAAACGCTTTCGTTAAAATTGTGCCAATTTTCGAATTTGTTATATTAATTTTATTCATATGAACTTCAAAACTTTGAATTTCATTCATTTGAGCATCTTCAATGTACAACTGAAAACAAAATCAAATAAATTAATTTAAAATTAAATTTTATACATTTATTTACTCACATTCACAGTACTATTCGTAGTAAAGGCTTTTCTATTCATTTCAAGATGATCGATTCGAATAAAATTGCACGATGCATTTACATTGGAAAATGCCTCCGGGAATAATACCAAACTTTGGCAATCCTCTATAGTTATTTTAAATTCGTGACCTATTCAAATGATACGTATTGATATAATTCAAAAATTTTCAAATTTTTTTTGTTTTTTTTTTTCATACCCGAAAATGAGTGATCCTTTAGAAATACATTTGATACGTTTAAAATTTGTACATCGGGATAGCCACCTTGATTATTTCGAAATGCATATGGTGTTATTTCCACTTGACCACCGCCAATAATTATAATGCGATTAACACGATTTTTTAAATGAAAAAATCCATCATGTAATTCAAATATTGTGTCACTTGTGAGCATTGCCTGAATGGCCGTAATATCTGATGGTAAAAAATATGCACTATTCCATATGTTAGGCAGCTGTTAAAACAAAAAAAAAACAAAAGAAAAGAGAATTTGACATCAAATATAGTGAAAATTGGCAAAAAGTGATATAATAAAAAAAAAAATTTACAAAAAAAAAGAAAAGAAAAAGCCAGACACCATTATCATGAACAACCATTGCAGCTTGTCTGCTTTTCAGCCCCCTTTTTTTTTCTCTATATGCTTGACTTACATTTCTTAAATTCTCCAACTTCCCCACCCCCCCTCCTCACATCTTATATATATATATGTATGTATGTATATATTTGTATATGTCTGTACATTTGTATTATTTTTAAACGCAAAAGTTGTCTGCGACAACAACAAGAATTGAAAACAAAACAGAAACTTGACCGCAACGTTCATTGCTCCATCATCTTGCCCGTATCCGCACCAAAGATTCCAACTTCCAACTGTTCTCTCTTTCTTTCACTCACTCTCTCTCTCTCTCTCTCTCTTTCTTAACATATATATATGTATGTATGTATGTATATATTTTTGTGCAATTTTCTCATTAAATTAAGTGAAAATAGTTTGACTTAAAGTAGTACTTGGGGTAAGAACGATATCAGCAACAATGATGACGTTCCCTGATGGATGATTGGACAAACTAGAGGAACTGATGACGATGTTGATTGTTCTATCTTTCTTAATACTTATACTTATATATACACATATACATATATGCATGCATGCATGCATGTATGTGTATGGTAACCACATACAAAGGACCAAAGGTCATTATAACTTCAATTCATACTTGACTTTTTCAATTTGTTATCTAATTTGGATTATATAAACACATATAAGGGAAATATGGACAAAACCAAAAACCACAAAACGATTGCTTCATTTTGCAATAAATAAATGTAGATAAAGATATACTGATAAATTTTAAATAAAGACAAATTTTATTAATAATAAGTAAGTATATGTATATTACTCATATTGTTTGATTTTTCGTGGTCTTTTTTATTGCCCTTGAGTTGACCGCATGTACGTGCCGTATAATCGACATTATACGGCATAACATATTTGGAACACAAGGGCGTGGGGGGGTGGTGGTGATGTATGGAGGCGTTGGTTGTTACATAGATTGGGGAAATGGCACCTGGCTGGCCGGCCATTCGTCGAGACTGGAATCAAAAAACAGCCCAGACTTTACGTCATGGCCTTATTTCGGGTTCAATGTCTGGCTTTGGCCTGACTGCAGCTGTCTCAGACACATATACATATTTACATATATATTTATGTACATAAACTCTGTCTGTCTCTCTCTCTCTCTCTCTCTCTCGCTCTCTTTCTCTACCCTACACATGCATCAACATATACAAAGTGCTCCACTGTCGTCTCTATTTATTGCACTTGCTGTCTCATTGTTGATTTTTCCCCCTCTCCAATTGTTGTCTTTTGCTGATATTATGTCTTACTGCATTTTCCGTTATGTTTATTATTGTTATTGTAACAAAAAGCAGCAGCATCCTCTCTCTCTCTCTCTCTCTCTCTTTCTGTCTTATATTAAATAATATTTCTTAACTGTGTTTTAATTCAAGAAGCTTTTTATCGCAAAGCTTTTCAAAGAGATCATCAATTTGTTGTGATTTATTAAGGTTTAAGATTAAATGGAGAGGAAATGAACGAAATTCCAGTGCACACAAGTTTATCGGAGTTACACTTAATGAAATTTAAGTTTTGGAATATTATAAGTATGAAAAGAATGAGAAGTTAAGCGGAACCTTATGAGAAAAAAACAAATCATTTATGTATTTAATTTTATTCTATTCTTTTGCAATATTTTATAAAAAACTATTGTGTCAGTCCTCGTATCTATGAATAATCTCTATATTTATATATATATGTGCATATGGCTTATCATTTGCTGTGCACAACCAAAACATACACACATATACCTATCTATCCATCCATGTATCCATCCACTCAGCCATCCATCAGATAACAATTCTTATATGTATTGGGCGCGCAATTTCTTTCAATTGCTCCAGTTTTTCCTTAGCTTTTTAAAGAGGAAGTCTCAATTACGTATGAGTTATAATTTGCTTGTTTGTCTGATTTTCAACACTTTTGCTCATCTTACTTCTCTTTTGTTTTTCTCTTTCTCTCTTGTACTTTCTCTGTGTGCTTGTAAGTTTCTCACTTTTCTACACACATATATGTACATACATATATACATACACATGTCAAACATATAACTTTTTCCCATTTTGAAGTTTATAAAGTTCTTTCAAATTCACATCGCTGTCCCCCCCCCACACACACACACACACTCTATTTATAGATAGAGTTGCATTCTTTTTACTCCAAATCCGAAAGTAAAGAAAAAAGATTTAAAAATCTTTGTCTCCAATTTGATGAGGGACTTTTTATTTTTAGAGAAGGGCAAGATTGATAACGGAAATACTACATACACACATACATATATAGCAGCCGTTGCCAAAACTAACAAACATACATAGCTCCCCCGATATCCAAGAGATGGAAAAAACAAAACCAATTAAAAATAAATTATGTGATGCTTTTGTTTCATGAAAATTTTCAACAAAGCAATCTCATTTGCGGCCTCTCTGACAAAAAAAAAAAAAAAACTGTCGTACAAAAAAAAAAGACAGCGAGAGAAATAGAGGGAGAAAAGAATGAGAGAGAGAGAGAGAGAGAGAGAGAGAAATCTGAAAATTTTCACTGTTTTTCTTTAAGCCAGGCCAAGCAATCATATTTGCGACACGTGGTAAAAACATGGTAACAGAATTTTCCCAATCACCGTTTTCTTTATGTTGTTTTTGTTGTTGTTGTTGTTGTTCGGGGATCTTCACACCATATGCATGAATGTGTGTGTGTGTATATGTATTCTGCCCTTATCGAATCTACATACGTGACTTTCTTTTTGCGACATTGCATCAAGACAAGGGGGGGAGGGATTTCTTTTATTGTTTATTAATAAGTACAGTTTCATTTTAAAATGAAATATGAGAGATATATACATAGATACACATATATAGGTAGATATATCATAAACAATGCATTTTAAACACTTTGCATATTTCAAGTATTTTGTGAATATAGAAAAGAAATAACCTTGTTTATATACAAGCTTCTATATTCCAACTTACATATCTGTATAATTTCTGTAAAATAGCTCTACATTCTATAATTAAAGTCTGATTAAATCTATAGATAAAGTAAGTTACATTCATATGTAGGTATGAGCAACAAATAAAAAAATTTAGCTTGTTTCTCTTGAAAACCATATTCATATTTATATATTGTATATATATAATATACATACATATATGAATATATGTACATATGTTATGAAAGAAAAAGGCAAACTTAATATAAAACAAAAAAAGAAAATACCAAGCTGTATAAATGATTTGCTTTTCCTCATGAGTAAAGTATTTACTTTTGATTAGTTTGAATCTGCCTATAAATTAATTTAGCCAAAGAGCAAAACAACCTGTCAATTAATCGGATGTTTACATCATGAAAGAAATATTTATGTATAGCCATTAGTTATATGTATGTATGTATATATGTACATACATATGAATATATGTATATATGTAGATAAAATTGCCTGTTAACTGACACATATGCCTATAAATATTTGGGCATACATTCATTCTCAAGCAGCTTATGACTAGTGAAAAAAAAAAATTTATATATATCTAAAGAAAAAATTGTTTTATCTGCAAGAATATAGAATTATGTTTACAACACCAAGCATACAGATGCCCAAGTACAATATCAACATTTTGTAGAGTATGTACTCATCTCTGTGTATATATGCATATACATACATATATATATGTATATATATATATTCTATTTTCTATATGTACTCTTCTTTGTGTTTGAATGTGTATGCATATATACACTTATGGTCAAAATAATACGTACATAAAAAGATATTCCTTTTAAAGTTACTTAAAGTTAATTCAAGATTTATTTAAAAGTATGCTTTAAATGATATATTGCAGTTAATAAAAGGTTTATAAAATATTTTTGAAATACTTGTGGTGGATAATCGATCAATGAACAGAACCATATAAAGAACCTCTTCCCAGGTGTCCCAGACAGACGCACATAGTTATATCGGCTCGACTGCTGATTAAGAATATACATATGTATGTATATAGTATATAGTATATACTATATACTTTAGTTGATTTTCCACGTTAGGTGCAAAGAGGAGTAAACAAAAGAGCTGTGGAATACTTTTTAGTTTAGATTTAAGTTTTTTTTTTTTTTTTTGACCACACAACTTTGTTTGAGTTCATTTAATTGGCTTGTCTTTATTCTATGAATGATTATCTTTATGAAATGTGAACATGAAATCTTTTTTGCTACCAATTTAGGTATATATTTTTACAATTCAAAAATGATATACATATGTATGTACATATGAATATGTGAATCTTCCTTTATACTAGAGATCTATTTCAAGAATATTCTTACACAAATCGGATAAAAGTTAATTGTAAAATCGATTGACTATATATTAAGTTAAATAATATTTTATTCTCGCCACCCGCTTATCTTTCAGATAATTTACACTCACTGAAAGTGAGTGTTCTTTTTTTTTTGTTTTAACCTCCTGCCGCGTTACGTGAGTTTTGAATGTTTAACACATTGTTGTTGATACGATGACGACTACATACATACATACATATGTAGTAAAATGTGTATATGCCTGTGTGCGTGTGTGTGTGTAAGTGGAAGTGTGTCTGCCTACTAGCTAGAAGTAGTCATTCAATTTGCCACTTGATGGATTTTTAGTACCTATATCCATTATCCATATTTGTGTTGGAAAAGTAGTTTAAGTAGCCATTTGAATGGCATTTAAGTATAGACAAAAAAAAAACAACAACAATTAAACACACACACAAACATATATATATATATATATATATATATACATATATACATATACATATGTATGTATATGTGTAAATAAAACAAACTGTTTTGAGTGCCGCCGCCGGTTCATTCTGTCTGGGTATGTATCTCTTTTGCACTCAGTTGCTGGATATGTGTGGAACTACATATATAAATACAAAGTCGTATATATGTATTTATATATATATTTATATATATATATATTTGTATATGTATATATGTATATGTATGTATATATATGCGTGTATAAATGCATAGATTTTGTCTTTGGAACAGTCTCTATAAATGGATAGACGACAGTGATGGAGAGAGGGTGAGGGAGGAGGAGGGGATGCAGCTCGCATAGTTTTCGTCAACTTTGCACATTGAGAAGGGGAAGTGTAAAAGTCAATTTAGCGATAAATACACCCACGAAAAAGCCATAATTTCTAGTATCTACAAGATGCTAACATACATATAGAATGGAGAACTTTAATTCTTTGTGGAATTATGTGCATATAGTATACATATACATATATACATATATAGAAATTATCATAGCCACGCCCATATCCGTTCATTAGTCACCTTTGCTTTATAGATAAAAACAAACCGGAGAGAAAATTTTAATTAAAAGAAATTCAGGGTTTTGGTCATAACAAAACTTTACTACTTATGTATATATACATAGTATATATTTATATAACATATATATATAGAATATATATCCGGCTACTGATTCCTTTGTTCACAAAGCTGAATTAATAATGTCTATATTGATTAATCAAAAATCACATGACATTTATCGTAATTATGTAATAATAAGATAAGAAAGAAAGAAAAAAAATAGAAAATCCTGGTCCCTGAAATTTCTTGTTAAAATTCTTAAAAAAGTTACAAACTATGTGGAACGACCGATAGTTTCTAATCTGTTTCTGCTAGTATCTACATTATATACCTCCTATACCAGATAAATTAGTTAAAGGTGTAAACGATTTAAACTATTAGTTTATATTACTTAGATTACATTATTTATATCAGTTTTTACCCATTTTGCAGAGTAAGTAAAAGCATTGAGAATGGAATAAAAGAAATTTGTTGTGTTTTTTTCTTCTTCTTCTTCTTCTTTTAAAATATTTTAACGAAGATTCTATTTATTGTGTACGTATGTATGATCTGTATTCTATTCCCCTATTTTGTTGGTCGTTCGTCGACTGCTTTGGGCCACCAGTTGACGCCGTTGCCACCTGATTCATTAGCATAACCTGTTCAACTGGTTGAATGAGCGGTGGCTTATTTTTGTTTTTGTTTCCTTTTTTTATTATTATTGTTGTTTTTGTTGTTGTTTTTATTTTGCACGCAATGCGCTGCCGGTGCCGTTGAAGTAATTTTTTGTATGTTAATTGTTTTTGATATTGGCTTGGCTATAGTATTTTATTGTAATTTCTTTCGATTTTTTGTTTACATTTCGATTTCATTTTCTTTAGGTTCAACATTCTTAGGCAAGGTAAAATGATCGCAATCGTTTATATTCACATTTTTCAATTTTAATATTAATATAATCCTTTTATATGTACCTCTATAAAAAAGGATATATTTCAATCTGAAATTTATCATTTTTTATTTCTTTATTTTTAATAGTTTGCTTTTGAAGTTGAAAAATAAAAAAAAAAAAAAAAAACAGTATTAATGTGATATATGCACTATATGTATGTATCTGTATACATACATATATACATACATACATACATGTGAAGTATGTGTGTTTGGGCTTAACAAATTAACAACAATATATACATACACATACATACATATATCATTTATGTTCGAGTAATTCATTATCCATTGCTTATGCTACACACCCTCTAAGCTAATTCTAAGCTTTGACCATACATTTACATATACATACATATGTACATACATACATAAATATATATGTATATGTATATATTTATATTGTACATATATGTATGTATGTATGTACATACATATGTCTATAAAATATGTTGCAGTTGCAGTAGACGCAACTGAATTTACTACAATTAAAATCAACGATTAAAATTCAAATTGTCGTGTATCACAAAAAATACAAGCAAATAAAAAGAGTTTCCCCAACATTTTCCAACGAAAAGAACTAACGATTTTTCTTCTCGTTCATAATAAATAAATCGTTCTGATCAATATGCAAAAATGTGCAAATTTAACTTACCGATTTTTTCGATTTTTGAAAATCACATAACATTGTTGCTTTCTCACATTGGCAATAATCGCATATGTTCAATTGATTGATCTGCAGACTTCTGGATAAAACATCGGGTAACCGATTATGATATATTGGTTGGCATATAGCAATTCCTATAGCCGGCAAGATATAGAGTATTGGATGCAGCAACATGATCTTTAATTTTTGGGGTCACTTTGTCGTCTGGGAGGTTTTAGTGGCAGGGTTGGCTGTGGATATGTCGTTCACGTTGGCAGCTTTTTCTCTTCTTTTTTTTCCGTTTATTTTACTTTAATATTTTTTTTCTTAAATTTTCAGGGGGCAATTTGCATTTCATTTTCAATTAAAAGTACTTTTCTTGTCTGAATTTCACAACACAAAAGCAACAACAAAGTCGTGCATAGATATATGTATGTACAAGCATACATAGATACATACATACATACATATATATGTATATGTATATATCTTTTTGGCAGAGGCAGCAAGCCAGAGCACTAAACTATGTATTAATTCTATTCAAGCGTATGCTGCGACGTCTTCGTTATCCACGAAAATATAACAAAAAAAATACAAAAAAAATAAAATAAAATAAAATCGATCAATTTTACGCGCTCGTCAGCAACGATGCTCTCCTATTGCTTGTTAAGTTGAGACTAAATGGTGAATGCAGTCGTCGATCGCGGTGAAAACGTTCACTCACTTTTGCGCTCTCCCCTCTCACGCTATGGCTCTCTCAATTCATATGAGAATAAAATGAGCAAGCAAAGCCGTCCCTGCCGACTTGACGTATACCCTGTACCAATATTATTATTTATTATTTATTTATTTTATTAATTATTATACAAAATAATATAATAACTAACGGGTGAAGAGTGCTAGCTACTAAGGCCATCGACTCAATGAGCAAACTTGTTCGAAACCGCCAGTAAATGAATATAAAAGGTTTTATAAAATTTTTTTTAAGAAGCCGAAACAGTAAATACATGCTTTCTCGTTCACTCATATCAGTGAACGAGACTAATGCGTCATATCGTATAAACGAGCGAGGGCTTGCTATTTGGCTCACACATAATCAGCTGCTGCTGATATATACTATATCTTCGATACTTATTATCTAATTTAAGTGGTACATATTGTCTATATAACTGAATGTCCAATAATAAGAATATAACTTAAATTTTACTCTAGTTATTTGTTTTTATTAAATTCCATTGGTGGAAGTGGGCGTGGAAACAGTTTGAAATAAACTTGACCATCGTCGCATCCACTATTTTGTCGGTACTTTCATCTCTTTAACTCGCCGAGTTCTCGATGTTCATAGAGACAGAGACGGACTGTCGGAGACTCAATCGACTCGGCCGGCTGTTAATGCTGATAACTACTGAGTATAAATGTACATACATACATACATATGTATGTATGTATTTTCTTATCAGAAAGAAATGTTTGGAGAAATACTTATGTATATCAATTATCAAATAGAAAGCGAAAAAGAAGAACTTTCCCATTTCTATTAGAACTCAGCTTTTATGTGACAATTTTCCCATTTTTATTTTAAGCAATTTTTCTTTCTTTTTCATTTTTACTATTGGATCTATTTTGTCAATTGAATGCAATAAGCAATAATTTTAATTGACTTGACAGGCACACATACATACATACAGACAGCAAAAACTTAATTGTAGCTATTAGAAGGGCATTTAGATCTACTGGCAGTACTAGGACCAAAAAAAAAAACAGATCTTTCTATCTCATTTCTTCTTGCTGCAACAAATCAATTTGCGTTCAATTTAATGCTAACACACAAAATGATGCGGGAATAGAAACAGGGCGGGCACACGATCACACCGGAAATCCCGGCGGAGATGAATACATACATACACATGTATGCATGTGGAAAGAAAGAGAGAGAGAGAGAGTGCAAGAGGAAGAGAAGGAGAGGGCACCCACCGCAATTTCCCCCTGCTTTAAGAATCTATAGTCATTCGATTATTACATCGTTGGTTCGGTGATTTTTTTTTTTTTTTTTTTTTTTTTTTTTTGGTTTCATGCGTTTTAATTTATTATTTTATTATCTAGAAAAGAGCTGAGTATGCGATCAGTGAATGTCATACGCGCATACATACAAATACATATACATACACATATACAGATGTGCATGCAGACACATATATGTATGTATATGTGTATATGTACATATGTATGTATGTATGTACATATATACGTACATGCATACATACAAATACAAAGAAACCTGCACTTGACTTTGGGGCGCGCTCTTCCGCAATGAACGCATTGAATGAATGAATGAATAATTTCATTGTAACCAAACTCCAACTTCATTTTTCGACTTGTTTTACTGTGCTGCTCTATTTGAATTGCTTGATATGAAAGGGAGTTACTTCTATATATACACACTTACATACATATGTACATACATATATAGATACATACATACATACATACATACATACATACATAGATATAGGGGGTCCCATGGCCTCGAGGAACGTGTTTCCCACAGGTAGCTACAAGTAGACCAGACACGCATACTCCCATCTAGTTGGTGTAATTGTTTGCCCTGTATCGTTTGTTTTTAGTGGGGATCGGTGGTTGTTGTGTTGTGTTGTGTTGTGGTTCTGGTTATGGTTGTGGTATAGTTGTTGGACTGTTTACCAGAGTGTAGTGAAGTGCTGTTACCTTTTTTCATTGGAAAACTTAATTTCCATTTTCATTTCATGTAGCACACACACACACACTTAACAAAAAGTTATGAGAGTTCTTTCAATTCCGATTTATTATGAATTAATTTCAAAGTTTCCAGTATGTATGTATATACAGTGTCTCCATAGAAAAATCGGACAGAAATAGTACTGAGTAGTATTAATGTTTAATTGTTTTAGCAATAAACTTGTTACATACATATGTACATATGTATGTATGTACATATGTATATGGATTTCCTATTATATGGCACTTTTATCTATAATTAAAAAAAATAATAATAAAAAAATAGTGACTATGTATGTACATATGTATGTATGTATGAAAACTATGTAGGTATGTAAGTATATATATGTACATACATACATACACACATACATATATACATACACACATATTTACGCTAATATGGTGGTACTAATATACATACATATGTATGTACATATATATATACATATGGATTTCAATAGCTTGACTGCTTCTAAGCCATAAGCTTGTAAGAATCCAAATCATCTAAATCATGCCGCGCAATATGAATCCTTTTGTGACTAACGGTATGTGTGTCACCAAAGTGTATTACAACTTCGGTATTGTCAGATAGGTTTAAAACAACTTCTTCACCTTCAATAGTTACATACATACATAGTCCATAAATACATACATATGTACATATATACATAGGTATGTATATACATACATACATATATACATTCTAATGTCTATGCATATTTACACAAATGTATGTATGTACATACATACATACGTATGCATGTATGTGTGTATCTTTTATGTATTTTCTTTGTTTTCCTTTAATGGAACTAATATTGAAATATTAAATTACATAAACCTATTCAGTGGCTAATAGCCTAATTCTTATAAATTCAAAATTATTCAGGACAGAAAAAGGGGATGGGTCTATAATTTTAAAAATTTGTTTTTGGCGCCGATAAGATGTACATATGTATGTATTTATGTATGTATGTATGTAAGCGCATACGTAATACAATTAACTAATAATAATCACATATGTATGTGTGTATGTACGACATACACGTTTGTTATCTGCGTGAATGCTCACGTTTTAGTTCATGTGCGTGCGTGTCCATGTGCGTTTTCGCATGTGTATGCGTGTGTGTGTGGGTGCGTTATTCGGGTTTGTGTGTGTGTGTGTGTGTGTGTGTGTGTGTGTGTGTGTGTGTGTGTGCGTGCGTGCGTGCATACCACCTACCTATCATTGTTCTCACACACGTTCATTTTGCACGCATCCCGCTGTGAGAGTGTTGATATTGGCTAGCACCGTGTACGTGCCTCTTATCCGGTCTAATCTTATCCCAAAACATGGCGACGTGCCTAGATCGAACTGTTTCCCATTATTATCATTCTATCACAATGCATGTGACTTCATGAAAGGAGAGGCTGTGACCGAGGTCTGGGTCTGGTCAAATCGGTAACAAAGTTTAATATTGATATGCTGCTGCATTTTGAATTCTGATCGGAATTCATTCATAAACATACATACATACATATGTACATATGTACATACATGCTTTTACAGAACCTGGCAGCCCTATTTATGATTCAACATTATTGCAATTGAAAATACTCGGGAAAGTGATCATTATATGCATATGTACATATGTACTTATATATGTATGTATGTATGTATGTATGTATGTATGTACGCCTACTTTTGGGCATTGGTTGATTAATAATGCGCAAAAAATGATGCAATTCGTCTTCGCGACTCGTAATAAACCATTTCATTTCAATCTAATTCGTCACTGGCTAAGTCTGTGTCAGTTTTCTGCAATATTTATACCCTTGCAGAGGGTATATTAATTTTGGTCAGAAGTTTGCAACGCACAGAAGGAAGCATCTCCGACTATATTAAGTATATATATTCTTGATCAGCATGAATAGCCGAGTCGATATGACCATGTCCGTCTGTCCGTCTGTCCGTCTGTCTGGATCAACAGCTTCTCCTCCGAGACCATAAGAGCTACAGAGCTGAAATTTTCAGCATAGGCTCCTTTTTGCTGCAGGCATTGTATATCTCGGAATCATCCCGATCGGACGACTATATCATATAGCTCCCATAGGAACGATCGGTGAGGAATAAGCTTTATCCTCAATAACTCTGTTGTTTTTCAACCAAATGCCACGAAATTTGATATTTATGAGTTTAATATGCTTCTTGATACTTCAACCAAGTCTGATCAGAATCGGTTGGCTATATCATATAGCTGCTATAGGAACAATCGGTACAAAAAAAAATTTTGTATGAAAAATTTTTTTCCTTAAGCTCAAAATTTTAAATTTGTAAATTTGGTATGTTTAATTTACAATAATGCTTCCGGTGAATTATATAGAGAAAATCTGCAAGGGTATACGAACTTCGGCACGGCCGAAGTTAGTCCATCTTTCTAGTTTTATATAAAATTTGATTAATCAGCGTAGTTTTAAAGATTGTATTTTGTTGACTTTGCTGTAGAATTGCCCAGATAAGTACATATGTATGTATGTACTTATGCACATTTTTATACATACATACATATATACATACATAGGTAAATAATTAGGTCAATATATATGTACATACATATACATATATAAAAATAATATACCAAGTTTACGTCTTATCTTATCATATCATTTGAATTACTTACTTAGAAATTACATCATTAATTTTAGGTCGCAGTCAAATGAGCGTCAATTCCTTAAAGATTTTATTAGTGGTGCACCGGGATCATCCGGAGCACGCTTGGCCGCCTGGTTACAACCGGAATCTCGTTTAGATCCCAACAAGTAAGTGATTAGGCATTTTTGATAAATCATTTCCAGTTTATATTATTTTATTTTTTTTGTTTTTTGTTTTTTTTTTTTGTAATAGATGTGAGTTGAACACAATCACGGAACCTTTGCGTTATGGTTGGCCCACCCAGGTGACAGTCACCATACGTGATCAATATGGTGATGCAGTATTGGTGCCCGAACTGAAGGTCGAAATAAAGGCCATACCAACGGGTCCAAATACTGGTCCAAGTGGAGCGGGAATTGCCACAGGTAGTGCTAATAATTCAAAGATACGTCAAAGCACCTGCCTTGCTGGCAGCGATGCCACAATTAATGGTGGACATTTGAATTTAGGTGGAATGGCGCCACCGCCACGACTGAACTATGAGCCAACTACCAAAGAGAAGATGTGCTTTAAAGCCATCACATTTATGAAACCATTTACGAATTATTCATTCGAGGAGTTACGCTATAGCAGTCCAATCCAAACGCGGACCACCGAAGCTCTGTGTGCCCAGGATATGGAGGATGGTACATTTAGTGTACACTGGACACCCAATTCGGTTGGTGGCTATTGTTTGTCCGTAACAATCGATGGTATACAATTGGAGGAGGTTTATCGTGTGGATGTTAAGGAGGGTGTATTACCGCCTCCAAATGCCCATCGTTTGGGCAGTGCGGCACGTCGTCCCCAAGCACCGAGCAAATTGCGTCGATTTCAGGCCAGGCACAGTGCTGGCCTGCGCATTCGTTCCCATCCCACATTGCAATCTGAGCAGGTTGGAGTGGTACGTTTAGGTGGAATCATTTCATTTATCGATGAGATTGAGAATGACGATGGCATTTGGTTGCGTCTCTCCACCGAATCTATACGTCAGCATTGCACAATGGGCTGGTATCCCACTGAGGCATGGTGTTTGCAATTCAATCAACATTTGGCCCGATCTCTGTTGCAGCCTGTCGCTGATCCTACACGTTCGAAATCAAGTGAATCGAATGAACAGGCATCTGGATCGACAGTACCATTGCCTCCGCCACCGCCTCCGGCAAATACCAGTCCCAAGGGTCAGCCGAGTAGTCCGTCCACATTGAGTCCAACCAAGAATAAATCGTCAGCATCTACGTCCGCTTCGCCGGGTAAAAAGATCTTTGATTTTGCTGCTTCTGCCAGCTCAACGAATCCCTTTCTGTTTCCATTGAAATCGACGGAACTGGAGTTAGATGTTGAGGTGGCTGATCCCGAAGCAGAATCCTCAGTGGCTATGGCCACCGAATTATTACCCACGAATTTAGGTTCAGCCATTGCTGGAGTAGTTGGTGGCGGTGCAATCAAGTTACAGGCTCTGCAAAAATGGTTTAAAGGCGATGTTGAAGGTGCTCCAGCTCCAGTTGCAACACAGCCAGTGGCCACAGGGGTTTCGGTTAGAGAATTGGTACGAGTAATGGGTGGCCAGGAGCAGCAACAGCAACAGCAACAGCAACAACAGCAAACAACCCGTGGAAATGGCAATAGTAGCAACAATATCTCTTCGTCAAGAAATCAGGATCAACAACAGGAAGAGGATTTTGATTTGGCTAGCATGCGTAGACCCAACTATACAGCTAGTCAAACAGCTGCTCTATTATCGACACCAAAGCATACGCCACGACGTACAGCACAGGAAGTACCCGGAAATGTTGAAGAGTTGACCCAACAGCATCCGGAGGATGATATCAGTTTACTGCAAATTACCACAACCACAACCACCACATTGGGAACGAAAGAACAAACGGAGACACAAAGTGAACTGCAACTGAGTGAAAGTCCAGCATCGACATTACCGATGCCAATTGCGGTGGCTTCCACATCAACAGCACCGTCAACTTCCACAGTTCCTTCTAGTTCCAAACGAAATACAATTGGACCTATTAAAAGGGCGATGCCGCCATCCTTTGCAGAGAGCATAAGAGCTGTATTTGCTGCCTTACTATGGCATGAGGGTGTTGTTCATGATGCCATGGCCTGTGCCAGTTTCTTGAAATTCCATCCGGGATTGCCCAAAGAGGGTGCCACAGTGGTTACGCGACGCGAAGCCGGCGATGCGCGTCTTCAATTGTCACGTGAACAGAAGGCCCAGCAGCGTCATTCGGTTGAGGTGGCCAATGCAGGACATTATCTTAATATACGTCCATCCACACTGGAAACGTTGACCAAAAGTGGCAATAGTTCGCTCCATAATCGTAGCAAGCATCGCAAAAATCCACTGGCTATCAATGCCGATGATCCCAGTCAAATCCAAGTGCAACAGGCATCACAGAAGGGTTTACAGGCTCTGCCCGAGCTGGTGAGTGTATTGCCACCAGCATTGCGTTGTCTAGTCTATTTGTGGGAACAAATCTGTTCCGGTTGTGTACAGATTGTTCAGTCGAATGCCCTGGATCAACAGAGGGAACGTTGTCTTCTATCACCCAGTGGCGAGGCAAGAGATTTAGCCAATGGTGGGGAAATTGATGGTAAAAATGATGGTAAATCATCTGGTGGTGATGTTGATGGTGGTTTGGCCACAACTGACAAAGATTTGGGCAAGAAATGCAAACGCAAAAAGAAAGATGATGGCAGCTGGTGTGAAATTTGTGAACTTTTCTTACCCATGCCGGTGACATATCATATGAGGATTGCCCATCCGGGTTGTGGTAAATCAGCCAAGGGCAAGGGCTACAATTCTGTTGGCATATTTTGTGAAGGATGGGCAGGAAATTGCGGTGAAGGTGGCAAAGGTGCTTCCTCATGGTTTCTAATGTGTGACACTTGTCGGGATAAATACTTGGCCACCAGTTTAAGCGCAAATAATGTCAATAGCAGCACAACTCCCCATGTGACCAATACTGATCAGAATGATGGTAAGTTCTCTATTATATATACATACATACATATAAAGAATCCATAAAATCCTCATCATCATCTGTCACCTTAACTTTCAGTTAATGAGATGAACTTGTTTGGCGTAAAGACAACCACTTTAATTGCCAATTCCGAGGTCTATACCACAATGCGTGAGAATGCCACATTTCTGTTAGAATTATGCTCATCCTCTGCTTCGGCAAATGGTTGCAATTTGGGAACAGCAACTGGACCTAGCCATAAACGTTCACCCCAACAATTGGCCATGCCAATGCCAATTGTTATTGAACATCAGCATCTGGGTATGGGCGATCTAAGTAGTAAACCAAGCACAAGTCGTGCCGATTCGGCTCGTAGCAGTCGGATTGGTATGGGTGTTGGTATTGGTATTAATAGTGGTCGACTAAGTGGTAAATTTAGTATTCCATTTCGTAAAAGTTTTGTCGGTGTACCGCCAAGTACACCGGATAATGTTTGGCTAGCACCGGATAGCTTTGCCTGTTTGGAATGCCTGGGTACAGCCGGACATGAGGATTTGCCATACGAAATGTTTGGCATGAGTTCAGCTGGTGGTGCTGGTGGCAACGATAATGGTTACGATAGAGTAAGTACAATATATTATATTATAATCTAAAAAAAATCAAAAAAATTAAATGATATTCCTTATATATATATATATCAAAACAGCCGCTCTCTGAGGTTTCATATGAATCGTGCGATCCGAATAATTATGAAATAATGTCTGGTTCTGTGGCCAATCAAGGTACTAATGTTGCACCCGCAGCTGGTACATTATCCAAATTTCATCGCAGCTACTCAATGGGTCAGGGCTGGGCAGCATTGGCCCAGCAGCAACATCATCATCAGCAGCAGCAACATCATCAACAACAGCAGCAACAGCACCAGCAGCAGCAGCAACAGCAACAGCAGCATACGCAGGCATCACATCAGCCATCGCATCAGCCTCACCAGCCACCATTGGAGAGTCAATCGCAGCCAAAGGTGATTTATCGTCGACGCATGAACTCAACCAGTGAGGGTGATGGTTCACTTTTAATTTGTTATCCATCCGAGCATTTGCGTCGATTGGTACCAACTAAGTTATTGGCTAGTGTGGCCGTTCTTCAGGCAACCAAAACATCATCATCGTCGACTGGAGGAACATCAGCAATGGATGGTAAGGAACAACCGACATCATCATATGGCCTTAATCAAGGAGGTCCCGAGGCAATGGGAAGTGCTCTATTAAGTCGACCGGCTATGGCTTTCATCACACAAAAACATGAACTGGAAAGACTTAGAGGAGCCATGCGACGAAGTTTAAGGATTGCTGCCTGCCGTATCTATGCACTGCAAGCGCTTAATTGGCTGCTACGTAGTGTTACCCAGGGCGTTTGTTTACACGATTTAATGTGGTGGTTTGTTAGCTCCCTTACCTTGGGCAATATGGAATTGGTGGATGGGAAATATGAAGAGGCTGAACCGGCACTCGAACATCCGGTGGCATATACACAGATCAGTGGAAGATTTGCACATTTAATTACGCAATCTCTGCATGTGCTGCTCCAATCGGTAGCGGATCTTACGCTACATTTACCATTGGGTTCTCCGCTTCAACGTGTGGCCATTCAATGCTTTGGCATACGTTTCCGTCAAGCGGATCATCAGTTTTTGCATAGTTCTCATGTATTTGGTAATATATCGAAGATCCTATCAAAATCAGATGAACAGAATGATGCTGCCATGGCCGTATCTACAATGCTAGGAACTGCTGATGCCCATTGTGATGCCGAGCATAATATAGCCACCAATCAACAGATAATTGGTACAGCACTGGGATCAGGTGCTGGTGCTAAGGTACTATATTATACAGATCTTTCGGGAATGTTTGAGGTAACGGTATCGTCGAGACCAGCTATGGCTGAATCCCTTACCGATAACTCAACGGAAACATTCTGGGAAAGCGATGAGGAGGATCGAAATAAATGTAAAATCATTGAACTATCAATGACCAAACTCACCTATGCCTGTAAATTTGTTCTTGTCCATATTGACAACAGTCGAGATCTGCAGGTAAGAAAATTATTAATTCCCAATATTCATTTATCTCTGATCTCTGAACTCTATTATTCCCTTATTCCTTTCATTTTCATTGATAGAACAAAGTGCTTAATGTGGTCTTTTATGCTGGCCAATCGCTTGGCGATACAAATCTTATCAAATCGGTTGATGTTGATCAAAAGTCCTGCTCCTGGATATCAGCAAAAATAAATGATGAAAGTTGTACACATTTTCGTTTAGAATTGCATGGACCGGAGAATACATTACGTGTAAGGCAAATAAAACTTTTGGGCTTACCTAGCACTTTATCAGCGGGTGCTGTCGATGAATCGAAACAACATTTGAGATTATCCCATGCTACACGTATACAGCAACAGATTTGCGAGGCGGAAACATTACGTGTCTTTCGTTTGATTACTGGCCAAGTTTTTGGCAAATTAATTAGCAATGTCGGCAATGAGACAACATCATCGGGTGCAGCTGCAGCAACCGATCCTTCAACATCCATGCTGGCCGACTCTTTGGATTTACGTGAACATATGGTCGGAATTTTATTCTCGCGCAGTAAATTGTCGCATCTACAAAAGCAAGTTATTGTCCATATTGTTCATGCCATTAAAAAGGAGGCTCAGAGAGCCAAAGAGGATTGGGAAATGGTTAATCTAGCTCATGCCCATATGCAGCATGGCCAGCAACAGCAAGAAGAGCAACAACAACAGCAGCAGCAGCAGCAACAACAACAACAACAGCAAGTTCCACCTGTTGTTCAAGCCCCTGAAAGTGGTTCGGAAAGGAATCGTGCCCCCGATACATATTGCTTTGAGATGCTTAGCATGGTCTTGGCCCTATCAGGAAGTGTTGTAGGCCGTTCATATTTGTCCCAACAGCATGGTCTTCTAAGAGATCTTCTTGGACTGTTGCATACGGGAAGCGATCGTGTACAACGCCAGGTGACTGCCCTTTTGCGTCGCATCATGCCAGAAATAACACCCGAAAGCTTTGCCGAACTGCTGGGAGTTCAACGTTTGCCCCCAGCAGATTATAGTATAGCAAATCAGAATGCCAGTGACTTTGATATGACACGTTTGGGTCTGCTGGACATATTCTTGGCCGTAATAGCCAAGTCATTGCAATTGCAAATCAAAGTGAAGACAAATACACAAAATAACACAACAACAAGTTGTGGCAACGGTGGAGCGAGTAAGCCAAATCAAATAGAAAAGACACCGGCATTTGTACGTCTTTGTAGTTCGCTGGACTTGTCCGTACAATTGCTTCGTTCACGTCCACCCACAGCTGAAAATTTGCCATCGCAGGCAGGAGATCCATTTCGTTTCGAGTTACCGCCACCAACAAAAAAGGAATCAAAACGTAATCTAAATCAGCGATGGTTTCTCAATGGCGTCATCTCTACCAAACAGGCCGAAAGCATTATATGCTTAATACGAGATTTGGCTAGTGTAAGTTAATTGACTTATCTCTCTCTCTCAATATAGATCTATATATATATATAATTATAAATATATTTCTACTTTTAGGGCAAACTCAGCGATAAATGGTCACAGATCACTAAGGCCGCCATAGCCGAATCAGTGTTAAATCTTACTAGATTGGAGGAGATCTATAGGTCACCAGAGTATTGCACTAAGACATCAACACTGTGGCTGGCTTTGGCCAGTCTTTGTGTGCTGGAACGTGATCATGTTGAGAAATTGTCATCGGGTCAATGGTCCAAACTATGCGACACAAGACCAATGTGTAGTAATCATGATGATGGTGAAACGGCGGCCATTATACAGTGCGAGACATGCGGTTCCCTTTGCGGAGATTGCGATCGTTTTCTCCATCTAAATCGAAAGACACGCACACACAAGCGGACTGTAAGTGATCTCTTATCATAATTATTATAATGTATTATTAATTCTAATCATTGTTTCTTAACTTTCTTTAGGTCTGCAAAGAGGAGGAAGAGGCCATACGTGTGGAATTGCACGAGTCCTGTGGACGCACGAAATTGTTTTGGTTACTGGCACTTGCCGACTCTAAGACCCTTAAAGCAATGGTTGAATTTCGTGATGGCAGTCATACAATTATTTCTGGACCCCAGGAATCGGTTGGCCGTTGTCGTTTCTGTGGATTGACCGGCAATTCCGGATTACTAGAAATCGGTAATGTCTGTGCTGATGCTCAATGTCAGGAGTATGCAGCGAATTCCTGCCTGAAAACAAAACCCTGTGGCCATGCCTGTGGTGGCGTGACGGGGGAAAAGAAATGTCTGCCATGTTTGCAGCATGTCTGTCATTCACGTGAAAATGAATTAGCAGAAGAACTAAGAGATCCTAAGTTAACTCAAGATGCTGATGATATGTGCATGATCTGTTTTGTGGAAGCACTCTCCTGTGCCCCATCTGTGCATGTAAGTATCCTCCAACATAAGGAGGAGGAGGCATATGTACTTTTATAATTTAGCTAATCTTTCTTATCATTCTCATTTTAGCTGGAGTGTGGACATGTTTTTCATTATCATTGCTGCAAGGCTGTGCTAGAGAAACGATGGAGCGGACCACGTATTACCTTTGGATTTTCACTCTGTCCGATTTGCAAGGCGGATATACAGCATCCTTTACTGGCTGATATACTAGAACCCATTAATGGACTGAAACAGGATGTTAAACGAAAAGCTCTTATGCGGTAAGCATGGCAATAACCTAATGATGCATTTTGACTATATATATATATATGAATATATCTATTTATTTTAGCATTAAATACGAGGGATTGGTCAAGGACACAATCGATAGCAAAGATGTTACTCAATTGGCCATGGATCGTTATGCTTATTATGTGTGCTTTAAATGCCAGAAGGCATATTATGGCGGCGAGGCGCGTTGTGATGCCGAAATCGGTGAGAAATTCGATCCCGAGGAGCTAGTTTGTGGGGGCTGTTCAGATGTGGCACGAGCTCAAATGTGCCCCAAACATGGTACCGATTTTCTTGAATATAAATGCCGATATTGCTGCTCGGTTGCCGTCTTCTTCTGCTTTGGTACCACTCATTTTTGTGACACATGCCACGATGATTTCCAACGTCTAACAAATATACCAAAAAATAAATTACCCCAATGCCCAGCGGGACCCAAGGCCAAGCAATTGCTTGGCGATGAATGTCCCCTTCATGTGATGCATCCGCCCACCGGCGAGGAGTTTGCCCTGGGCTGTGGCGTTTGTCGTAATGCCCAAACGTTTTAGCCAGGCGCCAGCATCTAGTCAATATAATCATATACAATCACATTTGTATATGTAAATTTATCTGTTTCTTTATTAACTTTTTTTTAAAAGAATTTTATTTTTAATTTTTTTTTTTTTTTTAAAACTCATCTCAAAATGTTGAAACTCAAATTGTACACATTGATATTTTTTAGACGAGAAATCAGATATTTTATATGCAATATTATCTGTAATACTCAAATCAAATTCACTTATTAATAATATGTTATAAAAAAAAAAAAAAAAAAAAAAAAAGAAAAACACTAAAACACAAATTCTTTAGTCTTTGGCCAGTGCCGAAGCTAAGATACCCTTCACAAAGCCCTTTCTGAAACCGAATGTGGGTCCAGGGGGTTAAACATAAAACGAAGCATTTTGTACATAAATTCAATAATGGTAATCAACATCCGATTGGGGAAACCGAATTTACATTGACGCCCTCTTTCGTACATGGATATTTTGTGAAGTGTATTATATGTATGAAAATCTTATATAAATTAAATTAATAAAAAGAAATTATATTTATTATAAATGTGAGAAAACAAAACAACAAACAAACAAAAACAAAAAAAAACCAAACATTTAAATAAACGAAAAAACGAACAGCGGCAATTGCAATAAAAATCAATTCTAAATGTAAACTTTATATAACTTTTATTATACTGAAGGGAGTCTAAAGAAACCATAATCAATCATGATTATTTAAGACATTTGTGGCTTATATTTTTTTGGGATATTTTAAACGTCTACTTTAAAGTTTTTAGCCAAATCTTTTATCTTTCCCAATTGTAAAATCTTCGGCTTCGCTTCGGGTTAAACTTAATGGTTTAATTTATGGGTGAAATCCGGTGAACATTTTTTTTCAACTTTTTTCAACTTTTAATGCAGTTTTTTAATACGGAAATTATCCAGAAGATTGATGTAATATTTTCCCAAATCGGCCAAAAGATGGCCAACTTAGAGCCTATAGAACATTTATAAAATCCTTCAAAAAGACAACGGACAGATCCTTCGAAGGAACCTCTACTTCAGATTGCTCCAATTCAGTCAAATCTCGTCCGATTTTGAAAAACTATGTCTATATTTGCTTTTTAGAATCGCTATTTTTAATTAGCATAAAAATCTGGAAAACTAAATTTCAACTCGATTTTCGCAAATTTTAACGATGGTTACACTGCAAAAATTTACGAAAATCCGGTCAAAATTTTTTTTTCAACTTTTTTTCAACTTTTAATGCAGTTTTTTAATACGGAAATTATCCAGAAGATTGATGTAAAATTTTCCCAAATCGGCCAAAAGATGGCCAACTTAGAGCCTATAGAAGATTGGTAAAATCCTTTAGAAGAAGAACGACGGACAGATCCTTCGAAGGAACCTCTACTTCAGAGGGCTCCAATTCAGTCAAATCTCGTCGTTTTTAATTAGCATAAAACTCTGGAAAACTTATTTAAATATAAGAAAATTCACTTAATATGAAGAAAATATTATGTAATATAAGTAAAATTTCTATTCAATTAATAAGGATTTCGTCGGAGTCTGATTTCATGAAATATCTCTTATTGGTACACGGTATACTCCAAGTCGGCAGGGACGACTTGCTTACTTCATTTTTGACTAGTATTAAATACTTTTTAATAGTTCTGGCCGCAGTTAGCCCATCCTTCTAGTTTTTGCCACCCAAAAGCGTTGAAAAAATAAATTACCAAATTTTCCAACGCAACATTTTTTCTTCTTTTTTTTTTTTTTTTTTAAAAACATTTATGTATTTAATTTTTGTTTTAGTTTCTTTTGTTTTTTTTTGGTTTTTTTTTTTTCTTGTATTTTCATTTGTTGTTTATTAAAGATGTTTACTCATTTTGTTGTTGTTGTTGTTGTTGGTTTGCATACATACGAGTAATTTCCAGCAGTTTGTCTTTCTTTAACATAAACTGAATTCGAAATTCATATTTGCCATTGACTTTTGTTATTAACAAATTGTTTTAGAATTTCTGCCAAGTTACAATTATATGAAGTTTTTGGGGTTTGTGTGTGTCAATTTTTGTTTTTTGTTTTTTTTTTTTGTTCTTGATTTTATTATACACATTAATTACAGCATTTGAATTAATAAATTCTCAAATAAATTGTACAATAATATATATATATATATATATATATATATATGTATATATATGTATATATAGTTTTTTGTTCAGTTTGTGTTCAAAATTCACATTTTACTTATGGATCTGTCCGAGGATATAATTAATATACTCTATATATATATATATATATATATACATATACATATACATACATATATATATATATATATATATATATATATATTTTATATATATATATATATATATATATACATATACATATACATACATATATATATATATATATATATATATATATATATATAAATATATATACGTATCTCTAAAATGTCAGCAAGTCTAAGATTTGTTGTATTTGCTTTTTGGTTTTTCTATTTTCTTTTTTTCTGTGTTTTTTTGGTTGCTTTTTATTTTTATTTTGGGTTTTTTTTTTTTGTTTTTTTGGGCGCAATGTTAACAAAACTATTTAATTGTAATATGCTTTATATTTCCATATTTTTTTTTTTTTAATATTTTTTTTCGTTTTTTTAAGTTTGTTAAATTTGTAAATACATAAATAGGCAGCTTTTTTCTTTTTGATGTTCGAAAACAGAAATTGAATTCAAAATATACGAGTATATATATATATATATATATATTATTTTTTTCTTTTGTCAAATTGGTGGAAAATGTTCAACAATATTGCACATTTTTTTTGTAAATTTCCTTCATTTTGGATTGGTTTTTTTTTTTTTGGTTTATCAATCTCCTTGGTTCTTTGTTTTTTTTTAATCAAGTTCTAAAGTTTGTTTTGTGTTGTTTTATTTATTTGTTTGTTTGTTTATATTTGGTGTGGGTTTAATTTTAAAAATTTATATGGTACTGTCATTGGAGTCCCGAAATTTATTGTGTGTTTAGTTACCCTTGCAGTTTAATATGATTTGTTCAAATTTTCAACAAGTTGAACATATATCAAATATAGAATGGAATTGTATAAGCAAAAAATAAAACTAAGAGAAGCTAAGTGAAGGAGCAAGAATTAGTCCTGCTTTAAATGTATTATTTATGTATGTATTTGGGAAATTATTGTAGTCTATGAGTACCTTGAGGGTTATATTTATCATTAATGTCAACTCATTTTCAATATATGAATATATGTTATATTTTGCTTTAGGATCACAGATAACTTATGATTTGCAAAACATATAAATTTATGTGAAAGTATATTGTCCGAAATCTTATAAATCTGCATTATCTAATCGTCTAGCTAAATAGATCCATTTAAACAATCATTTTTCATTTGTTGATTTTGAAAACAATTGAGATCGAATTTCATAATGAACTTCCTCACAAAAAGTTTCTAACACAATTCAAACTGAATCATTAGAATTTATATTGATTAAAAGAAATTGTAATTAACTATTTTTTTTTCTGCAAGGGGATCTACTAAAGAACCAATCATTATCATGTCAGAGTATATATGGGATTTTTTTTTTTGGTTTTATCGTGAATTTGGTATTTATTTTGGTTTATCAAGTGCTTTTGTAAGGCTTTCCGTTTGTGTATGTATGTATGTATGTAAGTATGTAGGTGTCTGTGTGTACAATTTAAATTTAAATTTTATAATTAATTTGGTTTTTGTATACGTACATATTTATAGTAATTAAGTGGCGTGTATACATATATGTATATACATACATATACATACATATATATATATATATATATATATATATATATATATATATTTACTTTAGTGTATTGCATATATGTATGTATTTTTTATTTATTTTAGAAAAAAATGTCTGGCGTATAAAAGCTTTTATCCTTTAATATTTAATCATAATCTTTTATCAGTTATTGTTGCTGTTGTTCATTTGTTTGTTATTTTATGTAATGTACTCCGCACATATATATATGTGTGCATGTATGTATGTATGTCTGAAGGCTCGAACTGAATTTCACTTGTTTCATATTTAATTTTGTATTTGTTGTTGTTTTTTTTTTTTTTTTTTTTGGTTTTATTTTATACTTTCATTTTCAAGGGAAAAGTTTCTCAGACAAGTTTCAGTTTGATCCCAAGGCTTAAGTGAAAGTTAGTCCCAGCCTATACATACATTTCAAATTTGTTTTTCTTTTGTTATGTTTTATTTATTTAGTTTTTCTTTTTTTTTTTTGTGTTGAGAAATGAAACAAATGTTTGAGTATGTGTGTGTGTGTGTGTGTATCTCATTGCAATTCCCCGTATGTATGTATGCGCGTTTGTGTATTTGTATATATATATATATATATATGTATATACGAGTATATATGTAAATATCTGTTTTCGTTTGTTTGTTCAAGTTGCATATAAATTTTACAATATAAATTTTGACTAACTTTCGCACTGGCTCTAAAAATTGTAATTGCACCTTTTTGTTTTTGTTTTTTTTCTTATTTTTGTTTTTTGTTTTTTTTTTTTAATAATTTTAGTTTTTGGTATATAGTTTATTAGTTTTTACTATTTTTTTCTCTCATTAATTTATAAGGCTTGTGTATGCAGTTTAGTTCTAAAGAGCTATTCCAAAAAACATTACAAAAAAAAAAATAAATAAAAAAATGAAAAAAATAACAAAAAAATGTCACCCCAAAAATTAGAAATGGAGATTCAAAATGAAAGCACTCAGCGAATTTTTTTTTGTATTTTTTTTTTTTTTTTTTTTGGTTTACTCCTTTTTTTCTTTTTTATCTATAATTTTCTTTTAACGTTTTGGTTTTTTTTTTTTTTGCTACATCTTGGAAAGTAAGTCTGCATATTGATGGTAGTTGTTTATACTAAAGCCTAGTTAGTACACAGCCAAAGACCTATAAATGTGTGTAAAAATTCCAGTTACATATACACACACAATAATATCGAGATCATTTTTTTTTTTTTATAAATTAATAGATCTAATAATAAGACAGATAAATATTAATATCCTTTGTCTTCTTAGACAATTTATTCTAGATATTGGTCTTTAAAAATATAGTTAACATATAGGGAATGTCTGTTTAAAAAAAAAAAAAAATTTTAAATTCACGTATTTATGTATTTATACACACATATGTTAGAAATTATGTTGAAACTAGAGAATGATGATATATCACAAAATTTTATGATATTAATATCACATAATGAACTGTAACAGAAGACTCTTTCCTAAATAACAACAAATTTGTTTCAAAATAATTTGATAATTTTTGGATAATTTTTGAAATAATTTACTTTAATGGAGCATTGCAGGAATTTGAATATAACAACCTATAAGCATTATGTTAAAAATACTAATATATAATATAAGTAGTTATGCATATATTTGAAATTTAAGGATCGTTTTCTTTCCATAATCAATCCCCTTCAGCTGTGTACTCTGTGTGGCTGTAGTTTTTCGTTCTCCATACAAATGCCTCCACCCCCCTCCCCCCCACCCCCCTTTTTTTTTTCTTTCAATTAGAAAACTAAACAAACTATTTAATATTTAATATATATATGTATATATGCTAATGCTAGTCTTTATATCATTTACTCATATTATTTGTATTTATTGAGTCATTCTAGGTGCTTATGTACAAATGTACCTCTATTGAAAAGATAAAAACAATAGAAAAACCAAAGGAAAAATATTACAAAAAAAAAAAAAAAAAAAAAAAGAAGGAAAAAAACGAACTATATACAATAAGCTAGTATATTAACTAGAATTTTTTGATCTAAACATATTTAACAATTTTTAATTCACTATTATTTGATTTAATTTCTTCATTCTCTACTTAAAGTGTGTGTATGTGTGTGTGTGTGTATGTATGAAGTGTATTTTCTTGCATTTCTCCAAAAAGAATTGAGATCTTTTATTTATTTCTCTTTATTTTTGATTTGTTGTTGTTGTTGTTGTTGTTATTGTTAGTTAATAATAATACCACTTGAATTGCTTTTCGATTGATCGGCTACAATGAAAATTGCCTGTAAACACCTGCCCGTTCAATATTCTAACAATATTCCAATTTCAATATGGGCAAACAACAAAAACAAGAAACAAAATTAAAACAAAACAACTAAAACTATGCAACTTTGTTTCTACTTTTCCGCCCCCTTTCTGCACACACGTATGCAAGAATTTTCTTTTTTTCTTCTTTTTTTTTTTTTTTTTTTGTTTATTTTTGCCTTTTTTGCTTTCGTACATTTTTTGCTTTCGTTTTTTATTTTTTTTTTGGTTTTCTATTCGGGAAGACTTGGCTAATTGAGCGGAAGGCGGGGCGGCGGTCTGACTGACTATCTATTCACTATTCAATTCAATTCAATACAATACAATTCAAAATCTATTTGGAATCTAGTTATCGATTTTAATTGATCAATAAAGATTAATTAAATAACAAGAAATAACAACATAAGCTACGATTTAAATGGGAGAGAGAGAGAGAGAAAGAGAGGGGGCCGGGTGGGTATTGAGTTGAATAAAACTAATTAATACCCATAAATCGGATCGGGCAAGACTTAAACGTAATGAAACCTTGCAATGCATCATTATAATTCTCCCATTCACAAAATGTATACCCAGATGTACATAACTTTTACATTATGTATGTATGTATGTATGTATGTATGTTTGTATGTAAGTAAGTATCACTACTTAGGTACATTTTGTCATTCATCTCTTATGATTTCGATTTAGAAACTAATATTTGCAAGTGAAAAGCCTAGTAAAAGCCTCAAATGCGTAGCGTAAACAAATATGCTTAGTAATTTTACTTTTTTTTGTTATGTTTTTGCTTATCACAAAATATATATATATATATATTCCTATATATTTATATACCGTATGTTTGTATGTATGTGTGTATGTATGTATGTTTTGTAGCCACTCTTTATGCCATCAATCAATCAAATTAAGTAGTATATATTGACCATTTTAGCTAGTTTTGTTCGATTTAAACTCTCTTTGTTCGTTAGTTTTTCTATATATAGTAAATACATCGTTCTCTATAAGTTTGAAAAAATAATATTGCAAATTGCATAATAATAGTAGAATTAGAATTAGAACGGCTTATCAAGACTTGCTAAGACTTTTAGTATTAACTTTAGTATAAATAATAAATTTTTTTGATTGATGGCTATGAAAGAATTGGCCATATGTTAGATGTTTTTGTCTGTATTGTTGTTTTAGCTAGCAAATATTCGAATTGCTTAAACTATAATCAAAATTATTTACATTTTATATACAAATCATCTATTTTTCATATTTATTTGAGTTTTGTAGATTGTCGATTCGTCTTTTGCGGAAATATTTTAGTTTTAAGTTTAGCTTTGTTTTTTTTTCTTCTTTTTTTTTTTTTTTTTTATTTTTTTTGTGTTTTCTTTTTGCTTTAATATTATATTTTTTATTTGTAAGGTGTTCTGAGGATCTTTCATTTAATTATCTTTTATTTCTTGTGTTTTTTTGGGGGTTCCCCTTAAGGAATTGCGAGTGCGAGTGAAAAGTGCTCAAGCCGCTTTAATCGTAACATTAGGACGGGTTTTTTCTTTTGAATATGCAACAATCGGCCTAAATCTATAGTTTATCATAAGTGACACTTAGGCCCGGCGTTTTTTTTTTTTTTTTTGTTTTCTTCTATTTTTTTTTGTTTTTTGCTTTCTTTGTTTAATATTTTTGTCTTTTCGTATTTGTTTTTTCTCTCTAAAATTTGAATTTGAATTTGTTGTTAGTATGTTTTATGGAATAGCCAAGCCTAACTAAGTCCTAAGTCTTAAACATGGTCTCTAGCTTTAGAGATGGTTTGGTCAATGGTTGAGAGCAAAGTGTGGGGGGGGGATGGTGGGTGTGGGACGATATAGATTGTAATTTGTGTGTGTGTGTGTAGGGGTGTGCTTGTATTTAAGTATCTGTATGGGCATGAGATTATTATTTATCCAATATAAAATACCAATCGAAAACACGAAATTTAAAGTTAAGAAAAAATTTTAATATTAATTTGTTGTCCAAAATTTTCTATAAATTCCTGAATTTATTAAAATTGTATCAAAATGTAAAAATTTGAAAAAGAATTTCAATGTAGGCAACGAAGAATTAAATATTTGCATTTAAATATTTTTAATTGTTTCATGGCTCAAAGGTAGCAACAATTTTTGTGAATTAAAATATATATATATATAGATATATATATTTTTGAAATTTCACCAATTAAATTTTATGGCTGTTCAATTGAAATTATTCTAAAGTTTAATGTTTTTGTAGTAAACAGTTAAGAAAACATTTGACATATTTCTGGCTAACATGGCGTATGGGTAACATATTGGAAATGATTCGAGAAATGAAAGAATTGAAAGAAGAGAGAAAAGGGAATAAATGTGTATAAGAAATGTATTCATAATAATGAATAGATTCGTTCAAATTTGAATTGAATGAATGCCCATACAGATTCTTTAAATACGCTTAAATGAAATTTGTATTATGTTTTGGCTAATGTTTTCTTTTCTTTTCTTTTTTTTTTTTGTTTACTATTTATACTGCGTTTTAGCTATATTGTATTGTATGTATGCATTAGTGTGTGTGTGTATGTGTATGTGTATGTGTATGTGTATGTGTATGTATATATATTTGTATGTATGCATTTAGGTATAGTATATTTAGTATGTACAATTCACCGGCATTGTTTAACTTCGCTTTTTGGTTTTACATTAGTTTTCTTGTTCGGTTAGCATGTATCACAAAATTATTCATTCACATATATGTATATATGTACACATATGTATGTATGTATTGTATAATATAGCATAATAACTATGTATAGCTGATTTTTACAGAATTACTTCTATATTTCATCATTTATATTTTTTATATTTTTCTTGTTTTCCTTATATATGCATGTTATGTGTGTATGTATGTATGTATATATGTATGTATGTATGTACGTAAAAAGTTTAAATAATTGCAGTTAGTGTAGCAAATTCGTTAAGCAATTATTCCTGTTGCCCTTTTGCCCTAATAATTATAACATATTCGAGAAAATACTCTCGACTAAAAAGCAGACCGAAAAATCTTTTTGGCGTAAGCATACGCAGTTATACAATGTTAGAGAGCGTAAGAGTGAGAGAAAGATAGTGACAGACATACAGACAGACAGACAGATAGAAAGAGAAATAGAGAGAAAGAGCTTCAGCAAGAGAAGGTTATTTTGAGAGTGAAAACGAGAGAGAGAGAGAGAGAGAGAGAGAGAGAGAAAAAGAAAGCGGGAGATAGTGAGTGTAAAGACTTTGTATATTGAACTAACTAAGCTTATTGCTAGACTGGGATCACGCTGACGTTGACGTCGACATTCAGTCGAGACTGCTGCTATCCCCCATAGACTGATGACGTTCAAGTATCTTGGGCTAGAGAAATTCCCGTTTGCTGCTGCTTCTGCTGCTGCCGCTGCCAGGTGCATTGCCGCCACTGGGCGAAGTCGGTGTTGTTGTGCCACTGCCTGCTGTTGTTGTTGTTGTTGGCGTACCAGCAGTGTGCTGCGGCAGAGGCGGCGGCGGTGTTGTTGTCGCCGGTGTAACAGGACCTGTTGGTGATGACGCTGATGTCACCTGGGCCGCTGTAAAATCTTCTTCAAGCAGACGCAGATGCAGTGCCGATTCTGTCGCCGCTGACGCTTGCACAGCTGTCGTACCAGATCCAAGGGCACCCGTTAGAGTCAGTTGACCCGTTGTGGTCGTGGTGGCCGCAGTGGCCGCCGTGGCGAGTTGCTGCTTAGGAGGCGCCGGTGCTTTCCTGCTCTTCGAGCGTCGCTTCTTGAGCATCAGTGGCCCCAGGCCGTTGCCTCCCGCGCTCGCCACCACTTGGACGCCTGGATTTAGTAGACCGCTGCCAGCGCCAGCGCCAGCGCCAGCCGTTGCTGCGGATGAACCGCCAGTTGTGGGCGATGAGATGGTTATCACAGTGTCCACAGGCGTTGTGGCTGTCGCTGTGGCTGGTGTTGTTGGTGTGCCACTGCCACCGCCCGCTCCCGATCCCGCACCGCAACCAGAGCATATTTCATCACCGGGTGTTGTCTGACCGCTACTATCGGCAGGCATCTGTGGATTTAAACGTTTGACCAGCTCACCCAGCAGATCCTCAATACGTCCAATACGCTGCTGCATCCGTTGCAATTCCAATCGCACATCCACTTTCATATCCAATACGGTGGCAATTAGATCACGCTGCGCCAGTGTGGGCGGCGTCTCACGTAGCCCCGTGTCATAAGTATCCGATGTGGTGGCCCGTGAGCTGGCCATTTCAATTTGACGTTCACGCTCTAATGCCAGATTTCGATCACCAGAGGCGCCCGAACCAATTGCGGTAGATGTTGTACCGCTGCTGGTAATGGTTGTTGTTGCAGCAATTGTGGTTACCGTTGTATTAGTGACACCGCCATCCATTATTACACGACCGTCCCGACTGGGCGGTGATGAGTCTACCTCGCCGCCTTCATCGATCGTATCCTGGCGTGCGAGGGTAGCTTGGCTAGCCTGCATTTTGGGTGCCTTGGGGAAAACCTTGAAGGTGACGTTTAATGGAACAGATGCAGGGCAGATGGATGCAGGTACAAGTATGGATACGGGCACGGAAACGGGATACGAGGTACGGTTACGGATACAGGAACAAGGCACAAGGCACAAGGCACAGGGCACAGGGCACAGGCAGGCAGTGACAGATATGATGAACAGGTTCAGATTAAAGGTACAGTTGTGTTCAATTTATATTTGTTTTGATTTGATTGGATTTGGCAGGAAGAGGCGGTAGAGAAGTGATATAAAAAAAGTGTTTAAGAAATTGTTGGTTTTGTTTTTGTTTGTTTGATTAGGTTAGGTTAGGTTTGGTTTGATTTGGTTGTTGTTGTTTATTGTTGTTGTTGGTTGTTGGTTGTTGCGCATTCATTCAGGAATTTGGTTGTTTGTTGTTGTTACGTGGTGCAAGCAGTGGTGCATTTTATTTGATTTTGTTTGCAAATTCCAATCGGTTTCAGGCCATCCAATTCGAAATCAATTTTAAGTTGTATTTGTTGTTGTAGTAGCAAGGCAAGCAATGCAATTTTTTTGTTGTTTTCAAAAGAGTTGTTTTTTTTTTTTTTTTTGTTGGTATACGATTATTTCGATAACCATAAACGAAAAATATAGAAACATGTATATATATATATAAAATTAGATATCAATTCGATTTGTTGCATTCATGGCAAAAATGTTGTGTAGTTTTTTTTTGATTTTTTTTTTTTTTTTTTTTTTGGTAGTGACAATTTGGTGCATTAGCAGCAATAGCGCACTAAATTCTAACTAGATGGAAATGGGGTAATAACGGACAAGATGATGGTTTCTTTATAATACATTCCATTTCAATGACAATCTTCAAAAATCAGTTTTTTTTTTATCTCTTATGTTATATTGTGCAATTTTAAAAAATTTACTTGATTTGTTTTCAAAACAAAAATAAAACCGTTGTAAAAATTGAAATTGGAATTATCAAATCGTTATTTGAAATAATCAATATGGTAATGCACTTAATTGTTATATATCTGAATTGGAAATTAGTATGTATTATCAATCATAATCTTATCCGTGCCCAATTTAGCGCTTATCGATAATATTTACGATAGCTTTAAATTAATAGTGATAACATAAATATAGCCAACTAAATAATAGCAATAAAATAACTGATTGAACTTACTTTGCTTAATTGTAAATGCTTTTTTTTTTTTTGGTTTTAACGTTTTTTTTGTATTTTTTTTTTTTTTTTTTTTTTGTAGCATAAAAGATGAACGTAAAAATTCGACAAAGTCGAAACGAATTGAAACGTAAAATCGGTGTTGAATCGAAAATTGAATTTGAGAATTAGTTGAGAATTAGAAAAATCGAGAAGAACAAATGAAACGTAAATTAGAGTTAGAGAAAATATATTATTTCATTAGACAAAAAAAAAAAAAAAAAAAAAAAAAAACCAAGTCAATCAATATTAATCAAAAAACAATTTTGCAGAAATTGAGTTTTCTTATTATTTTTTTTTTTTTACTGTTTTTTGTTTCTTGTTTTGTTTGGTTAACGGTAATTACTTTATTGCCTTGTCCACCATTGCTACTCGAAGTACTACTCTGCCTCACTTGGGCAGTGCTCTCACGCAGACTTTCGCGGGCGCTCAAACTTCTCGAGACGGCTACCTTGGCGCTAGTATCGCTAGCTGAATCGACACTTGAACTGCCCAGAAGGCGTCCCCATTTACTGGCACGGGTACTACGTGCAGATGGTGGACCCGATGAGGGCGAGGGTGATGGCGATGGTGAGGGTACAGCGGCTGTTGTTAGGATGCGTGAGTCCTCGGTTAATGTTAGTTTGGCAGGTAGCTTCTTGGATAGGTTGGATATTGTTTTGTTTTGATAAACGAGCAGTTTACGGATAAAAGTGGGGAGAGATAGAGAGAGATAGAGAGAGAGAGAGAGAGAGAGAAAAAGAAGAGAAAGTGTCGTGGGTTGCGGGAATGTGGGAAAAGGGAACGAGCAAATAGAACACAGGGAATGGGCAAGGCAAGGAAAGCAGCATTTTTTTTTTTTTTTTTGGTTTTTTGTTGTTTTGTTTTAAAAGGACATTTTTTTTGTGGTTTATGTGTATTGGAGGGAAATAATAAATAATTTTTCGTTAGTAATTTAATTTTAGTTTTTGGTTTTAGGATTTTAAAATTTTCATTTTCAATTTAAGCCAAATTGACGGAAAAAAAAAACACACAGAAAAACGGATAACACAATGATTAACAGAAATATTTACAAATATCAGAGAGACAACAAAGAGTAGCGTGGTAAAGTGTGGTGTATTGAGATCATGGCGAGTATTTTGGAGCGTGTACAGTTATATAATTGGTTTTTGTTTTTGGTTGTGAATATGAAGACGTTTAACGGTTTACAGCGTAAGCATGTTTAAAGAAAGATAAAGAAAGATACACACACAACGAGCATAAGTCACTTGTCATACATTGTAGGTAATTCTATGATTTTTTTTTTCTTTTTTTTTCATTTATTTTTATTTTGGTAATGACTATTGAACGCCTTAAGGCAGTGCCAACAGCTTTCGGGTCCCCACATATGGGACAACAAACCTGTGGCTGTGGAGGATGAATTAATTAGTATCGATAAGGCATTAAGGCGTATATAAAAATGTTAGTTAACACAAATTAATCACGATTATACGATCGTGTGTGTATGTGGGGGGTGTCTGAGTGATGATTGGCGGCATGGTGAATACAATATGGTGATTAACAACATAAGCACACACACAAAATGAATACACTCGCTGAAAATTTGTTGTGCGAGCTGGATGGTACATATGTATTATGTATGTACATATATTATTCTCTATGAATGTACAAAATTTGAGACAAACATTAACGAAAACTCAAAGCACATTGAAATGACAGTTGCTTTATGATATTCAGATTGGGATATTAACTCACCTTGGTGCGCTCCACATCGTTATCGCCTTTCTCCACATCACTTTGACCGGAACCGACAAGTTCTTTGCTACCCGCCTGTACTTGGGGTGTTCGACGAAATTTGGAGAATATTTTGCGCACTAAATGATCCTGATTCTGGGGCAATTGTGGCTCGTTCTTACGCCGTTCGGCCAATTCTTTTTCGCGCTTCACATCAGCCACCTTGCGAAAAATCAGTCGATGTCTGAGATTATAGGTGAGCACCAGATTGCGTGCAAAACTATTCGCGAATGCCGAATAGAAATCGAGGACTTCGAGCAATTTATCACGTTTGATGGCATGCAAATCACAATAGGTCAGCGCACGCACATTGGCGGCACTCTGGCCAACGGCTGAATCCTTCCAGAATTGATCGCCGAAGACGTCGCCTTTGCCTGCGAAATACAAAAAAAAAAAAAAAAAAAAAAAATATTGATGGCCAAATGAATGTAAGCAATGTATGCCGACTATAGACTTACCCAATATTGCCACAACTTCATCATCTTGTATAACCTCAAGACTCCCCGTCACAATAAAACAGAGGCTATCGATACTCTCGCCCGTATGATAGAGCAAATCGCCCGGTGCTGAATGCGACATCATAAAGTGCATGGCTAAGGCGCGGAGACAACCATCCGAGGCCAGACGAAATGCTGGATGCTCGTTAAATACTTTGCGATTTAGATGAACACATATGTCAGCCTTCATATCTTTCGGACAATAGTTTAGTACCTGCGAATTGTGAATTGAGTTGGGCGTTTTGTTTGTTTTTTTTCTTTTGTTTGCTTGTTTTTTTTTCTTGTCTAGTTGGCGAGTTTTGTGCTCTGGCGAGTAACATGTTAGATTGTGTGGGCGAGTAACGAGTACTATTTGGTTTTTTTAGAACCGAGACAACAGACTTTTCTTGTGCGGACCATAGAATCTATTGTTTAGCTAATAGGTATCGATATAGTTAGTTCACTAAAAACTAGAGAGAGAGAGACACACACACACGCACACATACACTAATACACATACAACATTAAACGGGGCTATGTCACTGTTTTGTGTTTATGTGTGTGTGTGTGTGTGTGTGAGTGTTATTGTTTGGGGAAGTGTCTGTGTGTGTCTGTATCTGTTTTTGTGAGTTTATGTTTTGAGATTTATGTATTTTTGGACTCGCTTCTGTTTCAGATCTACCAGTTGGCTCACCAGTATAGACAGTTAACACTTGTTAGTATCTTATCGAAATGACTAAAAGTTATTTGTTACGAGTGTTTTATATTTGTATTTGTATACTATACTGCCTGGATTAGATTTAACTCGATGGAGAGATTGGAAAATGAAATAGCCCGTAATTTCCTTAAAATTTTGAAATTCGCCGTAAATATTAATGGCCACTAAAAACTCTTAATGCTTTGTTAGAATTATCCATTTGGATAACTTTTCACATAAGTTCGAATCTGAATGAAAATAAACTGAAATACATATGTATAGGATATATCATTTGGAAGGGCTTTAAGCATTATTGATAAAAAAGCAATTTTAAAATTGCAATTTTATATATGTTAGTTTTTTTTTTTTCATTTTTATTTTTTTACTAATGCGTTTTTAGGGCGAATTTCTTGAATTTTCGGAAATAAGAAAACTTTTATTTTTTTGATATATTTTTTCTTTTTCTATTACAACGAATTGCGGCACAAACTACAGTCAACGAAATAGGTATAAAGGTCAGTTTATTTCTTTTGATTGTTTCTGTTTTTGTATTTTTTTTTTTTTTTTTTTGGTTTATTATTTTTTTCTTTTAGTTTGCTTTGGGATATAGCTGAACAAAAAGTCTGTTCATGTTGCGTTTTTTAAACCAAACACTTGAAATCGAACGCCTCCTCCAAGTCGAATGGGGAGACGTCGCATTGTTGTTTGGTTCAAGTTCATCTAAAGGCATGGATTTGACGGACGCTTTTCGTTTTGGCACGGATTTTGCTCGCACGCGGGACACTCGCGCATTTGGAAAGAACATAGAGAACATATAATAGAAACATAGATGTTTAAATAATACGTTATTCGATGCGATTTTTTTTTTTTTTTTTTTTTTTTGTATATGAAGAAGAAAACACATACAGCTTACCTCTCGGATTTAGTTTTTTGTTTGTTTCGTTTTTTTTTTTTTTTTTTTTTTGGGTCTTACAACATAACGAGCATAAAATTGTAACTATAAATTTCTAAATGGCGACAAATTTGATTAGAACTTGGCAATTGTCAAAGTTTTCGTTTTATCTTTTTTTTTTTTTCTTTGTCTATTGTTGCCTTCATTCATTTTGTTTGATTTTAGTTTGAGTTGAGAAAAGCAGTTTGAACAACAACAACAGTAATAATATTAGGAAACGAGAACAACAAAAAAAAAAAAAAAAAAAAAAATAAATTGGAAAACGAAAGAAAGCAAACAGCAGCGACAAAAGCAAAGTTTGTCATTTTTTTTTCTTGTAAAGTGTTGGTGTAGAAGTGTGTGTGTGTGTGTGTGTGTGTAGAGAGAGAGATTGAGAGATATAGAGCTTAGAGCTAGCGTGTAATTTAGTAGAGTAAAGTGTGGCGAGTGCTAGGCAAGTGGCGAGTAACGAGTACTGTACTGTGTTTTAAGTATCTGTGTGTTAGTGTATTAGAGATAGTGATAGTCGATGTGCTCTAATTTCTAGAATTTGAACTCATATTTATACATATATGTACACACACTTTTGTAAAATAGAATTAAGTATTAGAATTCGGAACAAACAAATTTATGAATAGAATATTAGTTTTTTTTTTTTCAGATTACCAACGTATGATACATATGTTTATACATACACAACGGACTATGCATTGATGTGTATTTATGTGTGTATGGATTTAATATTTGTAGCTTCAGCATTAATTCTATTTGATAAGTTATTGGCTGTCATTTATTATTTCCTTATCTTTTTCTTTACCTTCGTTTTCATCAATTTGTCAGAGTTGATTTTGTTCCAAAACACACACACACACACGCACATACACACACACACACGGACACAATAATTATCCAGCCAAGTACTTACCAAAGAAATCTTCATGGCTCACTGGCAAAAGCAAAAAAAAAAAAAAAAAATAACAACATATCAACAAGCTCAGCAGCAACTATTATCAGTTACTACAGCAAAAACAAACAAAATAAAAAAAAAAAAAACAACAAAAAAAGGAAGAACCAGACACATAGTACTCATATAAAAACTTTCGGACTTTTGTTTAAAACCTGAGTTCAGTTTGACTCTTGTTAAGAACGAACATCAATTTGAATTTGTTGTACATACAGAGATGGTAGTAGTAAAAAAATGAATTTTCCAAATATTTCTAACTCACCTTTTCGGTATCGAGACCCTTGGTCATGGCCCATGTGGAGACAACATAGTCCATTACACGCTCACTTAGTGCTTTGGGTACTTCGTGCAATTTCATAAATTCCCTCACATTGTTGAGCATATCATGATATTTGGCTGTTGCCGAGGTCATTTGCTGTATGATCGTCGTCACATGACCGAAAATTGTGGCATATAGTAAAGCTATATATGTATATATATATATATATATTTATGTATATATAATATTATGATAATAATAAAGTTGTATATAATTTTCATAAAGATTCTGTATGTTAAATGTTTGAACACACACAAATGTTTGTCTGTATGTATGTATATGTATAATGTATATATATATATATATATATAAATATATATATTATTTATGAAGATAAGTGATTGGTAGTAGTTGAAGTCTTGATATCGCGCAAATGCGCTGCTAGAACATTAATAAATGCAACAAATTGGACGAGCAAATTAGCACAGGTAATTAAATAAATAACTAAGTGGTTAATTAGCCAATAGAATATATGGAGCAATAGTTAAGATCTCATTATTACATTATTTCTTTCATAGAGTTGAGATGGCTCAATGTTAACAATGATCCATCTGAACTCCACTGAACTATCCACTTTGACCCCATAACTATGCTATATATTTTTTTTGATTTGAAATTGATTTATACACATGTGGTTGGTAACTTGTTTGTCTGAGATGCGACACTAGTACACAGACACACACATACCAAAAACAAAAAAAAAAAAAAAAAAAAAAAAAACAAAAAAAAGAAGACGACAAAGAAAGAAGAAGAACAAAACAAACAAAAAACAGGACAAGGTAAACTCACACATGACGACGAATTGTGCAACTATGGCGAAGAAGAGTTTTGTTTTTTTTTTTTTTTGTTTTGTTTTGTACGGGAAGAAGATAATGTGAAATATAGATTTAAAGTTCTGTTTGTTTTTTTTTGCTTGGCAATCAATTTCGAATGATACACATACATATGTGAAGGATGTGAGAGAAAGAAAAGTAGACTACAAATAGTAGGCCAGGATGTTGCATAATGAGGCTAAACCAACTGCGGCAGTTATTAGTTCTAGCGACGCTAAATTCTGTTCTTTGGGTAAGCACAAATTGTCATAGGAATATTCAGTGACAAAAAGCAGCTGTAGTCGATGTGGGAATAGGTAAAGGATAAATGGTGAATGGAAATGTTTGATATATAGGAAACGGAACAAGGGGTTTGAAAGGGTAAGGGGGTGGGGGGGGAGCGGGAGCGCGTTTTTTTTCAGTATTTTTTTTTTTTGTGCGGGATTTGTTTTGCGAAACTTTTGACGCGGCAACGGAACGTGTTTGGACACAGCACCTGCAATGATCATCATGCAGATGGTGAACACCTTCTCGTTGTCTGTCTCCGCGGCGACATTGCCAAAGCCCACCTATGAGAAAAAAAATAATCAATAATCGGAAAATCGTTAAGACATTTAATGTACTATAGTTTTATATATATTTAATTAAATAAATATTATAGTTTCCATTTTTTTTTTTTTTTTTAATTTTTATTTTGCAACAATTACTTACCGAAGTCATGCAAGTCATTGTGAAATATAAGGCTGTCACATACATGCTCTTTCTGGAAGGGCCATTAACAAGTTCCGGACCCGTATCATTGCTCCATATATATGAATATGGTGATTGTGTTACATTGGCAAGTTTCCAAAGCCAACTATATTGAATCTAAATGGCAAATAAATATATAGAATATATATATATATATATATATATATATAAAATCTAATAAGATTTAAGTTGAAACTATTGCAACTTTTATAGCAATTATTTTAGCAGATAAATAAATGTCATGATCATGATCCATATATGTATCAAACATACCCCATTATCGGCATCACTTCGTCCTATTGAATACCAAATGCAGGCCAACCAATGAGCCACCAGCATATAAAAGCACAATAAAAGTATAAGCATAGCTGCTCCATATTCCAGATAACGATCCAATTTGCGCACCACTCGTCCTAAACGTAATAGACGAACCACTTTCAATGCACTAAATAATGAACCGATCCCATCCTCATCACGATCGAAGGCATTAAAGACATCATAGGGAAGGCAGCTTAACAGATCAATAATGAACCATGATTTCAAATAGTTCATACGTATAACTTTCGGATCACTGACCACCTCGCCCCCCGGTCCCACGAATGTTGTATGAAAATTTAAAACTAATATAATGTAAATATATATAATTAATCCAATTGAAATTAATAAAGATATTTGTTATATTTACCAATATCTATAAAGAATATAACATCAACTATGGAATCCACCACAAGCAAGGAAACATCCTCTGAGGTTTTATTTTTAAACGCTACATTGTATGGCACCTGGAATGGAAACGAAAACGAATGCAAAAACGAAAAACAAGAAAATTATTAAGAAAACAGAAACAAAAAAAACAATAACAAAAAAAATAAAAAAAAAAAAAAAAAAACAAAAAAAAAAAAAATAAACACACAAAATGTGCTACAATTAAGTGTCCGAGTTATCAGATTTTTATTTAAGTCAGTTCTAAGCGGCTTAGCTACAGTTGCCGCCAGCAACAGTTGTCCCAACATTCCCATCCAAATGGCCACCTTCAGGTCTTACTCCACCACCCATTGTGTTATCTTTAAGTGGCTGTTACAATCTTCTTGGCATATGACCAAGGTAGGGGGGGGGGCTACTATGCTACTTATGTTCTGTCTCTTCGAGCATATTAATTTAAGTGAGCACATAAAACAGACACCAAGGGTTTCACCAGACACTTGGCCATGCAAATGTAGGCACACACATGAAAGTGTTTTCATACTGTATAGTATACTATATATGTGTGCGTGTGTGCGTGTGTGTGTGTGTGTGAGTGTGTGGCAACCGTACGACCATTATCTGATTTCTTGACTTATACAATGCTTAGAAGGGTAAGAGTACCTTTAAGTGCATCCTGTCATATCCGACCTTAAAGCGTTTGAGCTTATTACATTTGACATGGTTGAACTGTAAAGTAATGCCAATGACTCTCAAACTGTAAATAACTTTTACATGCTCTTTACTGTTAAGAAAATGTACACACGCACACAAACACACACTGCTTACAATTGATATTGTTATTAAATTAATTAAATTCATTTAAGATAATAAAAAAAAAAAAAACAAAAACTTATTGAATTTAGCTGCATGACATACATCGAATATTGTATGCATTTTCTTTTGGTTTTTATTTGTTTTTTTTTTTTTTTTTTTTTTTTGGCCATGAGCCAATTTTTCTCTTTTGCATGTCTAATAACGATTTTGTTGTAAATGTTTAATACATGGTTTAATTACCATTCGTGTTATTAGACAATACATAGACCTTTTTGCCAATTTGAATATGTGATGTATCCTTGGAATCAAAAATATATATATATATATATATGTATAACCTAGTAGATCAACAATTTGTTTTTATTATATGATAAATATTGAATTATCTTTAGAAGCGACTTTAAAAGTCATTTTAATTTATACATATGTATGTAACTTTTGCGATTTAGTTAATAATATAAAATAATGTTGATGCATCTAATTAAGATGATTATTTTCTTATTTATATTATTAAATGACGTTAGTTTGTTGATTGTTTATTATATATATTCATATATATATTGTTGTTTGTTTCTGACAAATTTGTTTAAATTTCAAATTTCAATAATTTACTACTTGTGGTATAAAAGTTTTTGTTGTTGTATTGTTTTGTTGATAGAATTATTATCCTAGCTAAAGAAAAACAAACAACAATTACCGCAAAATTGCATTAAACAATAGTAAAACTATGCAACACGATAACTAAATAACAAACTATCAACTAATGCAAGTTTCAACCATGCGTTGACTACCAGCTCCCACTCCCCCCCCTTTCCTTGCCTCTTTTCCATTACCACCCATTGTCATGCTGCATCCATTTTGTGATACATTTAAGGCACACAGTTGCCACGTTATGTATGTATATATATATATATATATGTGTGTGTGTGTGTATCTGTGTGTGTGTTTCGTTGTATGCGTGAGTTGAGCGCAATTTAACCGAAAATGTTAACATCTTGTTGACGGAAATAGGCACAATTTGAGTAGAGAAACGATGAGGAGGACGACAACGACAACGACGACGACAACGACGACAACGAGATATGAAAAGGCATCGCCTGTGGTTTTGCGGCACATATTTTGGTTTGGGCCTAGATTGGGGGCGGTGCTAAGTAGACCCGTATTCATACACACTCACACACACACACACACAAATATGCCGTGTGTGTTTGTGCTGTATTCATTCCATCATAGACTACGTTTGTTCCAAAAAAACATATGTTCATGTGAGTGGGCAAATATGGAAAAGATTAAAGCTTAAAAACACTGCACAATATTTTGAAATACTTTTAAAGGAATTTTCAATAAATACTTTTACTCTGTTTCTAACTAAAATTTTAGTTCTTAATATAAATTTATTATTTATTTTTAATAACTATTCTAGTTAATTTTCTTTAAAATCTGTATAATAAAATATTCTCTGCTGGAATATTGCCAAAAAAAAAAAAATTAAGTTGAATATTTAATTCAACAAATCTAAGTTCTCTTAGAATTTTCTAAATTGAAAAGAAGTCTGAATTTTGTAAAAGAAAGGTTTCTTGCATCTTTCTAATAAGTATTAAAATATTAAAGTATTTCTAATAAGTATTCAAATATTTCTAATAAGTATTAAACTAAATACCCTTGCAGAGGATATTATACAATTGATTGCCACACCATAAAGTATATATTTTCTTGATCAGCATCGATAGCCGAGTCGAAATGACCATGTTCGTTTGTCCGTCTGTATGTTTCTTCGTATCTTTTCGAACTTAAATTTTGAGTTACTTGAAAAAAAGACATGTTATTCTGTTCATTGATCATTTAACTAAATAAAGTTTAAACTATTGGTTGGATCGGACAATTGGGAAATAGCAAATTTGGTATAATTCTACTATTACACCATACCAGTGAGTTTAAATCAGATGGAATAATAAATACCGATATACCGGCGTGTTGAAATTCTTACCATGATGGCGGTATAAAATGTTAAACACAATATCACCCAGTCCCAAATTGCTTTAAATGCACAATAATGCAAGAGTATGTGTGGTGGCGTTTTTGGCGCTTCCTGTCTGTACTGTGGCATAATATCCGCACTCAAGGACATCATCTGCAAGAATAGAAAGAGAGACAGAGAGAGAGAGAGCGAGAGAGAGAAACAAGAGAATGAAATATTAAGATAGAGATAAATAGTTTGTCAAAAGACATGTTGGACAGTGTATCACTTACATGCGCCAAATTGGACTGCTTTGTGGGATCCTTCAGTGTCGGCAAGTGGGCACTGAATTGACGGCTTCGCGTCACAGAACGGGCCAATTTTGCGAATTTCGAGAGACCTAAAACTGGAAGGAATAGATTAACCGCTACGATAAGGACAAATACACAGACAACATCAAGAATAACAAGAAATAGAAGAAGAATAAACAAGCACAAGTAAAAAAAAGAAGAAAAAGAAAAAGAAAAAAGAACAACAACCGCAACGGAAAAAAAGAAAGAGAAAGAGAGCACAAGAAACCGTTAACATAAAAGACAACAAAGAGAGCATAAGTATATGAAAAGATTACAGACATAATAATATTATGTTAGAATTATTTATTTTTGTTATAATATATATTTATATATATATATATATATATACAAACGAGTATTCAGATTTGTGTTCAGATTATGTTTGTATATGTATGCGTATGTACAGGAGTAAGTTTGCATGTGCATGTGCGTGTGTTTGTGTGCGTGCGTGTTAATATGTAGGAGAGAAATAGACATAGAAAAAGAGATAGAAAATAAAAATGCGATCAAATTGGTGAATTTGTGTTGTATAGATATCGATAAGTAACAAGTAGCTTAAGGGAGAGACCGAAAGAGCAAAAAGAGATAGATAGATAGAGAGAGAGAGAGAGAGAGAGAGAGAGGGAGAGTGGGAAAAATGGAATGCAGTGGATTGGTGTAACTGTGTTTGTGGTGGCAAAACCAATTTACAGTAATTGTTTTTTTTAATCAATTTCAAAATGCATCACAATATGTAGGTACATATGTATGTATATATTTGTAGAGATATGTACACAGATGTAGGTTATATACATATACATATAATGATTATGTATAGTTATGTTTTCTTTTTATACAGCGATCAAGAATTTTAGAATATTGTGATTAGAACTCACCACCTTTGGTATCCTCGCTGTCGATTGGCTGCTTTAATGCCGTTATATCTCGAAATGTCAACAGAAATAGCACAACCAAATCCCTTTCGTTTCGTATGGGAGCCACTTGCAATAGAAGCCATAGCGGGGTTTCTAAAGTAAGAAAAGGAGAGAGAGAGAGAAGGAAATACATGAATGATATTACAAATTTTTACCAATTCAAAAAGAGAAAAAAATATATGTATATACCAAATTTAGGTCAGTTTAGACACACACACACACACACACATACATCGACACAAAATATTGATATGGAAAATGCGCTAATTGTTAGTTCAAAACAATGCCAATGTACCAAAAAAATGTGTGTTTGAGTGTGTGTCTCCGACTACCATATGCCCTGGTTACATATATGTACATCCTGTAATGCCTTCAATGTGCGCCAATGCAATCAAAATTAACATTAATTGCATATCAAGATGATTATAATTACTTTTTAATTCAATGCTCAAATATATGTACACATTTCGCACTTTCGTTTTCATATTATCCCTTTACCCCTAACCATTCCATTTCATTTTCCTTCTACCACAGCAACTTGAACATAACACGTTAATTGAGAACTGAAATATTGTTGGACCAAGGCCAAAAATAGTAACATCAAAATTTGCCAGCTGTTACACAAGCCGACAGAAAGACAGGCAGGCAGATAGACAGAAAGAAACACAGACAGACAGACAGACCGAGAGACGGAAGGACTGACGGACAGACATACAGAAACAAGCAGTCCACCAAGTCCAATTCAAATGGCCACCAGAGACACCTGTCAGCATATTCAATTTGCTCAGTATTCTTTCTTCTTCTTCTTCTTCTTCTTTTCATTTCATTTCTGTTTTTTTTTCTTTTCTTCCTTTTTTATATCCTTTCTTTGTGCTTGTTCTTCTTCTTCTTATTTTTGCTGCTGGTTCTGTTCCTGTCGTTCATCATAACATTCTTGGCAAACCAATTGATTGCCTATTGGCAATTCCGCCGAACACGTACACACACACACACACACACACACACAATACACATAGCTTTCAGTGTCATTTTCCGTTCGTGCTCGTCTCTGTAATCAAATGAAAACCTAAAATGTTGGAAAGGTGATATATTTTTCCTCTTTTGTTTTTTTTTTTTTTTTTTGTTTTCCACTTGCTACCAAGAAGAAGAGTTTATTTACAATGTTAGTCAATTGATATATTTTTTTTGTTCTTTTTATTTGTTTTTCCCCTTTTGTTTTTCAGCAAATGAAAATTGCCGCTTTGTGAAAAAGGCAGCAAAGAGTTTTCAATCTTTAATTATAAAACTTTAAATCCTCGGATCTGTAAGTAATTTATTTAGGCCCTATAACAATTAATTACTTAATCGTTACTTAAAACTTCAAAGGAAAACAAAAAAAACATAATAGAAAATTTATTCAAATAGACACATTTTTGTTGTAATTTTCAAAAGCACTTACAATTTAATATATTTTATGATATTTAGACTAACATAACTATATGGTATGCTTTTATTATTGACCAAAAATATGTCGACTAAGTCGATTGAAATCAATTTATAATTTCAATTTTTGGAATCCACATAAATGAAAGCTGTTCCCCTTATTTAGTAGGGGACTAAAAAGGGGCAATTCAAAGGGTTTTCTTGAATATGTAATTCGCTTTTCTTTTTTCCAGTTATCTTCCTTTTATGCCAATATGCATAAATGTGTATAAATGTGTGTGTGTGTGTGTGTGTGTGTGTGTGTGTGTGTGATGTGTGTATGTATAAAGGATCAAGAAGGAAGTGAATGGATTTTAAATTTATTTCATATTTCAAACAATTTTCCATTCTCAAGTTAACTTTATCAACCATTTACGAGGGCAGAATAAAAAGTAAGCCTTAAAGTTTAAAACGAAAAAAAAAAATCATTTTTAGAATTATTTCTTTTAGTTTATATATCCTGTACATCATATAGAAGCAGGTCAATATATAATATATGAATCAGTTACTTTATATTTTCAATTCCATTTAGATAGAACTACTATATTATATAGCCATAATTAGATACATTAGTTTGTAAATATTATAAAAACTATTTTTTGTTTATTTGGTATTCAAATTCTATATAAAACTATGCACGTTTCTATCAGATGGATATAGTTGATATATTATAGTTAAGTTGTTCCTATTCTTGAAAAGAAACTTGTGAGAGTTTCTTTCTGGCTCATTTGCCAGAATTAATAATTATTTATTATTAATTAAAAAAGTTTTCCATTCAATAATATATGCCAGGGTATAGATTTATTGTCGCAAAGATTGTCATTAAAACTTTGACAAGGAATAAATAAATTGGTATAAAAGTTGAAGAAGAAACATGATGGCATTAAAAACAAATTAATCTATACTTTATTCTTGATGGATGGCTAAATGATTGATAACTATTGCTTGAAAGAGGCTAGTGAATGAAACTCTTGGCTTTTAGATAAAATTGTCAAATGATTTATTATAAAGTTGATCTGTGACAAGAACAAATATTCAACTTAAGTTTTATTTTAACCTATTTCAGTTACTATTACTTTTCATTCTGCCCGATTGTTTAGAATATCATTTACATTATTTGTATATATATATATATAGATATATATATATATATATATATATGTATGTATATATGTATATATAATATGTGTATAAGCTGGCTATTGATTTATGATTATTTAATGGGCTTTTTCATTCCCTTTGTTTTCTATTTATATTTTTGGCACATGCAACAGGAAGGACCTTCCGTAGTTGAAAGAAACACTGCAAGGATGCTGCTGCTGCTGTGTGTGCATATATGTGGGTGGTTGGGTTTTAAGGGGGCTGTTGGGCGTATTGCCAAAAAGAAATTTCACTTTTTTTTCCTATTTTTTATTTTGTTTTTTTTTTGCATGTTTTTTTTGTTGGACGCCACCTTTAAAAAATCAATTGTGTACCTTGAGTTTGTGCCTTGCCAAACTGCGATAGGGCGCAGCCACATTGTAAATCTGTAAATTGATACTCGAATGGTGTTAATTCGATTAAGATTGATTGATTTCGGTTTTTTTTGTTTTGTTTTATTTTGTTTTTGCTTTCTGTTATTACTGTCTCTAGCTGAATACAATTTAAATAGCAATTGATAGGATAGCTTGGCTTACACACACATATGTTTCTTTTCATTTAATAATATGATTGTATAAATAAAATTATAAATATTTTTATAATATTTAAAGAAATACTTACTATTCTTTTTGTAAAGCAAAATTTCAAATTGATCCTGTTGCTGATTTTCCAGCGTATACTCCAAACGTCCCACCGTCTCCTTGTCTGTCAGCTCGCCGTACATGAAGCCACATCTATATAGTTCGATTTGTATATATCGTATCACATCGGATTGTTTTGGATAGGAGTAAAATATAAAAAAAAGGATTAATTTTCATTGTAAACTCATTGTGAAATACCATACAACATGCCGACAAGTTAATTAAGAAGCATAAAATATATATTGCATATAGAATATAAGTAAATCGTCTAGTGATCATTATTTTTTCTATTTCTTTTTTTTGTTTATGATAAGCAACATCCTTACCTGATGTGCTGGCCTATTTATGGGTGTATAAATGTGTGTGTGTGTGCGTGTCTATATATGTATATATGTGCCATGATGTTTAATTTTAGTTGTATTATTTTTTAATCAATTTTTTTTTGGAATGTGTGCTTATTTTTTTTAGGTTTTTAGTTTGTGATATGGTTTACTTTAAACAAGTTGGAAATTTTTATATACATAGATTAGTTGGTAGACGCACACATGCAAATGAAAGTGAAATTTCCCATGGCCAAACTTTTGTTTATCAGCTTTCATTTCACTTTTATATATCCCACATAGATGATAAATCAATTAAGCTACCATTCAAACAAAAATTTTTCATGCCCTTTGGCAGGCAGATAGACAGACAGGTGGGTCAGCCTGGTGGTCAGTTCGTAGCCACAAAAAAACGGGTGAAGTCTATATTTTATATATCTACATACAATATGTTGGCTGGTAGGAGTATAATATAAAATGAAATTCCATAATAAATGGGTTGAATTTATACCTTTAAGCATATACAACCTTTAGTTGTTATTTATGGAACTTTTAAGTGTTCTTTAAAATCTGCCTGTTTATATGAGCAAATTAAAGGAAATTAAAGTCACCAAAATATATATATAACAGGCAGAAGGAAGCATTTTCGACAACATAAAGTATATATATACTTGATCAGCATGATATAGCCATGGCCGTCCGTCCAAATGTCCGTATGGCATTATAAACACCTAGATCTCGTAGATTAGTATGAGAGCTAAGGCAACCGAATTTGATGTGAGTATTCTTCTAGTGTCTACGCAGATTAAGTTTATTGTTTGCCACGACCTCTTTCTCCTATTCACCTTTCGTATTTATTTTCGAGACATGTAATAATATATTCAATAATATATTCAACCTAATTTCGTTCAAATCAAATTAAAAATATCGGAGATATGCGAATAAATGTTTTATACTGAAATGCCAATGTCTGTTAAAGGTAAGCGAGATAGCATGCTTTCGATGCTTTGTTCTGCAAGCAGTATAAATTTCTACAAGCAGTATAAATTTCTACAAGCATCGTACGTTTTTTGCAAGCAGCATAAGTTTATGCAAGCAGTAGAAGTTTCGCTCATGAACTTGCTGTTTCGGCATATTAAGAGAATTTCAATTTAAATCTTTTATTAAATTGATAGCGATTTCTAGGAAATTTAGTATGTTATTTAATATTTTAAATACCACTACTTGGTAATAGGGAATAAGCAAGGTTGGCAGGGGCCACTTTCTTGCTTCATTTGGCATTAAAATTATAACTAGACAAAATATTATATCAAAAGTTTTTGTTTTTTGTTACTTTTGTTGCTTGTTTAATGAATGCCATCGATTTCTTACTATGTAAGACAATTAGCTAAGCCAGGATGTTGGCTCATTTCCCTTATATCATATTTCATATAATCTAGACAATGAAAATTCATTTTCTCTCTTCAACTGAATCGCTAACAATTAAATGTAGGTACTATTTAAGTAAAGGCATTACTTAATGGAAAATCTATGGGATTATGGAAACACTGTGTAACAACATTTCCCCTGGGTTAAGTTCAACAAACTATGTTATGGAACGATGGCTGACCCAGCAAAAGAAAAAACGAAAAAGAAACCAAAAAAAAAATCGGCTCACAATGCAAACAAGAAATTTTGGCTCCTGTTGGAGGCGCCACAAACTGCAGCAAAATGGCAGAAGTAAAAGAAACTTCGCACTAAAATAGCAACCAAAATGCAAAAAAAAAAGCAAAAAAAAAAAAAAAACTGGAATATAAAAGAAAGCAACAATAAAAAGTGATTCCATTTTTTCGGTGGATCTTTTTTTTCTTTTTCAGTTTTTTTTTTCTGTGCGCTGCTTTGCGCGACCACAGCCAGGAGGAGCAGCGGCAACAAAGTGGGTCAAAGTGCAACTCACTCACATGACAGTGGGGTAGTAGTAAGTAAGGCAAGGAAGTGAAGAGGAAATGAAAATGTATCCCCAGCTAAGCGCTAGATTGCCATTAAAAACTTCGGTCAGGCCACCAGCACGCTAGGGACAAGAGAGGGATGAAGAAAGGGGGTGGGGGGTGGGGGGGGGGAGGGTGGGCTTGCTCCAATGGTTTTTTTTTATTGTTATTTTATTTTGCACCTTCCGTTCATAGGATAAATGAGTATACTAAATTTGTCAGCATATGTGCACTAAAGAGAAGAAGGATGCATTTGGGATTGGCTTAAGTATGTGTATTAAAGTTTAGTATGTGCATTATAATTTAGAAATTGTTTGTAACAAATGACTCATTTGAATCACATTTTCAGTGTATATATTAAGTCAAGGGTATAGAATCGGCGGTGTGTATCTTAGTGTTAGCTCGGCCCTTTGCTTTTTATCTCCTTTTTTTTTATATTTTGTTTCTTGTTTACTTAGCCGCTATGGCAATTTTTGGCCTGCAAATTACAAACAATTCACTGGAGATTCATTGGATACGTGGGCTTCTGGGACGCTTGTTGTTGATTTATGAGGTCAGGAATGAATGGGGACGCCAAGAAGTAGGAGGTAGCGATTAAGGTTACTGGGTGGATACACGGGTTTTTTTTGTTTTACTTTCATTTTTTTTGTTTTTTTTGCCATCATTTTTTCGTTTTCATGTTACGTTTTTATCTATTTGATTAACATGAGCATGGACAAAAGAGCTAAACAATATTGATTTAGATAGTTCCCAACAATAATTGTATATTTATTTAGAAATTGAACAGTTTGATAAGTGTCCTTAAGTAAATCTTATTTACCCAACTAAGCAGAAATTTCTTATCATTTTTATATGGCAATCAAAGAAGGCCAATTTCGTTCTATGGTTTTATAATTCAATTCTTTAGAAATGTTACAGTGAAAGAAAATTGTTTAGAGCCAGTGCCATATACATATACAGTCCCATGATCCTACTATTCGAACCCACACATCCTACACGATTTCATTTTTATGCGGTTTGGATTTAAACCTGTCTCAATTCTTTGTGTTTGGAATTAATAAAATTCTGTTTTAAATTTCATTTGTTTTCAACTGGGAATTTCTCCAAAAACTGCTGCTCATTTAAGGATCTAAGATACGGATCCAAGTATGGAGCGGGCTATACGAAAAAAATGTTTCGCCCGTTATGAGAAGGTCTACAAGGAAATGACGGACAGAAACTCAGACATTAATGATAAATTGAAAAAAATATCATAATCATAAATTTGTTATATATCTATCTGTATAGTATAATTTCACGTAAGGCTTTAATATACCTGCTGACCTCCTACTGACAGATTTTTCATATTTTGTATTTAAGTATATCTTTAATGTAGACGTAAAATATTTTCTGCTCTTGTCGCTGTCAAAGAAGGCATTAAGAAGGAATTTTCCATCATGTATAAACCAACCCCCCCTCCCCCCCTCTCTCACTGTATGTCTGTGTTGTACAGATCCAGTCCAGTTTATCCTCTCTTCTACCATAAATAAGTGGAATGATGCTGTTTATCTGCTTAACGGATTATCCATCTCCCAGTGGGAGTTCATTGTTTTTTATAGCCAACGGCGAATGCAAAAGGCAATTGGCTGGGACCATTAAAAATCCATTGTTGACTTAATGCACTTTACTACTATCCGATTGTCAAAAGTTGTTAATGAGAATGAACAACAGGCAGATGGTAAAAATAAAAACGAAATGCAACAAATGAAGCAAAAAAAAAAAGAGGTAAACTTATGTTGGCAGGTAGACAGCTGAAAAGTAGGCAACGGATCGTAATTTATGAAAAATGCTTATACACATAAACATGATTAAACATGTTGGATAAGGAACTCGTTTCCCTTCTGCTATTTCATTGAGATATTAAACAACACAAATCCCATTTCATTAGCCACATGATATATATATGTATGTATATGTTATGTATGAATTATAGGCTTGCTTAAGAAAGTTTATATGTATATATACATATTGATATATATATATGTATATATTTATATGGAATATATTTGTAAATAGATAGAATAGCAATAGAATAGCATCAGCATTAGATAGACACTGACAACAACAGGAGCAGGAGCAGGAGCAGGAGCATTAACAGCAACAATTGAGCGGATTGAGAATAAATCGGCAATACGTACACATACCTGCAAGACTTCTGCATGACCTCGGCTCGATTATAGCCACTGATCTTGCAGAAGGACTCATTGCAGTACACAATTGGAAAATCAACGATTTGTGCATTGGCCAATAAAAACGAGCTGTCCGCTGCAATGAAACAAAAATAAAGAACAAAATGGTTAAACAATTTAATAAATTGCAATAGCTAAAAATATTTGGTATATACATATATATATGTACATATGTATCTAATATGAATGGAAATATTAGAATAATAATAACAATATGTTTAAATTTCCATTTATTTACTTTAGCATGTAGTTTAAATAAACAAATAAATGGCTCATTTCAAGTGCCAAGTTTATGTCGTTTCCATTCGCAAGTCAAAATATTTGCGCGTAATTGGAACATTTCAAATGTTGTCATTCATAATAAAATTCGTTTTATTGGAATCTATGCCACCCCCCCCATGTGACGCTATTTATCCTTTTGCCTTAGCTACTGCCACTCAGTCAGCCCAGTTAGTTGACTAATAGCGGTTGTTGTTGCCATGTTATGTAAGCCAATTCGAAGCCAAGCAGATAGGTAACATGTGTAAACCACTCGCTGGCATCACATAGACATCGACATGGACATGGCATCGACTCTCACTCACACTTTGACTCTGATTCTGATTCTGATTCTGACTATGACTATGACTCTGACTCTGACTTGTTGTTTGCCATTTATTTGCCTTTTCCATGTGGCCCATTGATACGTTGTTTTTCCTTCTTCCTCTTTTTTGTTTTGTTTTTGTATTGTGGATGAGAATTTGTATGCTGGTATGCCGAAGGATATAAAGGATACAAACAATGCTGTATGTTAGCAACGTATGTGTACCAAATGAAAAGTATTTTTATAGCCAAAAGGCTCAAATATTTTTCCACATACTCCGTAATATGCTCGTAAATATTGAACACAACAACAAAAAAAACAAAAAAAAAAACAAGAAAACTTAACAAGAATCAAAGTTTTGTGATACATACATATACATATATATAACATAAAGATTTAACATATACTTATATATATTTTTTTTAGCTACCTATCAGATTCTAGATTTTGTTTACATTGTTTTCTTATTTTGAAACTATATCTCGATTGCTTTTATTTTTAATTTAATACTATCTATTTTGCTTGATATGCATTATGAATTGTTCATAGTTAGTTCAAAAATATATATACATAAGTAATATTTAAAATATCTTTCTTTGTTGCAATAATGTATAAACATTTTATTATTTAATATTATTCTCAAATTTATATGTCATCGATTATCAACATTGGCATAAAATTTAATAACTAATTAAAAATATCTAAATAGTAAAATTTATTTTAAGAAAATTGTTATTTTTTTTATTCATTTCAAAAATAATGATTGATTGATTGATACTAAATGAGAAGAAGAATTGAACAAATGGGACTTACTTATACATACCTACATATATGTATCTATATAAAAAAGAGTTCTTACATTAAATGAAATGTTAAAATGTATTCGCTTAATTTTTTTTTAAATATTTAAATAATTTTTGTTAAATAGCTTAAACAGGAATTCTGTTACCCGCTTAATTTGGCTTTTTAAATATATGAATATGATTCCATTGCCGATTTGCACATACCGGACCAAAAGGTATACTCAACAAAAAGTTTATTGTAACGGAATTCAAGTACACTTATGGTCAAAACTCAGTGAACCATGATATTTAATATATGTATAATGAGCGAATGGTTTGCCTTTTTCAATTGTTCTCTTTAAAAAATGAAAAAAAAAAAACGTTTATCTTAAAACTAAATAAGCAAAATTACTTTCGAACTGATTGATGAATGATTTTTTAACAATTCATGTGCTCTCCGCTTTTTTGCTTTCTTCTCTTAGTTTTTTTTTTTTTTTTTTTTTTTTTTAGTGTATGGTAACATTCTTTTTTACAAGGGTACGAAAACCCACACAAAATGAAAACGCAAAAGTTGTAATATTGTGACATGCAACACAGTGGAAATAAGTTGATGTTGTTATTATTGTTGTTGCTTTTTTTTATTATTGACGTTATGTATGTATATACATATGTATACATATATATTATATACACGTGAAGTTTAGTAGATGAGAGGCAGGTGAGTTGCATATGCAAATGTGTGCGTGTCTATCTGTGTGTGTGTGTGTGTGCGTGTGTCTAGAGCTGGAGTCAGAACCCTATATTGACATGAACATTACCGTACATGGTATAGTCAGAAACCTACATACATATACATATGTATGTATATATTACACTGTACTGCATAAAGATGGCTCTTTAATCGGGTAAAGTTTTTTGATTTTTATTTTAAACTACTCACTCTTTAAATTACTTTTATTTTTGTCAACAATTTTGTGAATACATATTTATATAAAATAATGCAGTATATAGTTACATATGCATTATAGATATAAATTTTATATAGAAATCGTATAGAAATAACTTTCATTTTTTATTAATAAAGTCAAAGTTTCAATTTTCTAAGGTTTAAATGAGGATCAGACTGTACTTAAGAAAAAAAAGATTTCCTAATAAAGAGTCGCTCACATCTTCATTTCAAATATTTCATTGGACTAGCTGGGTTCGGTTTTAGTCGACACTTTGCTGCACCCATGTGGCTGGGCCAATGAATATGTATGTATGTATGTATGTATGTATATTAATATGTATGTATGTATGTACCTACATATGTATATACATGCAATGTCTGCTGGGAAATGTAAAATGCATTTTTATGCGGCGCACAAATATATATATATATATATATGTATATAAATATATATACATATAAATATATATATTCATACGCGACAGCAACAAGGACAACAATATCAACAGCGCCACCACCAACAACAACAACAATAACAACAGCTTTTGCTACTTTGGTGTGTCAACAGTTGCCGTGACTCGAAAGATGGAAAATAGAGAATAGAGAGACGGAGTGAAAGAGCGAGAGAGTGAGAAAAAAAAACGGGAGAGACATTGAGTGGGGTAAAAAGAATAGAGAGTTGATGCGGTTGATGGGCACTTGGTTTATAGGTAAGAAATAATGGTGGGGGGGGGGGGGATAGTGGGTTATGGGGAACTTGGTCTGGGTCATGCCATCTCGTTACGCTTTTGCGTATGAATGTTTTTATGGTGTCGCTTTAGCTAGATATAAGATAAAGTAAGCAAGAAAAAAACATGGTGAGGCACTGCAAATAGAGCTCGACATGGAGGGGGAGAGGGGTATATAAGAAGATATAGCGGGAATATGCCACAGCTGAAATCAATGCAATTTCCATTTGGATACCCTACACAAGAGAGAATACTTATTATGGCCTGAAAAGCACACGAGACCAACAAATTATTATAGAGTAAGTATATATATATATATATGTATATATATATATATATATATGTGTGTATATAAGTATATTTGAAATCACTGTTAGATAATGTCGAAAGATTTTCTGACTTTTAAAAAAATCTCTCCTTGTACATATAAACTAATATAATAATATTAAATTTTTATATTAATACTTATAAAAAAAAAATCATCACATGTCCCAGAATGTTTGATGAAAGAAAAAATATTAAAGCATAATAACAAAATAAAGAAGATCTTTAAATTTGAATTTCACAATTACGAGAAAGCGTTATCAACATTCGTATGAATGCACTGATAGTATATAAAAAGAATGTTGATGTAGAGGGCAAGAGATATATACATATATAGAGAGAGAAAGAGATAGAGATGGAGAGATAGATAGTTAGTTGCATTTGAGTCAAGGAATGACGAGGGTCAAAAGATGGGTAGTGACTGCACAATAAACATGATGACTACGGGGCAATGAAAGTATGTCTTTCTCAATCTCTCAATCTGGCATCCGCAATATACATATGTATCTATACATTCACCTATATATATATACGAGTATGTATGCATGTATGTATGCATTTACTTCATTCTCTCTATATTTCAATTGGACTCTTTTGCCCTATTACGCTAACTGGCATTCAGAGCTTCGCGTTGCAAAGTTTAGCAATTTACCTTGGCCATTTACTTCCTCTGAATGTCCTTTTTTTTTTTTTGTTAAGCTCTTTTGTAAAAGCGAATCGCTTCAGCAAAGCACATAAAATAGACATAATATTTATGTGTAAGGAAATCCCATTCAAATTGAAAATACAGCACTAAAACTGTACAAAATCAATCAGTATGGAAAAAACAAGAAAACATATCAATTTCAACTTGTTTACGCTAGATTATATAGATTCTTTGAATATCCAATAAATTTCAGGTATACAAAGTTTCATTTCTATTTTATAAATTGTTTCAAAATGTTTGCCTGTAAAGTTTGTATTACGAAAGTATATAGTATAAAACTTTAATTTAATAAAATAAATCAGTTTTCTATATTTTTCAATATATTCCTTTAACTTGGAAATTCTTTATTTTTATAAGGCTAATAAACAATAATGAGAAAAAAAAAAGGTTAACTTATTACAGTTCATTGAAATTATCTTTTTTTTTTTTGGTTTATTTGTGTCCTTGATTCGTATAATTATTTATGAGCCCGACAAATAAATTATGTATTATAAATGTCAACATAAACAACCTTTGCTTCTCCTTCTCCTTTCCCCCTGCTTCCACCACAACCTTACCTTCATTGCGCTGGACCTCCCTCAAACAAATGAACTGGCAAAAAAGAAAAAGGTTGCCCAATGGCCGTAACGAAAGGAAAAAACCGACCAAAAAGGAAGACAAAAAGCAAAAAAAAAAAAAATAAGAAAAAAAAACCCTACAGACAGCGAAAATTAAGCGGGTATAAAAAACGCGACAGGCTAATTAATGAGATTTTGATTTGAACAAAAAAAAAAGCGAACCAACGAAGGAAAAATAAACCTAGAAAAGAAAGAGGAGGTGAAGAGAGAGGGGGGGTGAGAGAGAGAGAGAGCGTAAGAAAAGACAGGGCGACCATAATAACAAAAGGCATTTTAATTACCGTCTCACAAAATGGGACAATAATTTGATCATTAATTTTATAAGTGTGACCGAATTTGAAACCGACTTTTCCACTTTTCATTTGCCACATTTCACTTTCATCTTACATGCTATTTCATTTTTGTTTTTATTTCTCTTTTGGGGGTTTTTCATTTTTCTTTTTTTTTTTTTTTTTTGGTGACAATTCGATGGGGGAATGTCAACGAGAATTGAAAACGAGCGACAATGTTGGTGGTCGTGTTTCTGGATGATTGATGATGTCCATCAGACCGCCTATATTGTCGCCAACTCCCCCTAACCTCTAGGCCCTACCACCGCTGGTTTGACCAATTAGCCGTAAGGCATTTACAGTTGTAAGTTTTAGGCCAAAAAGTTCGGACTTGGACCTTGTCGTTGATTGATTTGGATTTTTGTAAGCTCTCGACCGCAAGCTAGGCAGCTACCCCAAAAGAGTCCACCCTAAGTGGATTTGTGTTTTTATTTCCCTACCTACGACCTCCTACCCGCAGCTCCGTCACCCAACCCTCTCCCCATCATCTCCCTCTCTCTCTCTCTTTCTATTTAGTTTGTATAGAATTGAAAAGGAGAGAGGGCTTCAAGGCGAGTTCTTGGTATTTCGGACCCTCGGCAGGATATAACAAAACTAGTCCATTAACTAAATACACCCACATACATACATACACAGACGCCCACCCACCCAAAAACACACACACACACACACACAGACAGAGACACACATGCAAATGCGGCTGCAATTTTGCAAAACATTCATTTCCGCATGACTAACGCACAGTGGTTCAAGCCATGCTAAAAAGAAAATGCTCTTTCTTGAAATATTTATATTAAAACATAATTTTGGCTATAATCAATACTAATAATTGATTAACATGACCGGATTTTCCAAAGTAAAAAAAAGAAAATTGTTTCTAAAGAAATAATTGTGAAATTGTGACTAAATAAATGGCTAACAAATTGATACCACTGTGATGGTTCACGTCCTCGACTATTTTTTTGTCCATTCGTCCTTTTCGTTTTCGTTTTTGGTTTTTTTTTTTTGGCCTGTTAAAGCCATTTTGTGTCATTATTTTTTGTGGTTTTGCATTTTCCAACTTGTCGTTTACTTGCTTTTGTTTTAAACTTGCCGCAAACACACTTAGCCACTCATTCTCTCACATATAGTTACACACACACACAGACACACACATATATATGTATATACATACACATAAACATACAGACATACAGTTAGTATTGTGTTTTTATGACATTAGTGAGAGCCAAGAGACCGTCCTTGCTGCCATCCCCTACATCTACATACTCCGCCCATTCAAGCACGGCGATTAGGCCACAGATTGCCAGCTGGCCATGTCATTTAGTTGCGCTTTGCTCCCCATTTCGTATACTCTAAGCCCCTGCCTCGGCATCACCCTCACTTTTCCATCTCCAATTGCTCCAATTGCTGTCTCGCTTCCACTCTTTGCCTGTTGTCGCCTAGTCGAGTGCATAAATTTTATTGTCAAAAAAAAGAAAAAAAAAAACGACAGAAAAAACTGTAAAAAAAAGGTGAAAAATAAGGAAAAATAAAAAAAAAGGTAGGAAAGGAAATTGGGTTCGGCCTGTAAGCATTGCGATTTAATTACATTAGCTTGAGCGTCAGGTGGAAAATGGAAAGCATAGTGGGCTAAAAGATGGTTCATGGTGTGGGTGGTGGTGGTGATGGTGCTGGTGGTGTTATTGTGGAACTGAATGAGAGGCAACTGGGTAACCATGTTGATTAGGTCTTGCCGTACATACGACTCCTTGGGGCATGCTTAAAAAGAATTGCAGCAAGAATTTTCTTGCTAACTTCACCTCTTTGTCGCGGAAAAGCATTCATAATAAACTTTCCACTCAATCCCCAACACCGCATTTTCCGCTTCCATTACCCATATTGTGTTGTGTTGTGTTGCGCTATGTGTGTGTGTGTGTGTTGTTATGAAATTTGCATAATTAAGTGTGAACCGCGAACCAAACAGATGTAAAGTTAGTAAGTCACTTTTTATAATTAGAAATTAAAGAGATAAGCAAAAACCAAGCTACAGAAATAGAAAGAGACATTATAAGAGTAAGAAAGAGAGAGAGAGAGAGAGACAGCTATAAGTAGATGTAATAAGACAGCTAATGACTTAGAGGAGCATTTAGATTATTAGAAACAATGTATAAAAACTAGAATCTTAAAGTTTTATGTCTACGCTTTTAACAATTCATTTTTATATAAGAGTTTTACCAGGTGTTACAAAACCAACTTTAAGGATATATATAAATATATATATATATATGTATATATATATATATATGTATGTGTGTTCTATATTTATTTACCTACATAGAAACATACAGATATTCATAACTTTGAATGACTAACATTATAAAAAAAAATGTCAAAGTCACTTTGCTTAAACAACAGCCATTTAATTTGCCTTCAGGCCGATTTTCACATATATCCATTACCACTCTTTTGTTTTCGCCCTTTCTTCCTTTGAAGAAAATTCTTTCACACACATATTTTTTTTCTATTTTGTTTTTTTTTTTTCTTCTTTTTTGTTGTATGCGTATGCGGCATTGTTTTTTGGTTGAAGACTTTTGGCGGCTGGGCGACGACGCCGAGGCTGATGACGCTTGGCAACCAGTGAAAAGCAAATTGGTCAACCCACTAACAAACGTACAAGCACACAAATACACACACACACACAGACATATGTATATATGTATATATATACGTATATATGTACGTACAAGTGGTAGAGTAGTCGGCGCCATTGGTTTGCCACGCTTCGCAGCTTTTGCTTTTGCTGATGGCACATTAAAGTTTCTTTCGTTCTCGTTGTCGTCATTTCCTCTTTTCACTATATGCAGCATTGTGTGTGTGTGTGTGTGTCTGAGTCTGTATGGGTGTGTGCGTGCTGATAACCAAAAAAAAAAAAAAAAAAACAAGCACAAAAAAAACTAAACGAAAAAGTTGATTGCGTAAACTTTCTTCAAACAACAACAGTAACTGTAACTGAAAGCTTCAAACTTTTCATTTCATTCTTTTTCTCTTTTTTTTTTTGGTTTCTCATTCGGTTTTTTTTTTGCGTTGGCTAGTTGGGAAGTGCAAGGCGCGAGTTTTAGTGAGTTTCAATGTATGTACGTGTTTGTGTGTGTGTGTGTGTGGGTTTGGTGAAATGTATCTTCGTAAAAGTAGTAGTTGTAGTGTGCGTGTAGGTGTGTGCCTGTGGTTGCTATTTTGCATTTTTGTTGTTGGTTTTTTTTTGTGTTCGTTGCGTGATAGCCAGGGTGCCCCAAAAACTATGCTATTCTCTTTAACCAAATTACCCATCAGACAGCCAGAGAACGGACAGTAACTGAATGTATGTATATGGATCTCTCTCTCTCTCGCTATATATATATACATATACATATATATGAGTGTGTGTGTGTGTGTATTTGTGGTTTTAGCTAATAGCAGCGAAATATCGTTGACATTTAGCACGCAAAAATTGAATTGAATTCGATACATTTACTTATAGCTCAGATTTGCCATAAAAGAACACAAGATAATCGAAAGAAATGACAAATAAGATAATGAATGTTTTAACGATAAATGACATTTAAATACATCTAATTTGAAATACTCTTTATATATAAGAGTTTTATCTATTTAATTTGATTCTAACTTATCCACAAATAAACATATATTCTATATGTAACTACATATGTATCTTTTCTTTATGCTATAGATGCAGCATATAACAAATTTCTATACTCTATTTAGTGAAATGTTTTATGAGAAATTTAAATTCTTTCGATTCTTTAAATGCAAGATAAATATTATATAATAATAACCTTACATTAATTAAAAATGGATTATAAAGATAAAATAAAGTGAGGAATGATATAGTATAGTAAAATTCAACAACTTTGCACATAGACATTTTGATAATGTGTGTATAATGAAATAACAATTGACCACAAAATGAAAATATATTCTTTCTGTTCCTTTTTTTTTTTTTTATTATTCAATATTTTTATTTTATTCTGCGTGTTTGTACTTTATCTGGTATTAGCTGCGTTTGATGGGATCTGTTTGGGATTAAGCTGTACGTTCAGTTTTTTCTGAACTCATTATTAACTACAACCACACAGACACACACACACACATACATACACATGACCTTACTATATATCTATGCTTCCATTTTGGACAAGACTGGGCAAACACCTGACTGCCCACTGACCCACACTTTGTTGCCGCCAATCTATCCTCATTATTTCCTCCCACTCTTTCCATAAACAGTCAAACAAACACCAACACACATGTAAGCATATATATATATATATATATATATAAATAAATATATAAATATACGCACACACTAACACATAACAGAACACAGCAGCAGAAGCAGGGAAAAAAAAAACAACTTAATCCAATTTGACTCACCAGGGGTAATTCTTGGTCTTGGACAAGGCACCTGGTACGTTCACTATCCCACATTTACCCCTGCTCATATACCATTGTGCTCCTCCTCCAGCACACCACCTCTTGACTTACACAAAATCCCCATACTTTCTACTTGGTGCTAATGTTTGACAGGACAGAATAGAACAGACAACATAATCATGTTGACCACTGGCCGAGCACATCTTAAATGTCGTTTTACTTAATGCTAAGTGTCGTTTGGCCCCACTCCCAACCTTCCAACCTCCCAACTTTTGGACGAGACTTTTGCGCCTGCCTTTAGTGTTCCACCGTCTAATTAAAGCATCGGCTATTTGATTACATGTCGATAATGTTGAGAATTCGTTGGCAGGCAGACTTATTATTAGAGTGAATTATGATTGACGGGAAACCCCTTTTTCCAGTTCTGACATGAGCTTGAAAATGAAATGCTTATAAATTAAACAAGTTAAGGTTGATTGGACGGGGGTAGACAAATGTCACACCTGGCGCTCAGGTGACCCTGGCATTGAAGAGGCCTTTTTAGGGTTCTCTTTTGATTTGGAATTGAACCAACCAAAGTCAGAGGCAATGGCAAAGGCAAAGGCAAAGGCAAAAGCAGTGAAACGTACAATTGGACAAAGGTCAAAATGTTAGTCAAATCAAAAGGGTTCGACTAGCTTATACTCATATGGGTGCTAATGATGCGAAATCATGTGAAAGGAAAGCCAAATTTATAGACCCTAATTTTGATTTCGTAATTTTTTGTTCTGCTTGGCTAACTACATTTAATTATTACACTGTCAAACAAATATTGGAAATTGCCATCAATACGAAATGAAAATAAAATCATATGATTTTTTTACGCAAACTTGAGATATAATATATTTCACTATTTATATTAAATTATTTTAACAAAAAACAAAAAAGTCTTGAGTAATTCTTATCTAAAAATAATGAAAGTCTGATAGGAAGGTTTAGTATTAAAACTATAAAAAAGTGTAAGTTGAATCCCAACTAACTTCTTCATGTTTAAAAGTATTATTATTCAACCATGACATCAGATATCTGTACTTATTCCACTTGGAAATAAATTTTTTGTTTTTCAGTGTGATTGTTATGGTTTTTGTATCCAAAGGAAATTCTTTACTTTTGTATGGAGGGCAATTGTGGCAACATGGCGTATGATGAATGCTCCTTTCACCGCGAATGACATAAAATTGTTGGCGTTACCCATTTCGGTTCGGTTCGGTTCGCTACACATTGCTTCATGCTCCTGCCTGCCTGCCTGACTGACTGACTAACTGACTGCCTGTAAATGGCCGCGTCCATGTCCAATGTCGTTTCAGTTGAGTCACAGAGAAAAAAAAAAAAAACCAAAGAAAGAAAAAAAAAAGAGAACTAAAAAAACAAAAACAGAGTGCGACGGGAGCATGGATTATTATTATTCTTTGACCTTCTCGTGCGGCTTTTCAAGTGGATTTAACCCACCACCCCCGAAACCCAACCCAAAACAAAAAACAAAAAAAAAACACCAACAACCACAGCAAACACGCGCATTTCCGGCCACCACCACCAACAACAACAACAAGAATAACAGCAAGAAAAAAAGCCAAGGGAAAAATAAACAAAAAAAAAAAAAAGCACAGGTAGAAAAAAAACGGGTCAAAGACGCAACAACAACAAATGTTAAGTGTCGCAAACTAAAAACGCAAGCAAAGCAAACGCAAACAGTATAAAAAGAAAGAGAAAAACAACACAGAGAAATGGGCGGAAAGGAGGTAGATAATCGATAAACGTAATGGTAAACTCCTTTCTCTCTGCTCCTCTCTCTCTCTCTTTTACAGTGTCTCGCTCTCACACTTTGTCTGCCGTTTTCGCTCTGCCCTCTGTGTCGCCTTTAGCCAAATGTTAATTTACACAAACCAAATGCAAAAGCAAACAACAATGAAAAATGAAATCAATAAATAGAGCAAAAGGCCAAACGGGCAAACGGGCCCTGTAATTGCAATTGTTAACAGTTGCCTGCATCATATAACCAAAACATTATCCCCTTACGGCATGACTCGCTCTTGCCATTTGAGGTTATACGAGTAGATTGTTGCTGTTGCTTGTTGCATGTCCAATTACACATTAATGTTTAAAGTTCGGTGGTTGTTGTTTGGCGACAACAACAACGGTGATAAATTTTCATTTTGATATTGGTAAAAATACATATATTTACATATATGCATTTTGTTTTTTTTATATATGTAAATTATTTTATTTCATAATAAATATGATATTAAAATGTAAAAATTTAGATTTTTATTGTTAATTCCAGTCGATATAAAATAGAATAATATAAATGTATGTATAAGCAACCATTTAATATAATTAAATATTTATATTTAATTGGACGAACACTCCGAAAGCAAAACAAAGTAGGTGAAGGTCGGTTATAATTTCTTTATTCCAATCAAGTCCTAAATTATTCTGATTTTTAGTGATTTTATGAATGAAGAGTATTAAAACACTAACAAATTAATCGGTCTTTATTTTACAGACATAATTGCCTAGCGGTAAAATGTTATATTTGCATAATCAATTCAATTGATAATATGTTTTGATATTATTGTAATATTTTACCTATATCAAAATAATACTTTACACTGCAGGCCAGTTTAACATTTAACAAATTGAGATCTTGACCAACACTAGGATAACAGGGCACACAACTACTTATGTATGTTAAAGTTAACAGAAAGAATAACATGAATATTAAAACGAACATGACGAAGTGAGAAAATGATGTACATACATACATGTATATGTATGTGTGGTAATTTAGAGGGCATTTACCCTGGGAAACGAACATATACATATGAACTATCACACACAGACGAGCCGAACATTTTGCCAAAGTGATCGCAAAATGTTATTGTGCGCCCCTTGCTGCATGTGAGGATGGGGATGATATGAACACTGAAAAATTAATGGCTAATTTGCATTTTCTAAGGGTAAAGCAACTTAAATTTACATATAAGTACAACGACACTTCTTTTGGGCTAGTGGACTTTCCTTTACACAAATGCACCCAAATGGTATGTATACATGTTTGTATGTATGTATATGTAGATTAATTGAAAAAGGGTATTTTATAGTTGATGCACTAAAATGTTAGCCTATTATTTTTCAAGTATCTTGCATGTTTATTCATTGGATAGTAATTGGGTAAACTACTCAAACTTTGACCTATTCCGACACTCACTTAACTCATTGCCAGTCAAAAGGCCCAAGATGGCGAATGTTGTACAAATGTTTGGTTTTGGGCCACATGGCCTATAGCCTAATCAATTGTCAACAGAACTGAGACAACAAATAAACAGACAAACAAACAAACTAACAAACAAACAAAGAAAAACAGCAACACTCAGAAGTATTCACATATTTATTCACTCATATACACACATACAAACATACAAAGGCACACTCACACACAGACACACAGACACACATACACACTAACGCTTACCCTCAAAAGTGGGTAAAAACATTTGGGCAAACTTCAAAGGCAAACAAAAGTATGGCCAATTGGCCATTTCATTTCGTTGTTTTGTTTGGCATACACATTTTTAGTCCTGCTGACGAAGATCAAACACCGCGCTTAAAAAGTCGAGCATCTGGAGGAGCAAGAGGCAGTCCAAGGGACACTCCGAGATAAACGTGCGAGGCAAACCGCCAAAGTGACAAAAAACGCCAACGAAACACAAAACAAAAACCCAAAGAAAGAAAGAAAGAAAAAAAAAAAAGTGCCATACCGAAAATGGCAAACACAACAACAAACAAACAAAAAAGAAAAAGGGCAAAGGGCGGATCCTCTTTTTCTTTTTGTGGAATGGTTGGGATTGGTGTTGGGATTGAGGTTGAAGTTGGAGGTTGGATTTGGGGTTATGGGATGCTGCGTGTGCCACCAGATAAACCAGTGAAAAATGCTTGCCATTGGCTCTTCTGTTGTATACATATATGTATATATATTGTATATGTATATATATATATATATATATATGTTTTTTTTTATTTCTCCCCTCCCTCAGCCTCCTCATCTTCTTCTTTGTTATTGTCTGTGCTCTACCGTTTAATGAGTTTGAGGCCAAAACAGCAAGAGCAAAAATTTTTGGCCTATTTGCCAAAAAATCGAAGCGATGGGCTAGATGGCTAAAGACTTTGCATAAAGTCAACTAATTAAAATTGGATTGAGGCTAAAGTCCTTATCCTCAACTTTATATTTTATATTATTTTATGCCCTTAAGCTTACGGGCCAATTTGTTAACGTTGGCATTTCTAAGCCAGAATCAAAGAAAATGAAAGCCCGAAAGTAGAATGGTAAAGAATTGACCCCAAACAAACATTTTTGTATATTTATTTTTTTTGCTTTTTCTTGTTTTCTGTTTTTTTTTTTTTACTTTTATTAATATTTATTTATGTTTTTTTTTTATACCCTGTACCCGTAGGGTTCAAGGGTATATTAAAGTCGCTAAACTTGATCAGCATCAAGGAAGGAATGTCTTCTTCAGAGGGCTCCAAATTTTAATGCAGTTTTTTAATACGGAAATTATTCTGAAAATTGATGCAAAACTTTTCTAAATCGGAGAAAAAATGACCAACTTAGAGCCTATAGAAGATTGGTAAAATCCATCAAGAAAAGGACAAGAGACAAATCCTTCGAAGGAACCTCTACTTCAGATTGCTCCAATTCAGTCAAATATTGTCTGATTTTGAAAAACTATGTCTTTATTTGATTTTTAGAATCGCCGTTTTTAATTAGCATAAAAATCTGGAAAACTAATTTTCAACTCGATTTTCGTAAATTTTAACGAAATTTTTTACACTGCAAAAATTTACGAATATCCGGTCAAAATTTTTTTTGGAACATTTTTTAACTTTTAATGCAGTTTTTTAATACAGGAATTATCCAGAAGATTGATGTAAAACTTTTCGAAATCGGCCAAAAAATGGCCAATTTAGAGCCTATAGAAGATTGGTAAAATCCATCAAGAAAAGGACAAGAGACAAATCCTTCGAAGGAACCTCTACTTCAGAGTCAAATCTGATTTTAAAAAACTATGTATTTATTGTAATTAACATAAAAACTGGAAAACTAATTTAAATATAAAGAAAATATAATTTAATATAAAGAAAATTTATATTCAATTAATGAGGATTTAGACGGAGTCTGATTTCATGAAATATCTCTTATTGGGGTATAGGGTATACTCCAAGTCGGCAGGGACGACTTGCTTAATTCATTTTTTTTTTGTTACTTTGCTTAGCAGAATGATTGAAAATCGTACAAACATTTGGCGTATGTTTAAGATTTATGTACCGTGTGTACCGTCTACTTAATATTGACGAGCATGCTACCATATCCATTTTAATTCTTACTCCAACTCCTGCTCCTGCTCCTGCTCCTGATACTACACCTACATCAACTCCAACTCCCACTCGAATCTTGATTCCTACATATGTATACACATATTATATACGCTCCTCGTACATGCGATTTAATATGCAAATGTTATTTGGGGCCCAAAAAAAAAAGGCAAAAGTACGAATATAAAAGAGAAAGTCTAAGAAATGTATATAATAAAGTGGAAGGTAAATGAAAATCGACAAATGGTTAGTAAAAAAAATGGTTTAATGGCAATGGTCATGAGTACTGTGAAAAGAAAAGTTAACACCCCCAATGATTGTGGACATTAAAGGTTCTATTAAAGATTTTATTAAACGAAATTATTAGTTTGGACAAAAAAAAGGGAAACTAAAGTTGCCAAAAGAGACAAATAAATTGCCATTTCTTGTATTGAAATATTTTTAAATATTCAATTCCAAAAATGAAACTTAAATATGCTTAAATCAATCTAAAGGGTAATCTGGAAAATTTATGATTATGTAAATAATCAAAATATTGTTTTTTTCTCGCATTTTTGTTGGTAAGTGTACAAATCAAATGGCATTGCTTAACGCCATCGTAACCATTTTCCATACCCATTTTCCATCTCCAAATGTTACGATCTTTTTTTTTCCCCCTGTATGTGTTTATATGTGTATGTATATGTATATGTATATATTTTTTTATTTGTCTTTGGCATGAAAATCACATTAGAATCTATTGCACAGACCTTAGCACACCTCTTGACTTGCCGCATTTTCATTCCGGCCATCTGGAAACGCAATTTTCTCGCCTTAGCATGTTACATTTCCACTTCATTCATGCATCTGTTATACGTCTCCGTTCATGTCTATGTCCGTGTCCGTGCCCATGCCCATGCCCATGCCCATGTCCGTGTCCGTTCGTGTGTTCGTGTCTGTGTGCATTTCCTTAATAATTATGTTTTCACATTACACTTTTGCAAGGACTTCCTCTAGAACGGTAACCAGACAGTCAACTAGGCTATCTTATGGCACGTAGCAAAATGTAACTTTTTCATCTTTCTTTCCTCATATTTTTCTTGTTCGTTTTCATTCTATTCTATTTGAAAATCCTTTTAGAAAAGACTTTATGTCTCATTCGACTACCTGATAATCCGCTTTTGACAACCAGAGACCAGAGACCAGAAACATTTTCCAATAGAAAATAAAGTCAACTTTGTAAAATCCTTCTACATGCTACATGAATATGTAAACTATGGCTATTAGCAAACTTTCTTATTTAAAAAGGATAAACAACAATATGAAAATAAATATGAAAATTTTAATTTGTTAAAATTAAAAAACTTTTTAATTAGCCAAGGTAAAAGACTTAAACAAAAAATATTACATATAAATTTTGGCCAAAACTAGGATTAAAATATAAATAATCTAAATGAATAATATAGTATAGACTATAGATTGAACAAGATTGTAATGACAATATTGCTTAAACATATATATATCAATTTTATAATTATAATGTATATATATATATATATATATATATATATGTTAACTATATAAACATAAATATAAATAGATATACAGATCTTTAATTTGAAATATTTATAACTTAACCATCACAAGCTTTACATATTTGTGAACTCGTATAGTATAGAAATCCATAACCGATATCATGGTAATACAGAAATCAAAAATATTTAACCATAGTTTAGACTAGGCTAATAAGCACTTTCGTTTCGGTGGTCAATCTGGTCAATATATCCGACTATTTTTTAATGCCAACCAACTCAGTTTCAATTTTGTGTATGTATTTGGCAAATGGAAACCCTAATCGAATTGTGGTTAGTTATAATTTTTCCATTTCCTTTTCAACTCGTCAACAGGTTGACAACAGGCAAAAAGAAAGAATGAAATGCACACACACACACACGGAGAGAGAGAGAGAGAGAGAGAGAGAGAGAGAGAGAAGGAAATTTCACCTGAGTTCATTTTTCAACTATATTTATGGTCATGGCCATTGACCATACACACACATACATACATACATACATACATATGCCAGATTGCCAAGTTTCCTGTTCGTTCTTATTGACAACTTAACGGAAAAACGTTTTTCAACCACACAAAAAAAAAGAAAAAAAAACGTATAACGAAAAACTTTCTTTATATCATAGAAAGAATATCCATTGCCTTTTAATTGATAGTTCAAATTTCTAATATTAAAACAAAGAAAAAAATTTTGAATACAATTGCTTAAAATTAAATAAATAATTCAATTTGTTTTTTACTGTACTCACGCTGGGAGTTAGAGCGCCGGATGATGTTCTCAAGGAATGTATTCTGCGGCGCAACTAGTCCACGTCGTCCGCCAGGCATTTTGACGTCTACACGCTAAGCTTAGCTTTGACGCCACACCTCGCCACGCCTCGCCTCGCCACCACCGCCTGCTCCACCTCCACCACCTCCTCCTCCGCCTCCGCCTCCGTCTCCGACTCCGTCTCCTTGTTCCCTTTGCTAATAGCCGGCACTCTACGTTGACAGTGGCTCGATAATGAGAAAAGAATTGGCAGTTAGACAACTGATGGATAGATGATGGATGCCTTGTATCCTTGTGGCAGCCAATGTGGTGGTGGCTCTGGTGGTGGCGCTTTCAACTTGATTTGATGTTTGATTTTGTTCAATTTTCTATTCCTATTTTTTCGTTCTTCTTCTATTCTTTTTTTTTTTTTTTTTTTTTTGGTTATTTTTAATCTTGTTTATGTTTTGATTTAATGGCTGGGCTGCTGGACGGCAACTTACCGGCGTCGATCGTTCATCATTCTTATATCGCTCTCACTCTCATACTGCTGTTGCATACTGACAAACAGCAACATACTCACTCATACGCATTAAAAAACACGACGACACGACGAATTAATACAAGTTGCCGCCTAAGTTGACCATTTCACCCAGTCTTATCGGTTACATATGGCACTAGAAATAAAATAGAGATAAAACAAATTAAAGTGATACGAGTGAAAAGGGAATCAGGAATGCATAAGATAAATATCTTAAAAGTTTTCTGTAAATTGAAGTGAAATATATAATATTTGAATTATATCATTATTTAATAGGTCTCTAAACCATGAAATATTCTAGCTGAAATTAATATAAACTTAAAAACTTGAAAAATTGTCACTGCAAAGTTATATTATAATATTAATAATATTATTATCAAGTTGATAATTAATATTAATAAAGATCCATATTTTAATGAATATGAATGAGTGTTATGTATGCAATGCAAATGAAATATTTCGTAACATTACGTATACGCAGTGTGACCAGGTTTTGTTAGAAACCAAACAATTTGAATTCGTTGAATTTGATGTGTGCTTCAATTTATGTTTTTTTCTTATTTTTTTTTTTGTATAATTAATTATGAAATCAGTGTAAGGCAACGCGGCGTATGCGCATTATGACCTGTGGTCGCTTGTGGCCTGGCTTAATGCAGTAAATGCAGTACAACCATTTAACAGTTTTGTTTATCTGTGTTTGTGGCCAAGTATTGAAATCTGAATATATGTATATGTTAGTACACACACACACACACACACACACACACACACACACACACACACACACACACACACACACACACATACACAAACATATTTTAATGAAGAGGAATTCTGTTTGTTTTGTTACCCAATGTGCGCAATTTTAACATCTCTTTTCTCTTCGTTTCTCCAACCCCTCCCCCCACCCCTGGTAAGTGAAGTGCACATTATACCACTAGACCTTCACGTTGGTAGTTACCTAATGAGCAGAAATGCAACTGGATCTAGTTAATTTTGAGTTTCTCGGTGGCTTGTGGAAAATTGGCTTTGCCAATTATGTAAGCTGATTTACCTATTAACAGCCATGAAAAGCAACGCACGGAAATGGAAACAGACCGAACAAAATGAACAAGAGGAAAGAGACAGCGAGAGAGAGAGAGAGAGAGAGAGAGAGAAAAGGAGCAGTAATTTTAGACATTTTGTAAGTAAAAAACTTCTTATAAATTAAGCTAATAACAAGGTAACTGACTTCAGGTAAAAACTTAAAAAAATAATCAAAAAAAAACCTTGCAACTAAGTAAAAATCTTGTTGTAAAATATAAAATAAAATTGTTAAAATCAACAACTGCCAACTGATGGTCTATATAGAAGAAAAAGAAAAGAAAAAACACTTAAAAATGTAACAAAAACAAAAACAATGCATTTAATTACATTGCATAGCAAATACACTTAGAGAAAAGAAACAGAGTTATTTTTTATCCCGGCTCGAAAGCAAATATTTTGAATAAAATTTAAATTTAATTTTTGAAAGTTTATCAAATTATTTGACATAGAATTTATAATATACGAAAACGAAGCGCTAAATCCATTAAAAGTTTAGTAATCAATTAGTCAAAGCTACTGAAAATGTTTAAATTATATAAAGTTCAAAGTATTTCACACTTAAATTGAGTGAATTGCAATTTTCTTTTAATTAAGTTATTCGATAATTCCTTGAAATAATATAATAATGCAGTTAAATCTTCTTTGTCTCTAAAACTTTTCCCTAACAGCTAAATCAGAATTTATATATGTATATATGTACAAAAATTGATTTAGTGTTTTGTAAGAGATTAAAAAACGAAGAGATAAATATGAAAATGATTTTGAATGCCCCCCCCTATAAAAATAAAATATTCTCAATTTCATGCTATTAATTCTTAAGCCAACATTATGCTGCTCTTTTACACTTTTCCTTTTTTTCGCTTTCTCTCTCTGTCTATCTCCCTTTTTTTTTTTTTTTTTTTTTTTTGGTTTGCCTTTTGCTTTGGCACTGGTGTTGCTATTGTATTCTTATGTTGATGATGTTGCTGCTGCTGCTGCTGCTGCTGTCTTTGGCATCGTTGATGCTGATGTTGCCCGAGCTCAGTAATCTTTAATTTCATTAAAATTCAAGCCACGCCAACATGACTAGTCCTTTATCCTGGCCGTATTGTTGCCGCTGTTGGTGCTGTTGCTGCTGTTGCTGTTGCTGTTGCTGCTGTTGCTGTTGCTTTTGCTGTTGCTGTTGCTGCTAGTGCTTATAACAAGCGCACTTCAAGCGGCTTCGCCTCTCAGGCATTTATGAATTTTCTTCTCAAGTTAAATGCGTTGCCTGAACAACAGCAACAGCAACAGCAACAACAATAGTTACAGCAACTAAAGGAGCTGATGCCAGCATCTGGCCCACTGGCCCAGTTGAAGATACCAAGCAAAAAAAAAAAAAAATGAGAAGTAAACTTTCTTGAATCCAACAACTTTGTTGTGGTTGACAGGTAACAAGTTTGCTCATTACAGACTTAATTAACTGTAAAATTTAAACTTTATTGTTTATGGCAGTAACCAGAAATGAATAAATACTGTTTTCACATGAAATTAAAATTGAAATTAAAATGAAATAATTGTGAATAATGATATGGTAATGTCTGCTATATCAAATGATGAAAATTAGAATTTCATTTCAATTTTTTTTCAAAATTGTTTTTGACTAAAGTACTTTGGCGATGAAAACTAACTGACCAACAGTGTCAAACATTTTAGTAACCCGACGGCCACTTCACCTATTTATTATAAATGAGACCTCTTGACACACTTGACACGCCCATCCAACCACATACACACTCACATACACACACACATACACACTCAGACACATACCATATGCAAGAGGGTGTAAGAGTTTGTGGGTTTATTGCGATAAACTAAACCGAAACTACTTAGGATTTTGGTGCCATGTTACTGACGTCCTTTTGCCTACCCACTGACCAAACCGACCACAAAATGACGCTCACCTTTTTTCATAAAAAGAAAGAAGAAGCAAAAAAAAAAAAACAAAATATAGAGAGAAAGAAAGAAACAGAGACTATAGCATGAAATGTCAGCAGCAGCGTTAAAAGCAGCGACGTCAACGTCGATGGCAACAGCATGTAAATTTGATGCAAGACATCGAGCCTGAGCCTAAGCCTAAGCCTTTCCTGTTTCCCTTTTGCATTTTATGGCTCACTCAAAGTACGTCATAAAAATTAACATGACATGAGGCCATGGGCCATAGGAACAGGAACTTTGGAACACTGTTTGGACACTGGGACAAGTGTTGTACTTTGTTTAGTTACAAATGGTATTGGTATTGCAATAATAATACCGTATGTAAGTATGTATGTATGTATGTGTCATATACATATGTATTTGCAATTGAAATGTTAGTATTTTTTTTTTTTGTCATTTTGGTTTTTATTTCGATTTTCTTTTATACATATATGTATTTGTTTTGTTCTGTTTTGTATTGTTTTGTTTTTGTACACGGCAACGCCCTGATTTTGCTGTTCCGTTTTGCCCTTTTTTTTTTTTATACCCTTTACACCTATCGTTAGCCTTACTGTGGTGCCTTTGTCATCTCCCACTTCTCACTTACTCACATTTAATTTCCGGTGAACTGCGTTTCGGCTTCAAATATTAATAGAGCTGCCGCATTATTAATGAGATTGTGTCATCAAGAAAATGAAGCCGGCAGCATCCAAAAAAAAAAAAAAAAAAAAAAAATGAATGAGAAAGAGAAAGGAAAAGCAAAGGTAAAAGCAAAAGCAAGCGAGAAGGTAGAGCAAATAAATGTAACTGAAACTCTGAGAAACTTGTTTCATTCCCCATCCATTCCAACAGTCCAACCATTCCATTTCATATCTTTCGTGTCACTTGTCTACTTTCACCATTGCGGGGTCAGACTAAAAGCGAGAAGGGGGTTGGGGTTGGGCTCAATGTTATTCAAAAATTTATAAACTTCTCTTACCATTTCCTTCTGTGTTTGCTCTAGTATAAGCTCAAACCAAGGAGAGAAAGATTAAAAAGCAACAACAAGAACAACAACAGCAGCAGCACCACGAATAAGAAAACATTTTTCATATTGGAATAAAATTTACAAAAACTAATTTTCTAAATTTCAAATTTGTATAAGAAAATACATTTAGAATTTATAGCATTGAAAGAGACATATAAAAAATATATACCTACTTATATATACATTCGTGATTTAGTATGAATACTTATATATGTATGAATAATTTATGCTGTTACTGAAACAAATTCTAAATTAGTTATAACTTTTATAATTTTCTAGAGTATCGATCGACTATTATTGGGGCTTAAGAACAAAAAATATAAGATAACATTTTAATTGTTTAACGGTTCAGAAATTTCCAAATATTTCTTTTTTTCTCTATGTAATAAATATTGTCAAATAAAATTTCCATATTTTCTTTATTTTATATCTTTATATGTATATGCCATATTTTGCTCTATCCCAAATAGAATTGTTGTTCAGTGAGCTAATTACTTAGTTTTATCCATGAATCTAAACACTATCATTTTGTGGTCATCTATTTTGAGTCAGACCCCATTGAGCTTGTCATTTTTTGTGGCATTTCATTTAATTGCGTTTGCACAACATAGGGGAATGAAGGTAAAGAGGGGGAAGGTAAAGCAATTGCAATCACCTACCATACGGTCCAATTTTGCAATTGTTCATCCTACTCATATATGGAATGGATACCATTACACAGACAGACACACACACTCACATATATATAGATATATATATATATATTCCAGCCTTGTTTGCCATTGTTCTGACTGCAGCACCCCGTATAAGTATAATAAGTTTTGGTTATTTGTTTTTAGTTTTTGTTTTTTGTTTTTTTTTTTTTTTTTTTTTTTCTCTCTGTCTCTCTTTCTGTCTGAGAGCAGTTTCTATCTCAGTTTTTGTTTTTTTTTTGTGTCTTCCTTTGTCTTGCCACAATTGTTGCAACAATTATACAAACACAGACTTGAACAAAAAACAACAATAGATGTAACCCTTCCTCTATACGGTTGGTATCTCCTCTATACGGATGATGCGGGACAGGGTGAGAAATTGCTTGGATAAAGTGAATAAGACAATACACAATGGTCACAAGCTACTCGGAATTTGTGGCAAGATAAGAGTGAAGAGTATCTGCATCTCCCATGATATAGTTATATTCACATAGTACATATGTATTTGGACATAAATTTACATTGAAATTTTTGATTGTAAACATATATTTTTGATCGATTTACATTTTACACTAAAATAATATAAATATTTGTTCTATTTCACTATGTTAGCTAAATAATAATTTTTAACTTGCATTGAAATTTATGTTTATATAGTGAAATATTCATAGTACTGCATAAATCAGGTTAGGCATTTGTGTAAACACATATATACATATATTCAGCAATGCTTTAACTGGGCCACCTGTCGTATACGTGATATTGTTGCACAGCTATTAGTAAATAAAAATAAAGATTTTTACTGTTTGATTTACAAATAATATATCTTGCATTGGTTAAATCGTATTATAGACTGAGAAATTTTAATAATTTTCGGATATGAAATGCAAAATGAGGACTATTATTTTTAGTGATTCGGCTGTTTATTTTATTTTATTTTTTTTTTCGCTATAATCTGATTTTTACCATTCTGGCCAATATTTTGAGCATGTTTTGTTAATTCAGTCAAAGTCGCACCTAAATTGAAAGCCGGCAAGAAGAATCCATTCTTCGCCTTGGGCCACGTTCGGTTAATTGATTGACATTTCCTGTCGTTACCCAAAAGCACAAGACATAGGCCAAGCAATGTCTATCTTTATCTTTCTATCTCTATCTCTGTCGCTCCTGCCTATTTCTAATTTTTACAGTAAGTCAGACATTCAGTCAGTCAGTCAGTCAGTCAGTCAGTCAGTCTGTCTGTCCCATCTGTATGCAAACATTCTTATATAAGAAATGCGCATAAATACATATACTTAACCTTGATTTTGCCAAGTCGACAGGGCCCAAACCCTGGGGCCCTGCCCGGGTAGGCTTTTGCGTGATGAGCGCCACGCCAAATGGAGTGGCTGGGGACAAGTTTTCTCATTCTCCTTCTTCCCCTTCTCCTTTTTATATTCCTCTTGTATTTTTCTTCGTTTTGAAGCCACCTTGGACTGGCATCCTAAGTAGGCCAACAGCAGTAGCAACGGTAGCAATTGATTAGCCAAAAAAAGAGGCCCCAAAGTGAATGGGAAATGAAGGAAAAGTCTCGTTTAATTCAGACCCATTTGGATTTGCTCAATATAGAGGCGAGCCAAAGAAAAAAAAAACTCTTACCAACCAACTACTCCGTTTGTATTGAATAATACATTTTGAAAGACGAAAAATTCAGATATCATATAAGAGTTCCATTAGGCATTCGAATCTGTCTATATAACAATTTTTTTCTAAGACTACTTGGTAGTAAAGGAAGTTCAAATTGTGATACAGTAGAATTCCAAATCTTATACAGGATGAAGATACCTGGCTCAAATTGTAAAGATCATTTGTTCGTTGATTAAAACTAATATCTAACAGAACATAAAATTTTAACAGAGCATAAGGATTTAACATAAATCTAATAACAGAGAAAATTCGCTTAAAAAGCCATCATCCAGAGAAAAAGACATTCATTAAGAAAAAATATTTAAATAAATACATATAAGTAAAAGTAACTAACTGCTAAATGGATGATTCGATTTAGACTACAACTAAATTAATGAAGAGTACCCGTTAGCCAAGTGATACGAAATAAAATGAAATAAGTCATCTATTTTCTTGGTTTCCTTTGATCTGTTATTTTAAGTCATTGCCTTTCGTTCATTGTTTTCCCCTCCCCGCAATTTATGTGTAGTCTGTTGATGTCCTTCTACTTTTGCTTCCTGCTTCGCATCATTTCAGTGAGTGTCCTTCATGATATTTCATGAATTATGCGTTCTATTTATCTTTGAGCTTTTGAGGCGCAATAATTTTTATGCCCATTTTGTAGTTAATTAGCCAGCCAGCCAGCAATCTAGCTCAACAATGGCCAAGTTTAGCCATTTGGCCTTTTTAAAGAAGCTAATTGAAATGAGTGTGCATTATGAGAGATGCTCATTCTCAATTAGTCATTCATATTTATTCATTTGTCCATTATGTCTGCTTATGAATACGAATGCAAATATGTATTAATAAATATTGCAAGATTTAAGAAATGAATATTTTATTTCAGTTAGTCGTTTAGTCCTTTACATTATTTTCAGACAATCATTTAGCATTATCTTTAACTATTCACACAATTTATTTGGTAATCACAAATTAATCGAGAGTGACTAACGATTGGAAGATATACATATGTATATGTATATAAATGTATATACCTATTTAGGACCAATGCACACAGTACTTTTACTTGGATGTGATTTGATTTTATTGTTGCGGCAACTTATCAGCTTTTTCCCTTCCTTTTTCTTTTTCTATTTCTTCTTATTTTTTTCTCCGCTGCCCATGGATTTTTGTCTTTTTAAGCTTTTAGCAAATTCAATTTGATCTCTTCTTTTTGCCTTACGCTCTCCCTCTCTATCTTGCTCACTAGCTTGTTCGCTGTTTATCGATTAATTTGCTCTAGGCCAGAGTCATCGACAGTGTGACAAGGGCACTGTTGCGGGGGCTGAGGGGAGACTCTGCATCCCTATCCAATTAGACTTTTGTGCCCGAAAAACGTGCAATGCAATAAAATACACACACACAGGCATAAAGAAACACAGACAGACAGAGAGACATACATACAAGCAATTCATATACATATACACAGTATGTATGTACATAAATACATACATATACACCTGGGCCATGTCTTCTTACTTTTACCTTCTGCTCGACGACCGTCTTCCGTCTTCTTCTTAGTCGCGGGCTACTCTTTGCATTGCACGCAAGGTCAGTGCAGTGCAACACATAATTTTACTGCTGTTGCTGCTGCCAAACACTTTGCATGGCATTTCTTGCATGCAAACTTGCTCTCACCTTTGCAAGACTCACCCCCCTGCAACCCTCGCCAATCCCAGCAACTTCTCAAGACTATTTCGCCCGTTTCCCTTTTTTTTTTTTTTATATTTATGTACATATATTTTTCGTTTTTCTATTGTAAATGTATCCATATCCGTATCCTTGTGCCGCTTACTGTAGCTCACTGACTCCAACTGCCACGCCCATATAACGCCCCAATGTAAGCTAAAAATAGAAGCGCCAGCAATGGCAGCAGCCACAAACTGTGCCCCCCCCCACGCTATACCTTCGATGAGGGCCCTCTCCACCATAAACGCCCCTCGATGACCCCAAACCAAATCGAAAATCGAAAGTGTGCCAAGAAAGACGAAAGGCAAATGGCAACAAAAGGAAATTGTGTCATAAAAACTTTTTCGATTGCGCGACGCTCCTCTACTACTAACAACAACACCAACAGCAGTAACAACAACAACTCACTTGAGCAACTTCAGCAGGGCCTTTGTCTTGGCTTTGGTGTGGTGAGCGGTGGTGATGGGGGAAGGGGGGGGATTAGCAGTGGAAGTCGAAAAAAAGAGAGAGAGAGACTGCCGAAGGAGAGGTGAAATGTGTTAGCCAGGCCAGACGCCAGAAGCTTAAAAAGACTGGCCAAAATAATTCCATCTCTTTCTATTGCTCGTGTTGTTCTTGTTGTTGTTGTTGTTGCTGTTGCTGGAAATATTTACTTGTCATGGAGGCTAAAAGCAAAGCTCACGCCAAAAAATATTGACATAGTAAGGAACACTCTCATCCATATATACACACACACACTCACGCACACATACACACACACACACACACACACTCACATGTTAAATAAACAATAGGCCAAAGCAAAGAAAAACAAAATCGAAGAAAAGCAACGAAAGTTGCTTGCCTTCTTTTCTCCTATAACCCCTTCTTTTACCATATTACACACGTCCCACGTCACATATCCCTGCCCATCATTTTCCATTTTCTTTGACAATAACTGTAATAGTTGTACAACGTCAGCCAAAAACTATGCTGCGACTTTTGGGCAGACGACAAACTGGCGTCTACAGTTTGAGAGCCAATGGGCTCATCTATATCATTTTCTCTCTTACACTAAGAGGATGCCCAAAGACCGCTAACAATTGGCAACAGACAACTTTAATTCGAAATATATATACTCGAATAACATAAAATCGTTACGATTTAAACTATATACATAAAGCACTGCTGACTCATGATTCTTCAGTTACTTGATGATAGAACTTAAGCAAGCAAATCCGTTTGATTCTTCTTCTTTTTTTAAAAGTTATATTAAAGTTAGTAAAATACTTATTTGAATTGTTTGAGAAAGTTTAGTTTTTAAGACTAAAGTATTAACCGTTTCTCTCATCTAAAACTCTCATCTCTCAACCATAAAAATAGATGATATGAAAAGCTAAAGATTCGAACTGATAATGTTTGAATGTGTTAAAGTACTGAAACATTGCGACACAAAAGCAAATGGCTCCAATTTGATTTCTTTATATAAGAGGAAGTTAGTTATTAAATGAAATGATTACTTTAATCTCAATACTAAAGTGGAAATACTATATAATCCTACAAGAATAAGTTCCTTATCATATTAAGCTCTGTTTTATTTATGATCAACTAAGTTTATCAATACCATTTACGTTTTAAAATAAATTTTGAAAGATATATTTATATAAATAATCGATCTATGTTTATAGATATTTTTCATTAAATTGATTATTTATCAAGCTACTAACAAAAATAAAACTGAAAAAGAAAAGTATATTCATTCATGTGCATGAGAAATATTTGAAGTATTTCTTGATATTTAAGACTTATCATGATGTAATTTCAACTATTTTTTTTTTTGTTAAATTGCCCATATTAGAACATTAGTTTAAATTTAATAATGTTTAAGATTGATTTAGATCTATAGTATAATATAATACATATATATTTTATACAGCTTTAGCTTAACAACTGTATTCTACAGTTTTAATTGTTAAAGATTTCAATTTAGTTTTGAATCGGTTAATATATATGTGAGATTATTTTTTTCAAGGATATCACACTGTCTATGCATTTATGTTTTCAATTTGTGCTTATATATTTGCTGGCGAGGCTCTTAAAAGCTTTTTTGAACTGCCCCCTCCCCCCCACCACAAAAAAGAGGGGGAAAAAAAGAGGAATAAACAAGAAGAATTCATAAATTAATGCGTGGCATGTTGTTGGCTATTAAAAGCAATGAGCAAGCAAGCACATGAGGGAGAGCCACAAAAGCCTACCACCAAGAGAAGCTAGGGACCTTACACACATACTCGTAGAGTAACACACACACACACACACACTTAGATATTTACATAAAAACAACATCAAGCAAAAAGAGCAGAAACCAAAAAGCCAAAAAGCAAAAGCAAAGAGAGAGAAAAAAAAAATTGAGGAAAAATTTACATTTTCCGCACGTGCTCGGCCGGCTTTGACTTCGACTTTGGCTACAGACTGAGCCTGAGCCTGACTATGCCTCTGAATCTATGCCAGTCGTTTATGGCATGGCGACAAAGCGGCGAGCGGTCCAAAACAACAAACACCACACACACACACACACACACACGAACACATATGTACATATACACACACACACACATACACACAGTTATTGTCAAACTGTGGCAAACCAACAACAAGCCAACATTTCACCATTCTAGCATTTTACATATGTAATTGTCTCCTGCCAGCAAATCTCATTGGGCTGACTAGGCGTACCCAAAATGGGATTGACTTTTGATGGTTGCTTGGAAGGATGGTGTAGATATATGTATGTATAAAAAAAAGGTGGCATTTGGTATCAAGAATGGAGAATATATGGGAATGGTCTAACTGTTAATAAACTTGTTTTGATACGGCAACAACTTGACACAAGGTCAACGAGAGGACAAGGACACGTAGGTCAGCAGGTGGTCCAACTTGGCTCTGTTCAATATAAATGTTCTGTTCATCTTGTTGCTGTTGTTGTTGCTGTTGCAGTTGGTTCCTCTTGTTGCATCTCTGCGTATGCAAAAACCCTCATGTCATATGGCAATAGAAAAAGAAATACCAAAAACGCAAACTAAAAAAAAAAGAAGAAGAAGAAACGAATACCAACCAGTTGACCAATCGAACGGAAACGGAAGCGACATGACAAAAACGGATGGCAAATATAAAAACATAAAAAACATTTGCGGCAAAACAATGCCAGATAAAAGAAGAAGAAGAGAAGAAACCATAGGATAGGATAGAAGTGGGTTGGTGTGTGTGTGTGTACACGTTGTGGTAGAATTTCCCACTGATTTGAACCTCAATCGAAATTTTTTTTTGGCAATATTGCGAAACGTAAAACATATGTAATCCCGTATCCTGTATACATATACAATCAAGTTTTGCCCACAAAAAACAAAAAAAAAAAAGCGGATATAAAAACGTTATAAATATTTCATGTTAAAACCATTTTTTTTTTCTCCAATGTTTAATGTTGAAGGAATGTTTTTAAATAAAATATTTGTAAACTAAGTGTATCAATTCGGTTTGTCAAGCCCCATATCAAACAGTTAACAGGATAATAGTCAGCTAATAATTACAGACTTAATTTACAATATAATAAATTTTTAATATACTTGATTTTATTTATTGTAAGATCAAATATTGAATCTTGAATCGTTTTAAGTTTCTTTAGTTTTGATTTAGTTATTTATTTTGAACTTGTTCGTTCAAAATTTATCAAGAATTAGCGCTTTTCTATAGAAAACTAAAATGATTACTAAATTGTTAATTAAAAACTTAATTCGAGAGGCTGAATTTGACATATTTTTATGAAATATTTTATTTTAATTATACGTTCGATTGATAATCAAATCAAACAATCAATTAAAGACAATTTATTTTAAAATTAAATATACAATTATATATCAAGTTTATGCAGGAATATTTCAGAATCTCTTTGAGGGTATTTAAAAATTCCATTTAAATTGTTTTACTTAAACGTTACATAACTTTAAGTAGCCTTAGTTAAAGTATTTCATTTTCTGCCTGATTAAACTAAGTCCATCCATCTATTTAAATATTCCAGTATATATATGTACATATATATTAAATTGATGCTGTATTGTTACGGATATAACTTTCTGCATGAAATATCTTAGAAAAAGGTAAATACATATTTCATATAGCCCACTTGGAGGCTACTTAATAACAAAGCTAACGATTTGTTGATTGCCCACCTCAATTGCTCATTCCAGAATCCGGAACTTTGCTGATTGATTAGCTTTGTTCTGACTTTTGATGGACTGCAGAAATTAAGGCGTAGGCCTCTGTGTGAATAATTTGTTTTAAAGACTCGCCTTCTCTTATGCAACAAATGTGACACATCATGCACGCACACACACACACACACACACACACACATCATTACCCATGCCACCCACATACATATATAGAGACTTGATTAACATTGTTGATGCCACTAACTAAGCTAGCAAATTCATATTGCAACAATGATTACAAAATTAAGCAAAATGTTTAAATGTAAATTTTATGCAAAGAGAGAGAGGGAGAGAGAGAGAGAGAGAGAGAGAGAGAGAGAGAGAGAGAAAAAACATTTGTTTTTCCGTTTGTTTTACAATTGCTTTTAAATATTTAAGTGAGCTTCATGAAGCAAGAGAATATGAATGAAAAAGGGGCAGGATAGGGGGCGTTGGGGGGCTAGCATCATCATCAATCTTTGTCAACCCCGTTTGGTCAGCGCTTGTCAAACTGTACACATATATTTATATATATATATGTATATATGTATTTGTATGTATGAATGTGTGCGTGGTTGACACTTATGCAACCGCAAAAGGCACAATGAAGCATTTATTCTAGTGTTGCGGGGGGATAAAAAAAAAACGAGAAAAACATATACACACACACAAACACACACACACACACACACACACACACACACACACACACACATACAGTTACATAGTCACATACAAAGAGTTTTGCTATAGCAAAGCTGACATAATTGCTTAGCTGGAGCCAAAATGAAGGAAAAGTGTAAGTTCTATGGCATAGAGGATGTGACTGTAGCCAAAAGGGAAAGGGATGGGGGAAGGGGGATTTGGAGTTGGTCTTTCATTCTTTTCGGCTGACACACATTTCACTAACAAACAAAAGCACGCAAATTTAACTTCATTTCTTGCCCCCTCGCCACCATCGAAACCAAACCGAAAACTTTTACTCCCACTTCCTCCCTAAATATCTCCTCTCAGAACTTTGCATTCCCTTCGTTGTTTCGGTTCGTCCATTTCGTCGGTACATCGGTTCACCATCATCGTCATCGTCATCATTGCCGTCGTCGTCGTCGTCGTCGTCGTTGCCGTTGTCGTTGTCGTTGTCGTTGTTGTAGTCGTCGCTGTCGTCGTCGTCGTCGTCGTCGACTGCCTAACTGACTGAGTGACTAACAACAATTACAATTAGAAAGTGTGTTTATGCCGCTTGCTTCGTATCACTTTCGCATTTTCTTTTTCCGCTACTTCTTTTACTTCTTTTGCTTATTCTTCGTCTTCCTCGCAGTTCATGCTCTCTCTTCCTTTCTCTCTACCTCTCTCCCTCTTTCTCTCTTTCTCGGCCGCTGTCTCTGTTTCTCTCTCTTTTGTTTGTCCCTTGGCCAAAAATGGAAAATTCAACTTCATTACACAATGTTCTGCTTTTCGTTATTTTTTTTTTCTTACCTTCTTTTTGTTTGTTTTTGTTGCTTTTTGATTGCTTCTATAGTATATATGTATATGTATATATATATATACATATATGGATTTAAATATATGTATGTAATATGTATGTATGTATGTTTATGTATTTATGTACATAGGATATTCCCTTTATCTTTCGGCTCGTTCACTGTTTTCCTTTTTTTTCAAAAATTGCTTCATATAATTTTTCTTTATTTGATTTTTCCTCTGGAAATTAGTTTGGACGCGTTTTCCGTATTTCACTCTTGCTCTTCATTTGCACTGAGAAGGAAACACAATAAACAAAAACACAAAAAAAAAGGGACGAACAACAGCAACCACAACAACAACAACAACAATAACAAAAAAAAACCAATAAATTATTATGATCGTTGTTGGAGGATGTGTGCAACAATTGCCGACAATGCGACTCCTTCGTCTCGCATTCGCCCTGGTCCTTGCTCTTGTACTGCTGCTGCTGCTGCTGCTGCTGCTGTTTGATGCTTGCTACTGGTTTCTAGTCTCAGAATGTGGCACGTGCGCGCCTTGATTCTTGTCATTTGATTTGCCCCGTTTATCCACTTTCTGAACAGAAGCAGCAGAAGTACGCAAGAATATCGGTTGAACATGTTATTTTTTAATTTTGCATTTCATAATTTATTTAATTTTATTTATTCATATATTTTATTTTGAATTTTTTTTATCAATTGTATTTATTCTCAGAGGGAGAGTTTATATTCGATTTGTTATTCAAGACGCGAGTTGCGCGCCACTACGCACCTAAAAGTAGACTACAAGCTCGTGTTGAATTGCATCGCTTACGTTTCTTTTACGTCCAGTTTTAACTTTCTTACGTTCAACATTACGCCATGAAACAGCAGCGACCTCTACAGTTGAGAATGAAAGCTTAGCTTAAAGAAAAGCTAAAAACAAAAGCTTATTATCGATTTAAGTAAACCAAATTTGTTGACATTAATAACCTGGCATTATCTTATCAGCTTCCATCTTCCATAAGCAATGAACACTAGTCCTTAGATGACTAATTTAAGCCTATCTTGAATTCTAGAATTCTAGGAGGCGCTAATAAAAATGGTGTCTCCAACTGTTAAAGGCTAAATGGCCACCCCCTTTTTGCAAACCACCCCCAAAAAGTGAAAGGGAGCCTTCAACAGTTGCCACACGTACCTTGTTCGAACAACTACGTAATAAGCGGAGAATTAAGCGCCCTTTACCTCTTCCGCCCAGATAGGTTATAAATTTAATTAAAAAAAAAAAACTTTAATCGGACTTACAATAGCTTCAATGCAATAAACAACTGCATTTTCAGCTTAAAGACCAAATCAAAAACAAAATATAACGAAAAAACAAAACAAAAGTTTGGAAAAAAAAAAACAAAAAAACGCGCCTCAAAGCAAGTCAAACTGGTTTGATTGGATGAGTGTTTCTGTTGCTGCAACAAAACAAAACAAAAAAAAATAAAAAGAGAAAGAAACAATTTAGACGACTTTGAGCTTGGGTACAAAGTTCAAAATTCGTTTATTTTTCAAGCAAAACACATAAATTTCAGATGAACTAAATCGACAAGTGATTACTCTACATATCTGACCAACTGTTGATCCAATATTGTTCATACACTTTTCAGTACAAATTAATTATACATACATATATGTATTTAAGAATCAAATTTAGGGTGAAATTTTAAATTGAAGACAGGAATATTTAAATTTTAATCCCAGTGTAAAAAGTAGAACAAACTTATTACAGGTAAGCCCCAATAAATTCCTTTAAACGAATTTTTCTTTTTATTTTAATTTATATAGGAGATTTGTGTAAATTAATTTACTTAATCCTTGATTAAATAAACTACTTACTAAAAAACTAATCTAAGATAAGGTTGTAAGGTGTTGTAGAATTAAAAAAAAAATAAACCAAAATGTTATGTAGGAATTATTCTAGAGATTCAGAAAAGATGTTGAATGAATTGTAATTGTAAATCGGCAAGGAACCGTTATTGTTATGCAGCCATTGCCATTATATTTTGAAAATTTTCTGTTTCACCATTAATTACTCTTCCTATTTTCTAAGAAAAATCAAGTGTGTATGTGCATATGATAAGTGAAGTCTCTCATGCCTGTCTGTCGATAATGCATAATGCTGACTAAGAACTTAACACTCATTCTGTATGCACATGTGTAATACTTGGTAAAAATATACTAAACAAATTAATGAAATGTATAAAATGGATAGGGAGAAAAGAAAGAGAGAGGGAATTAACGCAAACCCCTTGATAAAATGCATAATGCAAAGCAAAACACGCCCACTTGCATAAACAGATAGATATACACAAAGTCACGATCACGACTTCAAGACACCCTGGACTATAAAACTAAAGCCGTTTTTAAACCACACAATAATTAGTAATTATTAATTAATTTTCCAATTGATTGAATTCTTACTAGTACTTTATGAAGTCACATCCACTGCTGGAACGTGATCGGATCGAAAATGAAATTCTAATAATTTTAATATACCCCCCTTCATCGACTTCTACAGAGTATTAAAAAAACAAAAAAAAAAAACAAGGCAAAGAGACACCGAGAAATGACAGACGAAGGAAAAAACTGGATAAGAAAATCCAGCATATGTAAATGAAATCGTTGAATGATCCTAGAGTGGGAGGTACCCTAACAAGCCTAACAAGTCTGGCCTTGAGATATTCATTTTGTTGTTGTAACATTTCTTTTTTTCTCTCTCTCTCTCTCTCTTTCTCACACTATTTATCTACCTGTTCTTCTTGTTGTTACCGTGTATCGAATGGCATTTTCCTAACCATAACCAAGTTTCTCCATTTCATTTCCCAAACCAAGTTGTTTGCTGGCACTTGGAAAAGGTGAATGCACTTAAAATCCATGGTATTTTGTGGGTGACGTAGGCTATATCAAATTCATGTTTGGTCCACATTGACTGTACATTCACAGATATCAACCAATTTAAAAAAAAAAAAAATTGGCCGAAACAGGTGTTTTCCTATTCTATATTATATACCCATAGACAATTGCGTCAACTGTCTAGAAGAGGAAGAAGGCAACAAAAAAAAAAAAAGGAAAAAATGACCCGTAAACACAATATGACACAGAAGAGTACGAAGTACAACGATTTCTGATTTGACTTAGTTTCTCCCGATTGATAAGAAATAAACGCCTCGTCATGCCAACAGTGTCGAAAAACAGTCGCAGACAACAATGATAAGATGAAGAAAGTTATTCTATTAGCTAAAGACACTTTTTACACAAGTAATGTTTATAACAGTCTACATATGTATGTATATATGTATTTAAGTATGTATACATATACATATATAACAGTTTACACATACAAAGATCCATATATGTATGTATAGACAGAATGATTAATTATAGGCAGGGTCTAGTGTTTGTGTGCAACATTTTTATATATAACTAAATAATTGCTTACACATACACACATACACACATATGTATGTAGTATTTTTTACTCAATTTAAATTGTCAATTTTGTGCAGTCTTACATATGTATGTATGTACATACATACATATGTACATACATACATAGATGATATGTAAGCATTTTACGTATGTATGTATGTATGTATGTACATATGTATATATGTATATGAGATATCAAAAATTGCATAACATTGACAGATCATTGATATTTACAGTTACATCTTTAATTGAGAGCCGGCCGGTGAGATAAACAGCTGAGATTAAATAATTGAGAGAAAACCCACACAAAAACTCCAAGAGAGAAGGGAGAGCAAAAAGAGACATAGTTAGATAAAGAGAGAGCGCGATAGAGAGAGAGAGAGATCATGTAATGCAAGACACAAAGTAAGCAAACAGAACGAAACAAACCGTCTCTGTGTTCGCCTCTATCACATTCTTCGTCGCAGCCACCGTCATCGCAACCGCCACCGCCACCGCCAACGCCATCGTCACAGTCACCGTCGCCGTCACCCTATCCCGTATCTGTGTGATGCATATTGGTATTGGTGTGCCCACATCACATTTGCACGCTTACTGTGCTTGCCAGTGCGACGCCAACTAACAGTCGTGCCCCAACACTCGACGCCAGTAGACGTGTGTGCCGCAAAAGTTCCCCCATCCCATAAAGCACATAAGCAAAAATAAAACAAAAAACAAAAAAAAGAAACAGAAATCGCATTAACTTGATCAAACCACGAATCCAACAGAAACAGTTAAAATCCATAAAATGTATCCAGCGGCGGTCCAATTGTTGCGCCAGCGCACTTCATCAGCTTTTGGCAGTATTGCAACGCGTACAATTACAACAAATCGTCGTCAAAGGAACACCAATACGGCCAGTGTGGAGCGGGCTCAAAGTATTAGTGATACGGATAAATTTCTTCATTATAATGCAGAAGATGGTTACTATAAGACATCACCGTATGAACCAGTTGTGGCACAGAATATACCCTTGCATGAATATGTTTGGCGTGATTTCAAAAAATGGGAGAATAAAACTGCAACGGTAAGTAAGAATAAGAAAATAAGAATAAACATAAAATTAAAATGAAAGTGAAGTGCCAATACATTTCAATCAATCGAATAAAGACCATATTCAAGTATACTAAAGTACAGACACTTCAAAAGTAACGATTATTGCAAAATATATATATATATATATATATATATACATATATACATAGTATAGAGCTTAGTCGCATCGATAATATTGATAAAGTAATTTAAAACAGACTCAAATATTACTCATATACCCACAATTCTACGATATTGAACAGAAAACAATTGTATATATAATCTTTAAAGTAGGAAAAGAGGCAATCCATTTTTTTAAATTCCAGATTGAGCTCAATCGTTAAGTAATTTAACTTGTTATCGGTCCTGTTGACGTCGATGCTGAGTGCTGGTCATACGAATCATTGATATTATTTTGAATTTCTTTGTTAAATTATTGCCGGTTTATTGAACCTGAACCTACATCTATATAATATATGTATGTATATATGTATATACCTATGTATGTATATATTTTTATTGGCGAATGTCTTGACCCCACCACACATTGTTTTTAGCATTCCTTAAAACACATCTCAACCTGATAACAAATGTCATAAACATACAAACATACATTCTGTTAGTCTGTGTGCATATGTATGTATGTATGTATGTATTTATATGTATGTATGTATATTTGGGTCATTAGTACTTATCGGTGCCGCTGGTAGTGAGGGCATTGATAACAACTTGGACTTGGAAATATCTCAAAACTATATATTAACAGCGCTAATAGTAAACTGATAAAGATACACTACTCCTTTGATAAGAAAGAAAGTGAATAATAATAATAATAATAAATGTAGTAAAATCAACAACGACCACCAGCAAGTGTTTAGTACCTACTAGTTAATAGATAAGAAATGTCTATTATAGTATATACTACTAGATAAGAGATCGACTATGATCTGTGACCGTCTGGCATTAAAATGGAGGAAATCAAATGAATGCCCACACGTCTGAGCTTCTACTTGCGTAAGCGACCTTCGCAAAGCCACTATATACATATACATACATACATATATATAATTATATATACATACATACATATATATACATATATGTATATATACATACATACATACATAACTGCATATATGCATGAGTATTGCGACTCTGTTTACAATTTTCACTTTTCACAATGCTAAAATGTGCATGCAATTGTTTATTGAAATTGATTGCGGCAAAATGCTAGACAATGTTCTCAATTAACGCCAAAACCAATCATTGGCGCAGTACAAAGTTTCGATTTTGTTCAATTTGCACATTAAACATTAAACATTGCAATGTAATGGATATCAAAGGTGTTTATACAAGAATCGTTTATTAATCAGATACATTATAATGGCTCTGATTGTACTTTGGATTATTATTTATAAGATATTTGTATGTATGTATGTATGTATGTACATATATTTATCGTTCATATTATATATTAGTATTTGAATATTTATACTAACTAACGATCTTCCATTTTGCTTATTTAAGGTTATTTGGCATTAGGCAAAATAAAAAAAAAAGAAACAAAGACGCCTCGTCTATATAATTTAAATGAAATATACATATGTATATGATTAGATGTCTTTCCCTTAGATATCCATTGTTTGTCGTTTAATTCATTTTTAATTGTCTAATTTAGATTGTTTTGTTTTCCTTACGGGCATCAAGAGCGTCAACATATAACTCATATGTATGTATATGTATATGTATATAGACATAGACATACATATATAGATATATCTACATCTATATATATGTACATGCACAAATGTATATACGATATACATATATATAGATATATATGCAGATAGATAGTATAGTCAGGCATTAAAATACCCTGTAAAAAAGCAATCAAAAAATAAATGTAGCTTGCACACACATACATATATTATTATTCATATACATATGTATTATTCAACACTTTTTTATTTTTTTAACACTAAATTTAAAGCCAGGTAGATAAGTTACAGATAAAACTATGTATAAATAATAACCATAGGCATGAGTGATTTTAATACTTTGCTATCAATTAATACGGGGTATTTACGAGTCGGTGAACCGTTTCAATTTCTCGTTTTCTTGTCTTTTTTTTTGTGGACCGGCCTCCATGTTCTCTCTTCTTTTGCTTGTTTTCTTCGCTCTTCAGAAAAAGTCAACAAACGACATATAAACGCTCAATCATATACATACATACATACATACATACATACATAGAAACATACACAAAAATCAACAGACACACACATAAATACACAAATTTATGTATGCATGTATGTATGTTGTTTGTATGTAGATTCACACTCGTTCTAGACTTTGCAGACTTTGTACTTTGCCCCACTGAACTTTGATCAACAGCATCGTAGCAAGTCGAATGAAACGTGAAGCGGGGCCCCGGCCCCCACCACAACACAACAACAACAACAACAACAACAGTAACAAAATTTCTGATTTTATTCCAACGTGTTCATCGTGTGTTTGTATGTATGTATATATGTTTATTTGCGTGCGTGTGTGTGTGTGTGTGTCGGTGTGGGAGTGTCAATCTATCTCTTGCTCTCTCGTTCTCTCTCTCGTTTTTGCTCTTCGTATTATATGTGTCTGTCTGCCTGTGTGTGTTTTTATTTTAAATTTGAACAAGTTAAAAACATTTTTTTATTCTACACATACATATGTACATATGTATATATATATTTATATTGCTTTGCGTTGTTCTACTGTTTAGTGGGACTCTATCACAGCGTCTAGTACTATGAGATTTTATTTATAATTCCTATTTTTATATTTATGCGATTTCTGACTGCGCAAATTTTGTTTGCAAAAACATACACACACACACACACATGCATACAAAGATACGGTGTTTTTGTTTTTATTATTATTAAAGGGGTCCAACCACTTTGCAAATGTTATTATATGTATATATGTATGTACATATATTTGTTAAGCGATGCATATATATAGCTTGAAATCGACCTTCACCCTGTTGGGGCCTCAAACAAGGTTAAATTAATATAATGAAGAGTAGAAAGAGATTACACCACAAACCGACCCACTCCATACAAACACCCCTCCCCACCCTTCAAACGCCCACTCCAAAACTTTCTACTAACTGAAATGCACATTAAAAGGCTACAACTGACGCTTTAACTACTATTTAAAGATAAAAAATAATAAAAAATACATTGCCCCGCAAAAAATTCAGAAATTGATATAAAAAATAATCAATTTGAAATCGTAACAAGATTATCGAACAATATATTAAGAATTATAAAGAGATATGACTATCTTATCATATCAATAAAATTTCCTTTTATTATTTTACACAATCAAATCAATGAAATTAGAAATTTTGCTTAGATTAACAAATGTTTTTTAATACCCTTGCAGTTCTCAGGTATATTAATTTTGATTAGTAGTTTGCAACGCAAACACACGGAGACACCTCCAACTATAAAGAGTATATATAATCAGCATCAATGGCCGAGTTAGTCTAGTCTGTCTCGATTATGTCTAATAGGAACAATTGGACCAAAAATTGCTTTTTATTTTTTATTAGCATAAAAATCTGGAAAACTAATTTTCAACTCGATTTTCGCAAATTTTAACGATGCAAAAATTTACGAAAATCCGGTAAAAATTTTTTTTTCAACTTTTTTCAACTTTTAATGCAGTTTTTTAATACGGAAATTATCCAGAAGATTGATGTAAAATTTTTCCAAATCGGCCAAAAGATGGCCAACTTAGAGCCTATAGAACATTGGTAAAATCCTTTAGAAGAACAACGGACAGATCCTTCGAAGGAACCTCTACTTCAGATTGCTCCAATTCAGTCAAATCTCGTCCGATTTTGAAAAACTATGTCTATATTTGCTTTTTAGAATCGCCATTTTTAATTCGCATAAAAATCTGGAAAACTAATTTTCAACTCGATTTTCGCAAATTTTAACGATGGTTACACTGCAAAAATTTACGAAAATTCGGTCAAAATTTTTTTTTCAACTTTTTTCAACTTTTAATGCAGTTTTTTAATACGGAAATTATCCAGAAGATTGATGTAAAATTTTTCCAAATCGGCCAAAAGATGGCCAACTTAGAGCCTATAGAACATTGGTAAAATCCTTTAGAAGAACAACGGACAGATCCTTCGAAGGAACCTCTACTTCAGATTGCTCCAATTCAGTCAAATCTCGTCCGATTTTGAAAAACTATGTCTATATTTGCTTTTTAGAATCGCCATTTTTAATTAGCATAAAAATCTGGAAAACTAATTTTCAACTCGATTTTCGCAAATTTTAACGATGGTTACACTGCAAAAATTTACGAAAATTCGGTCAAAATTTTTTTTTCAACTTTTTTCAACCTTTAATGCAGTTTTTTAATACGGAAATTATCCAGAAGATTGATCTAAAATTTTCTCAAATCGGCCAAAAGATGGCCAACTTAGAGCCTAATGAAGATTGGTAAAATCCTTTAGAAGAAGAACGACGGACAGATCCTTCGAAGGAACCTCTACTTCAGAGGGCTCCAATTCAGTCAAATCTCGTCCGATTTTGAAAAACGAAGTCTTTATTTGCTTTTTAGAATCGCCATTTTTAATTAGCATAAAAATCTGGAAAACTAATTTTCAACTCGATTTTCGCAAATTTTAACGATGGTTACACTGCAAAAATTTACGAAAATCCGGTCAAAATTTTTTTTTCAACTTTTTTCAACCTTTAATGCAGTTTTTTAATGCGGAAATTATCCAGAAGATTGATGTAAAATTTTCCCAAATCGGATAAAAGATGGCCAACTTAGAGCCTATAGAAGATTGGTAAAATCCTTTAGAAGAAGAACGACGGACAGATCCTTCGAAGGAACCTCTACTTCAGAGGGCTCCAATTCAGTCAAATCTCGTCCGATTTTGAAAAACGAAGTCTTTATTTGCTATTAATTAATTTGAATTATTTATTAGCCATTAATTAATTTGAAATTTTGTAAATCGTAAATATACATATCGAAAAACATAAACTTTTGAAATTGTATTTATTAGTTTTGGTTTTTAAAAGAAAGTTTTCTTATATATCAATGCAATTTTTTAATTAATATTATATATAAACTAACTTTTTTCCTTTTTCTTCTTTTTTTTTGTTTTTATTTTTTAGGTTTGTGTTATTACGGATCGTCAGTATACATTTGCCCAATTGCGTGATGCCAGCGCTGCTCTTGCTGTACGCCTGCAAACCAAATTTAAACTATTTAAGCCCGATGTCTTAGCTGTTTGTTTGCCCAATTTACCAGAGTATCCAATTGCTGCTTTGGGTGCCATTGAGGCGGGTCTGACTGTAACAACAGTTAATCCTATTTACACACCTGGTAAGTTAGCGACCATGTGATAAGATGGGTATTATTTAATCATAAAAATTCGTTCAAAGTCGAAAGATCGCAGACATACATGCATATGTACATATATACTAACTGATATTTGGACTTTTGCTTTCTCTTAACTGTTTTAACAAATTTTAGATGAAATTGCCCGTCAGTTGACATTTAGCGATGCCAAATTTGTGATAGGTACAGCTCAATGTTATGGTACATTGCGAGAGGCCTGCCAGCTGGCTGGTAAACAATTGCCAATTGCCGTTATCCGGACAACATCTGGTGAATCACTGCCCGATGGGGCCATCGATTTTAATGAATTGATAAGCACTGAGAATATACGATATGATGAACTGATCGTATCTAAAGATGCCAGTCCAGATGATATGGTATTTTTGCCATTCTCATCGGGCACAACTGGTTTGCCAAAGGGTGTGGTATTGTCACACAATAATATAACCAGCAATTGTGAACAAGTACAGACAGCACTCCCACCAATGGATCCTGGTGTACAGGATACTCTGCCTGGTGTTTTACCATTCTTTCACATTTACGGTTTAACTGTTGTCATGTTATCGAAATTGGGGCAGGGTTGCCGTTTGGCCACAATGCCCGCATTTAAGCCAGATGATTTTATAAAGTCCTTGGATACGTATAAAGGAAGTATTTTGAATCTCGTGCCACCCATAGGTAAATAGATAAACATAAATGAGATGCAAAAATGAAGAACTTAATTTGATTATCCATTTAGCTCTCTTCATGATCAATCATCCGAAATTGACACAGGAGACGGCTCCGGCCCTGAGGGTCGTTATGAGTGGTGCTGCTCCCATTGGTCAACATGATGTGGAACGTTTTCTGAAAAAGTAAGTCTCAACTAAATTGGTTTTTTAAATTAAATCAATTTTAATAACATTTCACTGTGTCCAGGTTCCCAAATGCGAGTTTCAAGCAGGGTTACGGCATGACCGAAGCCTCACCTGTAATTCTTCTAACGCCGCATGGTAATACCCGTTATGCTTCAACCGGTGTTCTACCAGGCAGTACTGAATCGAAAATAGTGCCACTCGATGGATCAGATATGAAGGGTGTGGGCCCACGAACCACTGGCGAATTATGTGTCCGTGGTCCACAAGTAATGTCCGGCTATTTGAATAACGATGAAGCTAATGAAGTTACTTTCTATCCTGGTAACTGGTTACGAACTGGCGATGTGGCCTTTTATGATGAAGATGGCTATTTCTATATAACCGATCGAATGAAGGAACTGATCAAAGTCAAGGGCTTCCAGGTGCCACCAGCTGAATTGGAGGCTGTTCTACGCGATCATCCGAAAATTCTTGAAGCCGCTGTATTTGGTATACCACATGAGCTAAATGGAGAGGCGCCACGTGCCATTGTTGCTTTGAGGCCAAATGAGACGGCTACCGCTGAGGAGATAGCTGCCTATGTGGCTCAGCGTGTGGCTCACTATAAGAAACTGGAAGGTGGCGTCATCTTTGTTGATGAAGTGCCAAAGAATCCCACTGGCAAGATATTGCGCAAGGATCTCAAGGCGAAGTATTCGGATTAAATAGATTATAAGGAAGTATAAATTGCTTGTTTTATATATATATATATACATATATATCTTTATTTTTTTTTTTTAAACAATCTTCTTCACATTCTGTTGATTTTTTTTGTTTTTTTTTTATGTGAGTTTGGATAAGATATTCAAATGCCTCAATGTTGGCGAATGGCCGGCGCCATATCTGTAAGCAACATTGCATTTACAAAATTCTGTAGAATATGTATACTATATATATATATATATATCTATATGTGTGTAAATATATATATATATATATGTATATATGTATATATATATAGTCTGTAGGAATAGCCTTTTAGAAGTCACTCGATTGGTCCATAGTTTTAAGATGTAGAATATTCAGAACTCGTAGAATAAGATTAATTATCCACACAGACATACACATATACATTTATATATAGCGACGGACCACAAATAACCACAGAGCGGGCGTTATTTAACTGTTAATCTACTTATACATTTATAAGTATATACATACATATACATGTTTTTTTTTTTATATATATATTTATGTTATTAAGAAATCCTATCTTACGTGTTATATGTGTATTGTCAAAATTATGTTTTCAAAATAAAGAAAAAATGACCAAGTTAGATATTAAAATATCCAAAAAAAATTCTTGACCTATTTTAATAGAAAATATTTAATTTTTATCTAAGGTAAAATCCGAATGTATAAAATGATTTTAATAAAAAATTTTATTCATTCGACCTACTGTTTATTTCTGTTCGCCTGGTATTTCTTTTCTGATTTGGGTGGCTGAATTGCGATTTTGCAGCTCGAAATTTTGTCGCCCTTAAAAGTAGGCAATGAATAAATAAATTTCAGTTAAAATTTTTATTCAATCGACCTACTGTTTATTTCTGTTCGCCTGGTATTTCTGTCTTGAAACGGTTGGCTGAATTGCGATTTTGCGGTCCAAAATTTTATTATTTATTTCTTCATACTTAATGACACCCTAAAAATATGCTACAAAAAATTATTTTTTGCCGGGCAGAAAAATGGGCAAAAAACATAAAATGGACGATATCTCAGCTTCCTGCAGGACTATCGGAATGTCCTTTATCCACAAAATAGTCCTTGTTGATTAAAAACAATTCGCATCTATTTCGTCCAGATCCTTCAAAGGACTTCCGAGATATAAGCAATTTTCTGTACAGGAAAAAGTCCTTTTTTCTCGTCCATTTTAAGGACTTTCCAGGATCCGACTATGTCAATCGACGTTAATTGAAAAGGACTATCTTTTGGCAAAAGGACATCCCGATAGTCCTTAAAACGACCGAGTTACAAGGATTTTTCTGATTTTTTGCTAATTTTAATGACTAACCCCCTTACAAAAATTGCTGAAAAATTTACAACAAAAATTTGAAAAACTTCAGATGCAGAATGATAGTCCTTCTTCTAGAGAAACTAGAAACACATGTCCTGTTAAAATCGGTTAATGTCCTGCGGAGTAATGGCTTGTTAAAAAAAATCCTTTTTCGTTTTTAAGCTCCAATTTTCACATTTTTCGTCACAGAACGAAAGGGCATGGCTCGTTAGGTTGGTCTAAACGAAATATATCGATAAGCATTGGAGTCATCTAGGATTCCGGGGCGTAACATAACTTAAAAATAAAAGAAAAATGCATTTTCGTTTGACTTTACTTCTCAATTTATTTATTTACGACAAAATACACAAAAATGTTTACATTTGTTTTATTATAGTTATTACTGTGTTTTGTTTTTCTTTTTGAATTAGTTTTCTTGCACTTTTTCAATTGTTGCTTGTTTGTTATTTTCTTGGTTTTGCGCGCACTTACATACATAAATATACAGTTAGAAAAAAGTTGATGTAATTTAAACATAGTTTTATGTTGTTGTAGTTGTTGTTTTTGTATGTGTGAATGTTTTATGTTTACTGTTCAATTAAAAAGTTTATAATGTATATTTTGTATATTCAATTATGCTGCTGTTCAATTTCGATTTGAGTTCTCATATGTATATAAATATGAATGGTGTTAATTATACTAGCAAAACGAAAGACTCAAAAAAGAGTTGGTATAAAACACAAATGTGTAAAAAACAAAGCAAAAAGTCAAAAATTGCTTTAACTAAATTTAAGTTAAGATACATATGGAAATATGTACATATGTATGTATGTTACTTCTATAATTGCAGTGGTTTTTAAAATTTTTTTTTTTTTACTAAAAGTTATAAACAAAAAAAAATGCAAATGACAAACAATTGTAAACAAACAATATATGTATGTATATATATAAAAAGTATGTATGTATATGTAAGACGAGTATTTGTGAATACACTCTTACACAAGAAAATTGTAGTAAAAAATTCGATTGCATTTCGTGTGAGTGTACGTTTGTGTAGTTGTAATTCTGATTGGAAGAGCGGCGACTTGGCGGCGGCATCAATGAAATTAACAGTGTTGCAAAGCGTTACAATAAACTTGCTATGTAGAGGCAGTAAATATGTACGTGAACTTTCAGTGTGCCAAAATTGGTACAAAAAATCACACATTGAATATATATTACTTTACAACACTGGCCAGTATAATGTGCGTATGTGTGCATGTACTTTATGCATACATTAATATGTATACATGTGTATACATATCTGTTGTATATATAATATGAATGTATATTTAAGTGTATATATGTATGTATATATAAATATAGCTAACACTCTGCACAACATCTTTATCTTTTTGTAGTTCTAGACTTTTTGTCCGTGTTTTTTTTTAGAGTTTTTTTGGTTGTTATATTTTTTATAATTTTTTTTTGTTTTTTGTATTCGTTTGTTTTTGGTTTCATCTGCTTAAACGAGAAAAAGGCCACAAAATGCGTTTTTGCGTGCGAAATGCATTAAATTTGTTAATTGTTATCGATTTGATTTTGATTGAATATCGGAGTACATTTTGCCTATGATGGATTGATGATGCTACCGCTCGGCGTCTCGCTCTAACAAATGCGTCCTCTCTCTCTCTCTCTTTATCTCTTTCTCTCGCTATCTCTTACTGTGTCTCTTTTTATCTCTATTTCTATCTCTATCTATGATTTTCTTTCTCGTTTTTGCAATTCCTTAAGAAAAGAACCGATTGATCCAGGGATTGATGTTACGTCGTTATCGTCATTGTGGCCATTTGTTCGTGTTGTGCATACCATGTCCATAGATTTCACGCCTTAGCTCCAGGTATTTTAGATAGAACCTTTGATAAATCCACACCAGTCAAAGCATTTATTGATGGTGGCAATTGTGCCACAAGACGTGTAACATCATTGGTTATATTATCATTGCCACCAATAAGAACAATCTCATCGGTCTTGGCCAATGGAGCAGCCACCTCGGCAGCAATCTAAATTAAATGAATTAAATTAACAAAATTGCATATTTTTATCGAATGATCTCTCTTACCTTGGGCAGCGATTCGAGAACAATATTCATAATAGCTGCATCGCCATACTGCTTATAAACATGAGCCTTCATTCGCATACGTTCGGCCTCAGCTTTGCCCACCAATTCGATGGCATGAGCCTCCGCTGAACCAATTTTCCTAATGCGTTCCGCTTCAGCTCGAGCACTCTCAATGGTCTGGCATCTGGTTAAGGGAATAGTAAGATAATGATTAATATTATATTATAAATTTGTATTTTATTTTTATTATTTACTGTTTTCCCTGGGCCATGGTTTGAAGACGATATGCCTCCGCTTCAGCTGGCAATTTCACTGTGCCCATCAATTCACGATCCTTACGTTGCACCTCCTGTGATTCGATCTCAATCTGTTTACGTCTCTCAACCACCTCGATTTGTATCTCCTCGTTACGTATCTTTTGACGTATTTTTGCTGCCTGAAGTTCATAGGCCAATTGCGATTCAGCTTTTGCTGTATTGATCTCTTGATCAAAATTCGCCTTCTGTAGCTTATACATACGAGTATTATCCTCGATTTTTGTATCTGTCGAATATTTAACATCCATGGCACTTTTCTCACATTCGGCTTCACGTATGCCAGCATCACGATTGGCTTCAGCCACACCAGCATCGGCATCACGTTTCACCACCGCCGTTTGTGCCTTGCCCAATGATGCCAAATATTGTACATCATCGTATACATCCTTAATGGTAAATGAAAGGATCTCGATACCCATACGTCCGACATCAGGAGCGGCCACTTCGCGTACCAGAGCGGCGAACTGATCGCGGTCTTTGTAGACCTCTTCGACTGTAAGCGTTCCTATATAATGCAAAATAGAAAATTGAAAATATCAATTAGAAAAATTCAATTAATCGATTTATATAATAATATGGCCAAAGGTTTAAGATATTTTATGGGGGGGGAGGGGCAGATGCTTACCGACGAACCACAAAACAGGTAACGCCCACTATCATGGCCATCTTAAATGCACCTATCCACACAACAGACATTCTATTCTATATGACAATTGTTGAGTTTTTTTTTATTATTGTCCGGTTTTTTTTTTGCTAACAAATTACCCAAGCCCCAACGAACCTAATGGGTAATATGAGGTTATCGTCAAGACAAGAAGCGTTAATATATAGAATTTCTTGACTATATATACATACGTATGTATATGTCTATGTGTGTGTATGTGTGTGTGTGAGTGTCTGTGTGTGTCTGTGAAAACACTGGACACTTATCACTGCAGTGTCTTCTATTCAATTAAAACATGTGTATTATTGTTGACGTCATTTGCCGTGCCGCAGTCTTATCTCTTTCTTATGCCCCTTTTGTTTCTCACTTGTTAATATTACTTCTCATTGACGTCACTTTGTATTAGTTTAACGAGGGAACAAGGAATATAAAAATGTTGTTCTTTTAACATTGATCTGATCGATTTTTTTTTATTAAAAACAGTTGCAAAGAGAGACCAATACATACAATACACTAATACATTATTATTGTTCAACATTAACCCTAAACAAGGTCAAGGTTAAAATTGTTCACAATGCAAACAAACGTTATTTTTCACACGCAATTCAATATATACATATATATGTATCTGTATATACATATATTATTCCATTAGTTAGTTATAGACAGTGACTAGAATCCGAATTATTCTACTTAGACATAGAGTAAGACGTTGCGTTTACAATCGACAGTGACATACTGAGACCCCGAGACTGAGAACCAGAGACCCAGAGACACAGAGAGACAACTAGAGACTACACAGACTAGAGACTGTTGGGTTTAGTTATATATGTAGAAATTGTGGTCATTGTAATATTGCTTAGCAGGCAAATTAATAACGCCTTGAGATTGTTATTGTTGCTATATGTATACTATGTATATGACTATGTACATATGTATGTATAAACTATTTTATTGCTAGAAACCATTAAGAAGAAGAAACGAGACTCAATTAATTTTTTTTTTTCGTAGAACCTGGTTCAATGTACTCATCAAATATATGTTGGATTCAAGTTGAAATTGATTTAAAACCCATAATCCAATTGCCTAGACTGAAGGTCAAATTAAATTAAATTAAAAAAAAAATAAAAATAAAAAGGGGAACTGGATTAATTTGAAATCATATTAAAGTTACTCTATACTCTATATATTAAATGATATAAGTACATAGTTATTGCATTTAGATTAAAGTAAAATAGAAATAGAATTTCATACAACAAATATGAAAACAATTAATCATTTCTGATCAATTGTAACTATGGTAGCTATATACCTATAATAATAAATATAAATATAAAATGAAATAAATATAATAATATAAATTTTGTAACCTATGGAAACTTTTTGATATATTTATTCGATCTCAGTCAAATAAGTTATAATTAATTTTAAAATTAGTTAAGGGATTTTTTATTGTAAATTGATCGGTCATTATAGAAGTCATTATAGTCACCTAATCGGATTAATTTTAAGATATGTATATAGACAAAATATTTGATCTTAACTCATTTAAACTTTTACACTCATCTGTCTATGCTGATCAAGAATACATATGTATGCATATAAAGGTGGATATATTTTTTGCACTTCTCAATGCGTTATTAAAATGTGTATACCTTTCTTTTGCAAGAGTATAAAAATTGCCAAGTTTTTGAGTTAATATTCTGTACATATATACATACATGCATATTAAAAATCCATTTTGTTTTCTAGGTTTCTAGTTCAAGCAATCGCTTTTCAGTGTTGCAAAATTGTTATTGTTCGATTTAGATTGTATTAGAGTGTATGGTGTATCTGCTTGGCGTTTCACAACACTCGAAATGAATAGTAATACATAGTAATAATTTGCGTATATTTATACCCTTGCAGAGGGTATATTAATTTTGGTCAGAAGTTTGCAACGCACAGAAGGAAGCATCTCCGACTATATAAAGTATATATATTCTTGATCAGCATGAATAGCCGAGTCGATATGACCATGTCCGTCTGTCCGTCTGTCCGTCTGTCTGGATCAACAGCTTCTCCTCCGAGACCATAAGAGATACAGAGCTGAGATTTTCAGCATAGGCTCCTTTTTGCTGCAGGCATTGTATATCTCGGAATCATCCCGATCGGACGACTATATCATATAGCTCCCTTGGAACGATCGGTCAGGAATAAGCTTTATCCTCAATAACTCTGTTGTTTTTCAACCGAATGCCACGAAATTTGATATTTATGAGTTTAATATGCTTTTTGATACTTCAACCAAGTCTGATCAGAATCGGTTGGCTATATCATATAGCTGCTATAGGAACAATCGGTACAAAAAAAAATTTTGTATGAAAAATTTTTTTCCTCAAGCTCAAAATATTGAATTTGTAAATTTGGTATGTTTAATTTACAATAATGCTTCTGGTGAATTATATAGAGAAAATCTGCAAGGGTATACGAACTTCGGCACGGCCGAAGTTAGTCCATCTTTCTAGTTTTACTACTTTTTTCGTTATCACAATAGATATTATTTATCGAAATAAATTTGGATAATTATTTTTAAATTCAAAAAAAGTAACATTTACAGATCTGCAAGATCTTTGTAAGGTTCCCAAATTAGTAAAATTCATTTTAAATGCAAAAAAAAGGTTTCCATTTCCAATATATTAAATAGAACTTATTAAATGAATTCATTTAAATGAAATTGAACAATTTGATGGGTATTTCAGTAGCCTATGACAATTCGATCATTTAATATATTTATCTTGATATTGTAGGACAATCAGACAAATGTTCAGTATAAGCTTGTACACATATATGACTACATCTCAGACATAGAAGGAAATTTATATAAGTTCCGATTTCTTTAATAATTATACGTTACGAAAATGTCATTGAACCGCTTTAATCGAAATGGACGCGACTTTTTGCAAGAGAATAAACAGAAAGTGGCCCACTGGGAGGCAAATGGTCGTTTAACGGCTGCTGCGGCTGCCAAACGTGTCAATCTTTGGCGTCCAGTTGTCCTTCATTATGCTGAGAAATTGCGTCCACATGGACAGCGGCATTTGCGCAATAGACATTATGTGGCACCACATGAATCATCCAAAATGCATTCCGGTTTATCCAATCCCTATGGTTTTCAACATGATGAACGTTTGGGGCATATGGTACATCGTCCATGTAGGCATATCAAACAGCATAGGGGCGGATTATTAAGGGATGAGGAGAAAATGCGTCAAGGTGGTGGCGATAACGGTGGCTATTCGGATCGTTTAATCAAACAACAAAAGCCGCAACAGCAACAAATGACACAGACACAAACACAAACGGAGGAAATTAAGGATTCGCGTTTTTTGAAAAAAGCATTGGACAAATGTGAGCAACAGCCGCAGCCGCAGCCGCAGTCACCGTCACCTTCACAGACACCGTCACAGTCACAGCCACAGCCACAAGCAAAACAACAACATCATCAGCATCAACAACAACAACGATCTGAACAATCTGATCAAGCTGATCAAACACAACTGTTGCTTAAAAAACCATCTGATCATATAGATGATGATGCCCTCTCAGTATATTCATTTAAATCAAAAGCTTCGCAAAGATCAAACATATCAAAAATTTCCAAGAAGTCTCAACATTTATTAGATAAGGATGATAATCCAGATACACCGTTAAGTGCTCGCAGCAATACCTCATTAAAGACAATTAGATCAACGGCAACCGTTAGATCATCGTGTAGCAATAAGTCAAATGCCACCGTTAAGTCAGAGGAATCGGTTAAGTCACAGGCAACGATTAAATCTCATATTTCAAACAAATCGAATGCTACGATAAAGTCTCATGTATCTGAAAAATCCAACGCTTCAATAAGATCCGAAATATCAAAGGCTTCCGTAAGATCCGAAAAGTCACAGGCTTCCGTAAGATCCGAAAAATCACAGGCTTCCGTAAGATCCGAAAAATCACAGGCTTCAGTAAGATCCGAAAAATCAGAGGCTTCCGTAAGATCCGAAAAATCGCAGGCTTCCGTAAGATCCGAAAAGTCACAGGCTTCCGTAAGATCTGAAAAGTCACAGGCTTCCGTAAGATCCGAGAGGTCTCGTCCAAAAGGTGGTGAATCATCCGCCATGAATGAATATAAGCAGATGCAAAATGAACGTCAGGCTGCATTAAATGATGCCCATTTTAAGTATTCTAAATTGATTGACGAGTATAATCATTTGCCTGTATCAGAGCCAACGTTGCGTGTACGTAATCGAAAGAGCGCCATTGAGCGTGAGCTCGATCAGCTGGACTATGCCATCAATATGTATGATCATTCTCATATGTACTATAAACCCTAATTCAAATTCTATAATCGAGGATTCATTTTTCAATTATTGTTCTTCCGAGTTTTTGTCGACAATACATCATTTTAAATGGGATCAAGTTATATTCAAAATTGAGTTGTATGCTCTGCTCGAACAAATAATCAAAAAAAAAAAAAAAATAAATAAATAAATAAAATCCGAAAAATATATACACACAATATATATTTATTCATCATATTCGAATGCAATGTAAATAAAGGAGCAGTAGTAAAAGAAATAAAATAAAGACTAATATTTATTTCAATAATAATAATAAGCATTTCATTATTTTTCAAAATTGTTGTCACATAAATATCTTATGATATTTTGCATAGATATTACATTGGAATTACATTGAAAATAAATCATCAGAAATATGAAATGTAAAAAGTTTTTCGAAATTAAATGACACGAAATCATAATTGAGGAATTACAGTTGAAGAAAATGTGGGACAAACTGTTATACAATGATTAAACGGTTAACTTGTCAATCCTTTCGTTCTTGTTGAGCAAAACATGACAAAATTTATTGATTTAACGTAAGCAACAAAAAGTATGCAACGCTTTTTTTCTACTTGGGTTATTACAACCGTTTTAAGTATAAAAAGTAACATATACATGCATGCATACATACATACACATACACATACACGTTTATACTTATTTAACTCTGTCAAACGATACAGATACACAAGGTTGGTGGTTGGTTGAATGTGTTTTACATATATAATCTTGTATCAAAGTTTGTTGTTAATCGTTATAGCCGGCATTCACTGTATGCAAACATATTTATGAACGTTTAGATTCTAGTTAAATATGGCCAACTAAATAACAATACAGATTGTTTATATTTGCTTAAAAAGTGAAATTTTCTAACAATCAATCGGTAATGAGTTTTAGTTTATCAAGAGATTTTAAATATATATATGTACACACATATATATATTCCCATATAGACCCTTATCCTTATTTTAATTTGAATATAATGCAATTTACTTACCCAATATGGCACGCAAATGACCCTCCAATGTTTGTAGAATTGTCTGTTTGATCTCTTTAACACTTTTGCCCAGAAATTGCTCACTGGCTGTGCCCAGCAGCTCGTCGGCCTGATGATGAAAATAATAAACATTCATCATCTGTGTGCAAAAGTGTGTGTGTGTGGGTGTGCGCGTATATATATATATATATATAAAGATATATATATATATCAATGTATTGTTTGTTTGTGTTTGTGTTTGTATATGTGTGTGTATGTGTGCATGTATATGATTATCGATTGGTTAGGGTAAAATGATATTTGTATTTAAAGCCCAATAATATAAATGTATATATATATGGTTAGATTAGTTGTTGTATTTTACCCACAACCACACCAAAAACACACGCACACACCCACCACACGACCACACACACACACACACATCACACCACACCACATACGTGTACCCATAACCACAGAGAGACACACGCACACACGCCACAAGCACACACGCACACACACACACACACACACATGTAGACATTGATCAAAGTTAACATATATAACCATAGCAGTAACGGTAAATGGTAGCATTAGTAGAGCAGATTAGGCGCAAATTTCAATCAAATGATGTGTGAGATTTCAATTTTGATTGATTTCATTTACAGTTATTTTTTTTTTTTTTTAGTTTTGCGGATTAGTTTTGGTTTTTTTTTTTTTTTTTTGATGATGAAGTCGAGGTTGAAGTTGAGACGAGTCGAACGATCGCAGGGTAAATTGGTTGGTTGGTATTTTATTTTTTTTTTTTGGTTTTTTGTTGTGATAGAGAAAAGTAGAGAAAAAAAGAGTAGAACACAAATGTCAACATATTTTTCGTTTTTCTTTTTAATATCTTATAGATAAAATGAATGTATTCTATTTAAGGAATTTGTTTTATTTGCATGCAGCAAACAAAATGGTACAATTATGTGTGTTTTTTTTCATATAAAACAGAAAATGATGGCAAAATTTACATAAAAATTATAATTGTGCATATATGTATATGTATGTATGTATGAATTTGGGTGTGCGTGTGTGTGTGTGTGCCTGTGTATTATTGTGTGATTATGTTGAATATAGCTACGATTTTTTAAAACATTAGAAACAACTAAAGCGAAAAAAGGAATAGAAATTAAGAAAAAAATAAAAAGTCAATAATAATAGTTACTAGAAAGATCCCAAATCAATAAAAAGATAAAACCAACCAATTAAGAAATAAAATAAATAAACTGAATAAACATACCTCGTCATTATTATAATCTTTATTCTTATACGAAGATGACTGTAAATATCAATTTAAGATCATTCAGTATCCGGGATAATGGAGATGGTAATCGAATGGAGAAAAGTATAATTTCGAATATCGATAAGAATATAAGATTAAAATTTAGAATTCAGACTAGACTAAGTGGGTAGCGAGATGCATTAATTGATTAACCGATTAATCACAATTTATTTATTCAATAGTTTCATTTTACACCAAATGTGCTAGAAAGTGAATAGTTTGCAAAAAAGAGTGTATATATATATGTATATATATGTAAGTATATAGTGAAAATCGTTCATGGAACTACTAAATTATGCATATTTACTTCATAAAGTTCTTCATAGAACTTATTAAATTTTTAAGTGCCTTGTGACCAAATTGAATTTCAACATTTGCTGAAGATTTACCAAAAGAAATTTGCTAAAAACTTTTCAGGTTTAAATACAACAAAAAGCAAAAAAAAAGGAAATTATAAAATTAAGTCTAAGGATTTACAAGGATATCAATGGATAGTTACTTTACCAAAAAAAAACGAAGATCTTCTTCATACTAGAATCTTTAATAAGACTAACTATGATTTAATGTGTTAAAGAAGTTCTGATTTAGCTTAGATGGATGTATAATATCAGCACGTGGATCGGCTTCTAAATAATATGGAATTAAGATTTTTCATTGTTTTTTTTTAATTAAATATTTAGCAGGCTCTCTTTCAAAAGAAGAATTTTTAAGACGAGAGAATCGAAAAATTTCATAGGATAAAGGCATCTTCTATATCGAAAACTATATCGATTTAAATAACAAATTTATAGACGAACGAAGAGATGCTATAAGTTATGGTATTTTGATTCAATTACCTATTAATAATTTTTAAAATTTTTTTCTTTGATCTTCTTGCAAGGCTTTTGTATATTTATATATTTTTAGATATTGAAAAACATTTCAGTTATCGAAACTCCTATAATATCTGATAATTTAACACAAAATTCGTTGTTTATTTTTTAAAATTAAAAATCAAAATAAATTCCAAAAATCAAATATAAAATTTGCACATTTCGTTTAAGTGGTTTGAAAATGATTCGAAGAAATCGTGTGTGATATTGATAATAATTACAATTCTACAGATCTAATTTAGAACTAAACTTACTTTGTATTGAATAGATCTAAGGCGATTGCAAGGCTAAATTCAAATTATTGATTTGTAAGAAGAAAGTTGCTTGGAAGGGCGGGCGAATTAAATTTGTAAAAAAAATATTTTATACAAAACAAATAGAAGGCCAAATATGGGTTAAAAAATGTAAGATATTCTTTTTTTTTTTATATAATATTTACTAAGTATATTATTTAGTTTTGAAATGCATAGAAGCAACTCTACGTTTTGCTACCAACTGCATGCTGTAAGGCTAATAAATATATATGTATGTTGATTAATTATAATTAAATATATAGACCTTGCAATAAACAAAAAAAAAAATATAAACTCAAAGAGTCAAGCTTCAATTGGTAAATTGTTTTCATACACAACTCAAATGAGATCAAATTAATAAGAAAATAGATTTTTCAAAAATATCTCAATATATGTACGTATAGAGATAATTAAATTGATTAAATTACCTTCATAATTTTGCATTGCGCAACACCTGTTACGGTCAATGGCACACCCTGTGCCGTCTCCACATTCTCGCACATGGGATTCAATGTCATCACATTGAGGGATAGTCGTTGCACATCTGTGACAAGCCACCAGGCCCAGGCCCAACCGCCGACAATGGTACGTTTCTTTGTGGAGCCGCAGCAACCACCTGAAAAATACAAATTTGAAAGAAAAAAATCATAAATTAATTAATTGTAGAAGATTTTATTGGAATATGCAGCCACACTAATCATTTTCATCGCATAATTATTACATACATATGTTAGAGTCACACTTTTATTACTTGCTGACGTCATTTGACCCACAAAAAAAAAAGACAACTAGGTGTCGCTTAGGGGCTGAGGCTAGGTCTGGGTCTGGGTCTTGGTTTGGGTCTAAGCTTTTTGGCCAGTTAACCATATGGTAAGAGTGAAAGCATTTCGCTGGCTTTCTGCATACATTTGTCTGTGTGTGTGTGTGTGTGTCTGTGTGTGTGTATTGTTTCTTCTTTCTGTCTACGTGCCGGCAAACACGTCAGAGATTGATTACCAATGATCATCATCATAATATCCAAGCCAATGAAGGAAGCAATTGCTATTCGAGGGTATTTGGAACTTGAACCCTAATGGCCACAATTCGAAAGGGCTCAACTGCGCCGACGTAAAAGCCTCAAAGAGAGTAAAGTTACACCAAAAGAGAGCGCACTAGCGAACGTGATAGTAAGTGAGAAAAAAGAGAGAAAGGGAGAGAGAGAGAGTGTATCTGCGTGTGTGTGTGAAAGAGATAGAAAGAGACTTGAAACCCCCCCTTCCCCTCCCATTTGGTTTGCGTTAGGCTCCTTCTTTAGCATTTCTTCATCATGGCTCAGTTGGCCAGCGAACGTCGCAGCGTGCGGCCGCTTAAACACAGAAAACGCAAAAAGAAAGTACACAGCAAAGAAAGCCAAGAAATACCAACAACATCAACAACAATAACATCAACGATAACCAACAACTCGACTCGAGGGATACGTTAATTCAAAGAATATTTCTTGGAATTTCGCAAAAATTACATACCAAGTGAGTAGATTACAATAATAATAACAAATGAAAAAGAGATCGAAATTTCAATAATTAAAACCAATTAAATAAGTGTCAACCAAAAAAGTGTGCCAACAAAACGAAGCAGAAGCAAAGAAATAAAAAAGACAACAAAAAAAAAAAACAAAACAAAAAAGAAATCAAAGTCAACAAGCAGAGAATCAGGCTCCAAAAAAAGAAGAACTTTGCTTTAAGTAGCCGATGCCCACCTACAAACAAACGATGGCGGTGACAGCGACAGCGACTGACACATCGGGGAAACAACAACAACAACAACAACAGATAGCAGCGAGACGGTACTACACATGTTTGTATGAATGTATGTATGTATGTACATATGTATATACGCATGAAGCTTTCTCAACGAAAGTGATTCATAGGCTTTGAGGTGGCTATGAGTGTGTGTGTGTACTTCAACTGTAACTGTAACTGTTGCTGTTGTTATTGTTGTTGTCCGTTGTTATGCATTTCTCTTTAGCGCTATTTACTAAACTGTTTAACAGCCCATTTCTATTCCCCATGCGAGTACCGCAAGTCTAATGAGCAAAAAAAAAAAAAAAAAAAAAAAACATAAAGAAATGAAGAAAAAAAAAACTAGCAATACAAGAAGTCAACGACAATGTCTCTCATTGCTTGTACCTTGAACTTGATCAAATTACAACTGCAACAACAACAGCAACAACAATAAAGACAAGCACATTCAACTCTTTAGATTCCCAACCAGTTTGCAACAACAAACAACAACAACAAACAACAACAACAACAACAACAAGTTTATAATTGCCATTAGCAAGAGGCATAGCAACTGTTCAAAGCTTTACCATCCCCCCCTCCCCATCAACCCTGAAAGGAGGTGTCTCTTTTACTCTCTTTCAGTCCAAGACTCAGAGTTGGAAAGATTATGCAAAAAAAAAAAAAAAAAAACAAGTGACGACAGGAAATGTTTCTTTTTTAGTTTTTCTTCTTCTCCTATGCAGCATTTTTCTTGTATCTTGCTGTAATTTAGAGAGACATGGTTCTCCCCCTCTCCCCACATGTTACATACATACATACATACATACATACATACATACATACATACATACATACAGATGTTGCATGCAACACTTTAACTGTAGTGAAGCTTAGTGAAAGAAAAGGTGCATTGTTAACGGTTTATTTATTTTTTTTTTTTGGTAATTTTCAACAAGATTTCACTTTTATATGGGAGGAATGCCTACCACTCCCACATAACTCCATTCAATCACCCCAAAAAACGAAAACAAAAAGCACACGTGCAACAATAACAATTTATTAAAGAGAAGAGGAGGAGGGAGGAAAGCGGATGATGATGAAAAAGCAAATATTCCAAAAACTAAATTTATATTTATTATGTAACAGAATTAAAATACTCTTTCCTTTAACTCATAGTAATGAAGTTTAATGCATTGATCTAAAAAACTTATTCTTAAACCTGCTACATATAGATGTAGATATATACATATGTATGTATGTATGTATGTATATAGAGCAAAGACCTACAAAGTAGATGTAGACGCAAACAACATGTAAGAGAAAAAAGCCTCGTCACTTTAAAAAATGAGGAACTATTTTAATTTGTTTGATTAACTCTTTAAAAACAATTTTATATTGGTTCCTTACTTATGTTGCAGTACTTTCATATCCATTAAAAACTAGCTAAAGTACAGTAAATTTACTGTTAATATAAAATTTCCATTACTTTAGTAAAGTTTTTTTTCTCTAACGATATGGTAAAAATTTATTGCAAATTTCATTTACCTATTCGTTAAGCTGAAATTTTGTGGCTTATCATTGCCGAAATCAGATTTAAATTTAGATCAAACTTCTTTTAAATGTGGGACAAGATGTATGCATAACCATATGAAAGTTACGAAATCAACGGACACGTGATTCGTGATTAAAATATTTCAAGTGTGAAAAGTGCTCTTAGGGTTTTTTTTTTTTTCCGGTGTGGATTCAACCGATAACCCGATTGCATATATTTATATACTCGTATAATACACGACTTTTCATTAAAATTTCAATTATCATTTCCAGGCACGTAGACAAATTTTGGAGGATCGCCAAAGTTAAACAAACTTGAAATATGAGTTCGGCAATTGCGGGAGCTGCATCAGCAATTGGTGGAGCTGTTACGGCGGCCACTAGTAACAGTTGGTTCATCCCAATGCTAATGGCAGCTGTGGCCTATTTTCAATATGAGGAGATAATGGATCCTGAATCGAAACCCAGCGATATTAGCGGTGACGATATATTGGATCATTATGATTTTATAGTAATAGGTGCTGGATCAGCGGGTGCTGTGGTAGCCAATCGTCTAACCGAAGTGGAAAATTGGAATGTCCTGCTATTGGAGGCTGGCGGAGATGAGACTGAACTAACTGATGTACCATTAATGGCTGGATATTTGCAATTATCGAAAGTTGATTGGCAATACAAAACGGAGCCATCGGGTACTTCATGTTTGGGTGAGTAATCTCAGTCGGAGTCTGTCTATATTTTTGTATCTATATTCTATTTTCCGCAGCTATGCAGGGTGGACGTTGCAATTGGCCACGTGGCAAGCTGCTTGGTGGCAGCTCTGTACTCAATTATATGTTATATTTGAGAGGATCGAAGCATGATTATGATAATTGGGAGGCTATGGGTAATCCTAGTTGGTCCTATCGTGATGCTTTATATTATTTTAAAAAATCTGAAGATAATACCAATCAATATTTGGCCAATACACCATATCATGCAACTGGCGGTTATTTAACGGTCGGTGAGGCACCATATCATACACCCTTGGCTGCCAGTTTTGTGGAGGCCGGCGTGGAAATGGGCTATGAGAATCGTGATTTGAATGGTGAAAAGATGACGGGATTTATGATAGCTCAAGGTACTACCAGACGTGGATCACGTTGTTCCACATCCAAGGCCTTTTTGCGACCAGCCAGATTACGTCCCAATTTGCATATATCAATGAATTCGCATGTGACACGCATTATGATTGATCCTGTTAGCAAATTGGCATTCGGTGTGGAATTCGTTAAAGATCAGAAACTTTATCATGTTAGAGCTACCAAGGAAGTGGTATTATCTGGCGGTTCTGTTAACAGTCCACAATTATTAATGCTTAGCGGTGTGGGTCCTCGTAAAGAGTTGGCCAAACATCGTATACCCCTTATCAAGGAGCTAAGTGTCGGTGAAAATCTACAGGATCATATTGGATTGGGGGGTTTAACATTTTTAGTTAATCAACCGGTATCGATAGTGGAAAATCGTTTTCACACAATGTCCACTGTATTACAATATGCGGTATTTGGTCAGGGTCCGTTAACCATTTTGGGTGGTGTTGAGGGTTTGGCCTATGTTAATACAAAATTTGCCAATAGTTCAATCGATTGGCCAGATATTGAATTTCATTTTGTATCCGGTTCAACCAATTCCGATGGTGGTTCACAATTACGTAAAGCCCATGGACTAACCGATGCCTTCTATCGTGCCGTTTTTGAACCAATTAACAATCGTGATGCCTGGAGCATAATACCCATGCTATTAAGGCCAAGAAGTTTGGGTAGCATACGTTTGCGTAGTGGTAATCCATTTGATTATCCATACATTTTTCCCAACTATTTGAACGATGAATTCGATATGAAAACCCTAATTGAAGGTGTTAAAATTGCTGTCGCCCTATCACGGACAAAGGCAATGCAAAGATTTGGTTCACGTCTATCGAATATACGTTGGCCGGGTTGTGAGCAAGTTCCCCTTTTTACGGATGCCTATTGGGAGTGTATGATAAGACGATATACATCGACCATATATCATCCAGTTGGTACATGTAAAATGGGTCCATATTGGGACAAGGATGCTGTGGTCGATGCCAAATTAAGGGTCTATGGCATACGTGGCCTGAGGGTTATTGATGCCAGCATTATGCCCAAACTTGTTTCGGCCAATACAAATGCACCAGTTATAATGATAGCCGAGAAGGGTAGCGATATGATTAAAGAATTTTGGATTAAAAATACAATTGTCTGAATGTTTGTAAATGTGATGTGAGTGGTGTGTTTGCGTGTGTATGTGTGTGAGTGTGTGTGTGAGTGTGTATATGCAACTGTGTGAATATTTGTTTGTATAAGTGCTTGATTTGTATTTTTTTTACTGTGTAATTATTGTAGTTGAACTATATTTTTGTCTTTTATTTTTTTCTTAAAAATCTTTTCTTTTTTTTTTTTTTTACCTAAATGTATTTATTTTTAAGTGATCGAATTCCCCCCCCGTAATTTATTTTTAATATTAAAAACTATAAATAAAACAAAAATAAAGATTGCAATTAAAAATTGTGAAATTTTTCAAAAATTAAATTTACATCTTTCTCTTTTGCTCTCTCACAATTGCTTTTTCACTCTTCCTTACTCTCTCTCCCTCCCCCCCATAAAGCGGATAGCAGCAAAGTTCATTCACAGCGTTCCTAAAATATATGACTGTGTTTACGTATCATAGATGTTAGTGCATTGAATATATCTAGCCAGAATCTGGTTAATAAGACGGCCTGGCCATTATCATATAGCCAATTAAATCAGACATATGACTATATAGTAATTGGAGCTGGCAGTGCCGGTTCAATAGTGGCCAGTCGATTGAGTGAACAATCGAATGTTAGTGTTCTACTTTTAGAGGCCGGTGATATACCACCATTGGAATCGGAAATATATAATTTAAGTCCCACATTGCATAAGGATCCCAGATATATGTACTTGGATGAGGGAGAAATGAATAGAAATTGCTGTCAGGCAATGGCACCGCCACATGGTTGCTTTTGGCCGCATGGACGTATGATGGGCGGCACGGGGGCAATTAATGGTAACTTTTTTGTACCGGGCAATGAACATGATTACCAAAATTGGAATCTTACGGAATGGAGTTGGTCTCGTGTACGAAATATATATCGTAAATTGCAAACAAAATTAAAATTAACATATTTCCCATTGGATCCAATGACGGGAAAATTATCCGAAATGATTTATGCAGCTGCAGCAGAAATGGGAGTACCACGTATGAAGCAACCATTAATAGCTGGCAGTTCCTTTGGTTATACTCATCATGTCCCAGTGACCATTAATCAGGGCAAACGTGCGAGTAGTGCTCGTCTCTATTTGGCCAATGATGATGAAGTGACTCAACGAAAGAATCTCCATGTAATTTATGGTGTTCAAGCCGAACGTATTCTTCTCAATGAGAGAAATAATCAAGCCAGAGGTGTCATTTACTCGCAAAATAATTTAAATCTTAGTTCAGGAATTGCATGGGCGAGCCGAGAAATTATTGTTAGTGCTGGGACAATAAATTCAGCCAAATTATTGCTACTATCTGGAATTGGTCCGACATCACAACTACAAGGTGTGGGTGTCAAACCTCGCAAAGATCTACCAGTGGGTCATAATCTTCATGATCATGGAATGTTGCCACTTTATTTACGTCTCAGTTCGAATCAATGTCCCATTAATAGCAACATTTTTCCCCCAATTAATCTTTATGCCCCATCTTCGCTGGCCCAGTATCTGTTGCAGAAGCAGAGTGGCCCACTAGCCACCGGTTTCTCAATGATGGGCTTCATCAATTCCAGTTCACCACAAAGTAATCATATCCAACCAGATGTTCATATTGTGGCACACACTTTTATGGCTCGCGGTAGCAGTGGCAGTTTTGGATATCTTGGCATTCGACCGGAATTGATTACGGCTCAACAATCCGTTCTAAATGAAACAGATCTTTTACAAATAATGGGTTCTCTCCTCTTACCAAAATCACGTGGCCAGGTTCTTTTACGTAACTCAAATCCGAATAGTAAACCGCTTATCATTAACAATTATGGACAAGCTGACGAAGATCGGGCGACACTATTGCGTTATGTGCGATATATTCAGAAATTGTCAAAGACACGATCATTTCGACGTTGTGGCATGAAATTCTGGTTACCACCATTAAAAGATTGTGATCATTTAGCTAACGATTCGGATGACTATTGGTTGTGCTATATACGATATTTCTATATAGGATCATGGCATGCTGTTGGCACTTGTCGCATGGCACCCAATGACGATCCACGAGGTGTTGTTGATTCAAGATTACGTGTACGAGGAATTCGTGGTTTAAGAGTGGCCGATGCCAGCATAATGCCCGATATCACATCAGGGAATACAAATGCTCCAACATTAATGATTGCTGAACAAGCAGCGACTATGATACGTGAAGATTTTCAATATGCATAAAATAAATCAAATTGTGGTATTGATTTTCATCAATGCCCAAAAGTAGGCAATGTTTTTCACTTTTCTTTTTTCTTAATTTTTAATTTCTATCTGTGGTTAAACTTGGTCAACAAGTTGTGGCCCACCTTATCATTATATATACATACATAGATGATTGTACTTGAAAAAAAAAAAAAAAAAATATATATATATATATATATGAATTGAAATATGACTGAGATATCATATGCTGTATGATAAGAATAACATACTGCGGCTATATAAAAGCCTAGAACCAACAATTTAGATTCTTTTGAGATTTAGGCCAATTCACATAAAAGTTTATTCCTCAGCCTCATATATCCATATATATTTATTTCTTCCGATATTCATGTTAGTGACTGGATTATAAGAAGTATATAAACCCAGTTCCCATATTATAGATTCTTAATAGTTTTTCGAATGGTTTTTCTGTGTTTTTTGAGTGAAATTTTAATTGTTGGTGTTATTATATGTAGTATTATTTAGTTTTTTTTTAATTATTATTTTTTGATGTTTAATTTGGCATTGTTTCCGTCAATTTTATTCTTAACTATATGAGGTCATTTTCTATTAAATTGATCTTTGTCAAAGTTTACAAATAAATCGGAATCAAATAGTCTTCAATTTTCATATATTAATAATAATAATTATTGTTGACTAAACCCATTTTTTTTTAACATATTTCATATTTTTTTAACCATTTGTTAAATATGAATAATTTATTGAGTTCAATTTTCATATCCCAAGAATCCAAAAATTAAAGTCAAAATTTTATAAAAAATTCTAAAAAAAGAAAAAAAGTTTTTAAATGAACTGCATTGAATCCTGAATGATTAGTATTGTTTAAAACATTTAAAATGTTAAAAGATAGCAGATTGGTCGATGAATATATAGAATATTTATATTTTGTTCCATTATTTTTTAATTTTAAATTCAATAATTTAGTTTGCCCGATATATACCTACATATATTTTCTATATAAATTCTGTTTTAATATGATTGCATAGAGGGTATTAATAAGCCATTCAGTTTTATTTTTGAATTTGTTTTATTTTTTTTCTTATAAAGCAGCAAGTAAAAGTGAAGAAAAATGCAAGTTTAAATCGATTTTGTAATGGATGCACACACAAACAAACAAACATGATATATACATATATATATATATATATATATATATATATATATATATATATATAAATATGTATATATATGCACATACACCTGTTTATATAGTAATTAGCGTCTATATGGGAATTTTTTAAGCGTTGAAGACACACACACTCACACACACACACACACAGTGTCATCATTGCTTATCACCGGGTAGAGTTTTCTTTTTTTTTTTTTTTTTATTATTTTTGCTTTCGCTTTTTATGCGTTTTTTGTTTTGCTCAAGTCGTTTGTTTATCGGGGTTGTTTTTTTGTGTTTGCACTAATTATAAAAAATACAAATTGAAAAAGAAAAATGAACTAAAATATATAAATAATTGAATATTATATATATAGGTGATATATATATTCTTATCAGATTTCTGCTGTAATTGTGGCACAACTTGATGACTTCGCTCAGTGTAAAATGAAACTGAATTTTGTTATTTTTCTTTCTTTATTTTCTTTTTTCCTCTTTTTTTGGTTTCGCTGCATTTTCCACTTTTTGCCAGGTAGAAGAAAGTATTGTTGTGTCTGTCATATGGAGTAGCATTGATTTGCCCGATCAGCAGATCGATCGATGGTATATGTTGATATAGTTTGGTTTTACTTTCAATTCAATTTTTGGCCAATTTCAGTATTCATTTGGCATTTCAGTTAAGTTAATCATAAAATCATAAATAATGACAACAGTTAATACATTTATCACAACGTGGCGATTTCTGCTAACATTGGGACCATCAGCTATGATTATATTAATGCTTAATACTGGCATACAGAAGGATAGGCCAGATATTGTTGATGAGGAGCATCGTGTACGTTCCATCTATATTGAGAATCTTCGAGAGAGTTATGATTTCATAGTGATTGGCGGTGGTTCAGCTGGTTGTGTATTAGCATCACGATTATCAGAGAATCCGGAATGGAGTGTTCTACTTTTGGAAGCTGGCGGTGATGAGCCAGCATTGATTGATTTACCACAATTGTATCCGGTATTTCAGCGTAGTCCATGGGATTGGAAATATGTAACAGAGCCAACAGATCGATATTGTTTGGCCATGGAGGATCAACGTTGCTTTTGGCCAAGGGGTAAGGTACTCGGTGGTTGTAGTTCGATCAATGCAATGATGTATGTACGTGGCAATCGACGGGATTATGATCATTGGGCCGAACTTGGCAATTCTGGATGGGATTATAATAATATATTGCATTATTTTCGCAAAATGGAGGATATCCGTGTACCGGGCTATGAAAATAATCCATATCATGGACATGGTGGACCCATAACTGTGGAACGATATCGTTCACCATCGCCACTATTGAACATTTTTATGGAATCAGCCCGTCAATTGGGTCTGGTCCATCCCGATGGTGATTTCAATGGACGCACTCAAACCGGTTTCGCTCCCCCACATGGTACACTGAGAGATGGTTTACGTTGTAGTGCCAATAAGGGTTACATTCGACGCAGCTGGCAGAGACCAAATCTTGATATTGTACTCAAAGCATTTGTGGAACGTCTCATTATCGATCCACCAACACATCGAGCTATCGGAATTGAATTTGAATATAATTTAATCAAATTTCAGGTTGGAGCTATAAAAGAAATTATCCTATCGGCTGGCTCATTGGCAAGTCCACAATTATTAATGGTCAGCGGTGTGGGACCACGGGAACAGTTGGAACCATTGGGCATTCAAGTGATACAACATTTACCCGGTGTTGGTGGCAATTTACAGGATCATATATCAACATCTGGTGCCACCTATACCATTGATACACATCAGCCGGGTCAACATTTATCATTTATTGTACCCGAATCCCTAAATGCTGAATCTGTGCAGGCATTTCTACAAGGTCGTGATAGCTTCTTTTATGCCATGTCCGTGAATGAAGTGATGGGTTTTGCCAGTACCCGTTATCAGAATCCCCAATTAGATTGGCCCGATGTCCAATTATTTATGGGTAGTTATAGTTATGGTGCTGATGGTGGCATGATTGGACGTCGAGGTGCTGCCATTACATTGGAAAATTATGCCGCAACCTTTGAGCCAGTTATCTATAAGGATTCATTTGTTATTGCACCACTTTTGATGCGTCCACGTTCTAGAGGATTTGTACAATTGAAATCAGCAAATGCACGAATTCATCCACGCATTCATGCCAATTATTATGATGATCCACATGATATGGCCATAATGGTAGAGGGTTTAAAACTGGCCCATCATCTAACCCAGACACCGATAATGCAATCCCTTAATGCCACTCTAAATATCTATGAATGGAGAAATTGTCCCGAGGTGGAATATCTAAGCGATGCCTTTTGGGAATGTTTGGCTAGATATTATTCACAGACAATTTATCATCCAGTGGGCACATGCAAAATGTCACCAAATAATGATCCATCCGGTGTTGTTGATCCACGTCTAAGAGTACGTGGATTACGCGGTTTAAGGGTTATCGATGCTAGCATAATGCCAAATATACCAACCGGTAATACAAATGCCCCCACTCTAATGATAGCCGAAAAAGGTGCCGATATGATCAAAGAGGATTGGCTGCATTATATAGATGGCGGTTGGTCATAAAATATTATTAACTATATAGGATATATATCAATCTTCTTCCTTTTTTTTTTAATTTTTTTTCTTTAAATTACGTGTACTAATCCACCCGATATGTTATTTCTATCTATAAAACTAACTAAATAAAGAACAAAAATTAATATATATATATATATATTTAAATATATAAATATATATATGTATATACATATATAAATATATATATATATATATGTATATGTATATAAAATATATTATATAAAAATCAAATGTTATCTATTCTACTATTATTAAGCAAGAGAATATCTAAAAAAAGAATTCATTAACCCTCATATTGACCACTTTTTTTTCTTAATTTCTTCGTTGATCTGAAATTCCGATTTTGCTTTCTATATACTTTTTTTTTATGATAATAAAAATAAAAGGTTGTAAAAGGTTTTTTTTTGATTCCGAAAGTCTTAAACATGATTTTAATGCATTTAAACAATTAAACGAGAATTTTTTATAGTTTTTATTTAAATTCAAATAAATGTTTTTTTTATATCTCAAAAATAAAAAAATTTGATGAATCAATATCTGGTGAAATTCATGTTTTTTTTTTTTTAATTTAATTTTTTTCTTTATTAAAAAAAGTTTAAGAAAAATATTAAACAAATAATCTTGGTTTTTACCATTTGAAATTCTCGAGGACATTTTTATCCCCTTTCATACACACTTCTATAAATGAATATTATAAATTTGCTTTCAGTCGAAATAAATAGATCCCCAAGGCATTATGTACATATCATAATATGATATATATATATTTATATATCATTATATGATGCATAAAATCTCATATATATGTATATATATAGTCACTGTACGAAGATATTAAAATTTCCGTCGTCGTTACAAGGGTTAAAAAATAGATATAAATATTATTGCAATAAGGTAGGTCTCTAATCTCTCAGGTATAGCAAATAACGATTAACTTGGCTTGAATGTTTATGTTTAGTACAATTATTGTTAATTCGTGTCGTTTTTCATATTTTTTCATTTTCTTTTTTTTATTTTTGTTCTCAAAAATAACAAATGCTCCTCAGTAGACAGATTTTACTTTTATTGTGTTTTCTTTTTCTTTTTTTTTTTTTTTTTTTTTTTTTTTAATATAACTATGAATTACAAAGAAATTATAGCCATAATAAAGATATCGCTAACAAAAGGCCACGTATGAAGGAAAAAAAAAAAAAGAAAAAAAATGATACAAATACAAATTGTAGAGCAAGTTCGTTCGCTCACTTGACGACTATGGACAAGTTTGTAAATATTATCATTCGACTATTTATAATCACATTGGGGACACATGGGCGGACAACTTGCAATTTTTTTTTTTTCAAATGAAAACGAAATTATTGATAATTTCCATAATATTTGATAATGTATTTGGTCTAGTTAAAGGCATTTATTAGTTAAAGAAAACGCGATATTAACTAAGGTATTATTAACTATGATATGAGGCATATCATATTATTGAATTTTTATATATAAAAAAGTACTGAAACATTATCTATCATTTGGATTATTTTTCACAATAAAAAATATATATAATATATATATATTTGTAAGATTAGCACATATTGAATGTATCGAATTTGTTGAAATTTGTTTAAGTATTATAATTATTTATATTATTGAAACTTGCCAAAAGATTTTTAAAAAAAAAAACAAAAAGTTACATATTTCATTCGTTAGTTTTTCTTCTTCTATATAATATATATTTTTTGATCGCTTAAACTTCCTTTGAATATATTTGCCAGATCTAAACAGATCTATAGAAAAGCAATAGACTTCAAATTAACTTTTTTATATTTTTATACCGCTTAAATTTTTTTCTTTAGACTTTAAATAAATTTTTTTATATTTATTAATCGATTAAACTTTTTTTTTTTTAAATAAAATAAATTAAATAATAGATCAGATAGAGGTTAATTTAATATGTTAAAAATTAGAAGAAAAAAACTCCTTGGCTGTTCCTGAATTAAAAATGCTATAACTAACATTGAATACATATATAATATATACCTGACTTCGATATACTACTTTGACATACTAATTTAAGTATATAGAAATCAAAATGCGTATATATATCGAAAATAAAACATTTGTTGTGGTATTTACAATATTTTTCTTGGATTAAAAGTTTCGATATTGTTCAAATTTGAAGTAGTTAAATTTTTTTTCATTGATGCTTTTTGCTACACAAAATTTTTGAATATTGTTAAATTTGAAAAAAAAAGTTTCACTATGACAATCCAATCAGTTATTCTCTTCTTCTTCTTTCGTTTTTTTTTTTTTGCTTTGCTAACTATAATTGAAATTTTTATCAATAGAATATACTTGAAAATGTGCAAATAAAAAATAATAATGGATAAGATTAAAATTTATTTCTAAAGAATTGAGAATATGATGAACAATGGATGTAAAAATGTGATTGTGTCTAATATATGCCATATATATATACTCGTATATATATATAGATACATACAAATACCCATATATATTCATGTATATTTATTTTGGATTTTTTTTTTTTAGATTGCAGTTTAAAATTCTTTATTTTTTTTTTTGCGAAAAATAAATACAAACTTGAAACATTTCCCAAGCGCATTCTGACGACATTGACAGCGAATGGTTGGCAATTTGCAATAATTTATGAACTGTGTGGCGGGGCGCTGAACTAAATGGCAAACGTTGCGACGTTGCGACATTGTCGAGTTGCCATCGTCATAATCAGCATCAGCATCATCGAGTTACGAGTTTGACCAGTTTTCAACAAGAAAATAAAAAGGTTTTTGAGATTTTTCACAACGGTTCACACAGTCAGTATACATTGTCCAGTCTTGTTAAAATGACGCGTTCAAAATATCAAATTCATTTTATTCTAAACAATTTAATTGTTTTACTATTATTGATCATGAATATGTTGAATGGATTTATGGCGCAGGAATTTCTAGAATTAGAAGAAACACCAACATCCGTTACTGGACCAGAACTAAATGATCCTTCAGGTATGATGATGAATTTAAAGAGTTTAGAATACATATATATTATATGTATGTATATGTATTCGATTTACTATGGCAGATTTAAGTGCTGGCCTGAATTTGGTGCCTGTGACTAATTTAATTGCAGCTGCTGCCAATGCTGTGCCTCCTGCCCCAGTTCAATTTGTACGAACTGCCATGAATAGTGGACTCTAAGAATTGATCAATTTCGATCAGATCGATTAGATTAAATCACTGCCAATGCATATTTGTTATTGCTTATAAGAGATCTGTGTGTGCGTGTATGTGTGTGTGTGTATTGTGTATGTACGTGTTATATTAATTGCCGAGTATTGAATATTCGCGAAATTATTATTAGTTTTATGGAAAATTTTTCAATTCGTTTATTTTTTTTTTTTTCATCTTTTGTTTTCTTTTGAGTGTAAATTTACAAAACTTAAAGATAATGTTAAAACCATAAACAATGACTATGAATAAATGAATCAATATATATATATATAAATGTATAAATGTAAACAATTAATAATTGCCAATTGTATAGAATGAGGAACTGCTAAATCATTGTTGCCCTAGGTTCTATATCATTGCCATGTAAAGTACCCATAACACTTGAATGCAATGGAAAAAAAAGTGAAGGGTTCCCAATTTGCCATTTAGTAGATCGAATTAATTTCTAAATATTTAAAAACAGCAAACAAAAAAAAAAAAAAAAAACAACGCAAAAGTTTATGTCTAGTTTTTTAAATTTGGTTTTTAAAATTTTTCAAATTAAATTTCTTTGAATAGAATTTAAATAGAATTTAAACAAATGTTTCTAAAACTTTTGCAAATTAATTTCATTTAGAATAAAAAAGGGATTAAATAAAGAATTATGAAATGAAGATTTAAAGTAAATATTAACCCCACATTTAAGAGAAAGGAAAATACATAGTATGAAAATTGAAAACGAAAATTATGAAATTTGTCTAAAAAAAATTAAAAACTTTCGGAGGCAAAATTTTAAAAATTATAGACTTGAATGGATTGGGCTTTTTTTTCTCGAAAAAAAAAAACATATTAAATCGATTGTCTTTCACATAATTCGTTAAGATCAATTTACTATATATTTGTATATAAAAAAGATGTGCAAAAGTTAAGCAATTTTAACCAAAACTTACCCTAAAGATTTTAATAGAATATTTCTTATTTTTTTTCTACTTTGTTTTAATGAGAATTTTTTTATACTTCAATTTTGTGAAAATTATTCATTATTTTGGTTACTAATAAAATATTTAAAATATATACATATTTTCATTGTTTTTGTTTTCGCAAGCTGCAAGTAATTACTTATTTATATATTTAATTTTTTAAATATTTCTTTAATTTTTTAAATATTTCTTTAATTTTTAAAAATATTTCTTTAATTTTTTTATTGAGTTACTCTAAGATATTCTAGAATAAAATAAAATAATGAAATTGTAAATATTTATAAATTTTTATAATTTTTCAAAAAAAATGAAAAATTATCATTTGTTTTGTATTGTTTGTTTATATGTATGTGCATATATCCATATATATTTGGCTATATCATACTATAATCCTATAGTTTACTTAAGTATTGTGTGATAATAATAATGATGGCATGCCAAGAATGAATGGTTAAGGCGTTCAACAAGCATATATATAAAAAAAAATGATGTTCAGAAGATTATAATTATAACGCCACAAAGTTATGCATTGATCCGAGTGACTCAGCTGGATTTATTGCATTTATTTTATTTTTTTTCTTTTGTAAATTTCGAGTTCAGGCTGGACAACTGAAACTTGGCACGTGCCCATGTGACGCATCTCGTGCGATTGTTAAATATTTTTGTTTTTTGTGCCTTTTTCGTTTTTTTTTTTTCATTTTTTGTTTGTTTGTTTTCTTTTCTGTTTTTTTTTTTTTTTTTGCTGTTCACTGTCTGTGCATGTAAAATCAACAAAAGGGTATAAATAATGATGAGAGGGGGTGGTGAAGATGGTTGGGTAGGTGGAATAATCACTGATAACTGGGTGTATTTTTTTTTTTTTTGTTTTTTGTCTTGCTTATCGCACTATATAAAAGCATTTGGAAAATGTTGAAGTTGTCTCAAATCCAAATAAGATGCTGTCAGAGACGGTATTAAGTTCGAATATTAGCAGCCTTGCTGCCGATGTTGGTGCCATGTGCAATAATCCGGGAATAGGATTATGGAGTGAAATGATTGCAATGCTATTAAAGGCATTACTTGTTGCCCAATGTCAAGTGTCGCCCTCATCCTATTGGCCAACAGAATATGAAGGTGATTTAAATGAACCATATGATTTTGTGATTATCGGTGCCGGTTCAGCTGGCTCAGTGGTTGCCAGTCGCCTAAGTGAGAATCCCGATTGGCGTATATTGGTCTTAGAGGCTGGTGGTGATCCACCAGTCGAATCGGAGGTAAATATCTTAACTTATTATTATATATACTATACATACTGTATATATGTATATCTTTCATATCATAGATGCCCGCTCTATTTTTTGCTCTGCAACATAGTAAATTCATGTGGAATTATTATACGGAACCAAGTGAGACGGCTAATAAGGCTTTAATTGATGGTAAATGTTATTGGCCACGTGGCCGTATGATTGGTGGTAGTGGCGGTGCCAATGCCATGCTCTATGTTCGTGGCAATCGTCGTGATTTTGATAATTGGTCAGCAATGGGTAATACCGGTTGGAGTTATGATGAAGTATTGCCATTTTTTGATCTATCCGTTCGTCCTGTCGGCAATGCTACACATCCGCAAGGATATATAACATTGAATCCATTTGAACAGCAAGATCTTGATATACAAGAAATGATTAAGAATGGTGGACAAGAGCTGGGCATACCCACTGTAACTGAATTCGCAGAGGGTACAGAGACTGGCTATAGCAATGTATTGGGCACAATTCAGCGTGGACAACGCATGAGTCCCGGCAAAGGACATTTGGGACGTGTCTCGAGTCGATCCAATTTGCATGTGATCAAAAATGCAAAAGTAACCAAATTGCATTTTGATTCAACTGGTAAACGTCTCATTGAGATTCATTTCGAAAATCGTGGCAATCAAAATAGACGAGTTAGTGTGACTAAAGAGGCAATACTTTCGGCTGGTGCCATTGATTCACCTGCCCTTTTGCTACGCTCTGGCATTGGGCCGAAGGAACATTTAAAGGATCTTAATATACCAATTGTAAGAGAATTGCCTGGTGTTGGCTCTAATCTGCAAGATCATGTTGTAGTTCCACTATTCATACGCCTGGATCGAGGACAATCGAAAGCTGTTAGCCAACAGGAGATTTTGGATGGCATTTATGATTATGTTATGCATCGAACTGGTCCATTGGCTGGCCATGGTCCAACATCTTTGGTGGGCTTTGTCAATACAAATACATCGAATGGCAGCCCCTATCCGGATATTGAATATCATCATATATTCTTTCCACGCGGCCGTCACGATTCACTGCAAATTTTTACCCATGGCTTATCCTTTCAAGAGCAATACATTAAATATTTACATAGCCAATTGAAAGATAGTCATTTAATGTGCATATTTGTTCTATTATCACATCCGGAATCGATTGGTAATTTAACATTACATACATCCCATCATTATGATGCCCCCAAATTGGTTAGTAACTATTTAACTAAATCAAATGATTTAAATACAATTATACGTGGTATACGTCACATGGAGGCATTAATCAAAACTGAAGCATATCGTGAACATAATGCCGAAATGGCATATATACCGATACCAGAATGTGAACAATATCATCGGAATGGGATAACAACAACATATCGTACCGATGATTATTGGAAATGTTATACAAAATATTTTACTGTTACATGTTATCATCAATCGGGTACAGTTAAAATGGGTCCTAGCAACGATCCAAATTCTTGTGTCGATCCCCGTTTAAATCTTTATGGTATTAGCAATTTACGTGTGGCCGATGCCAGCATTATGCCAGCTGTAGTCAGTGCGAATACAAATGCAGCCACTGTAATGATTGGCGAACGGGCTGCTAACTTTATCAAAGAGGATTGGCAGAGGGAATATCATGGAAATCAACCCAAAAAGCACGTCCATGATGATGCTTTATAAATGTAATTGTAATTATTATTGTAAACAGTTTATATAGTTTATTTTTGTTTAAAGAAAAAACAAAAGAAAGGAAAAAAGGAACAATTATTTAGTTAAGTCATGAATTGTACAGAAATTGTGGGATGGTCGTGGGGCGCCAATTGATAAACAAGTTGTCTATCATTTATCGAAACTAATTAATTGTTATTCATTACATGTTCTACATATATATATATATAGATACATATATATAATATATAAAATATATATATTCAATTTGATCAAACAAATATTGCAACTATGCATATAAATGGCAATTGAATAGCTATTCGGATAGAAAGAATTTCCACTATCGAATCTATATTTTTCTTATCGTTATCGCTTAGTCAATATTTGATCGATTAATTTTTGATGTATTACAAGTAGATGTAAAATTGAATTATTAAATTCTTATTTTTTTGTAAATTTCAGCTTATTTTTTTGTAAAAATGATTTACAAAAATTTCATTCATTGATTTTTTTTTGACTTTTCTTTTTTGTATGCCAGTTAAATACCCTAAAAGGATGGGCGAAATTCATTAGTGCCGAAGTTCGTATACCCTAGCTGATAGTAAAAAGTATATACATATATAACACTAGTAGAATCTATATACATACATATAATGACCCTGGCTTAAGAATAAAATTGATTTTACATAGATAACAATTTTTTATTCCAATTGTTCCAATGTCTATATAACATATATATATATATATATATATGAGTCCACCAATTTTGTTAAAATTCAACAGAAATATGTTTACATATATCGAATATTGCATCGAATGCTTTTAAAGCAACCCAGTTATTGGTTTAAAATTATCTTTTTCACTTATAATTCACATGGGAGCTATATATGTATATGATATAGTCTGCCGATTCTTGGTGGAACTTACAGATTTCATTTCAATCGCCTTAACAACAACAAATATTATGTTAAATCTTATTCACGACGGATCGTTTCTATGGTAAGCTATATGATATAGTCAACCGATTCTGATAAGACTATGTGGAAGTGTTGTTAAACTCACAAATATTAAATCAAATCTTATTCACGACGGATCATTTCTATGGTAAGCTATATGATATAGTCGTCCGATCAGGTTGATTCCGAGATATACAGTGCCTGCTGTAAGAAGAAGCCCATGTGCAAAAAATTTCAGCTCTGCAGCGATAGGAGTCTCGGAAGAGAATAGACGGACTTATTCTTATCACCATGCTGATGCTGATGATATATATATATATATATATTATATAATCCTTTTTTGCAAGGATAGTATAATTATTTGTTTCTTAAACATAATTGTTAAACTTTAAAAAATTTCAACTTTTTTAAGTTTGCAAAAAATTTAAAATAGATTTAAATTTGCTGGAGTTTTTTTTTTCAAGTGTTACGGCTTACGTGACTTTTTATAAACATATGTATATATATATATATATAAATAAAAATATATATTTGTGTAAATAAACTAATTTTTGTAAATATAAAGTCAAATAAAAATTTATTATAAGGTCTAAAGATCAGTGAACAATGTGCACTATTTACTTAATTTAATTAATTTGTCCATTGTCCTAATAAAATGTTATTATATTTTGTTTTATTTTTTTTTTTTTTTTTAATGCACTTCTAATGCATGTTGATGTATGTGTGTGTGTGTGTGTGTGTGTGGGTGGGTGAGGCTGAACAACATCTATAATTTCTTTATAGAGTTTTCATTTTTGGTATTTCCTATTAAATTCATAGATGCTCTTTCCCTTAATGTCAAATAATTGGATAATTTGTCCTAACATAATACATATTATATGAATATGATCTTGAATCATAATGAAATTTATTTATATCTAGACATCGATGCTTTGATTATCTTTAATCATTTACATAATGAAATTTAAATAGTTCAAGTGAAAAATAATCATAATATCAAGTTTAAGGAGTTAATTAATTATTTCATTTTAGTTAACTAAAAACTTTTCCTTTGCACTTCAAAACTTGAAACTTGACTCATCGACCATGAGATAAGTTTAACTAAAATAAGAAAAACAAAAAAAAAAGAACCTGAAGAGTGAAATAAAAAAATGGAATGATATGTAATCGTTCCTTCTCCTCTCTCTTGGTTGGTTTTTGAGACCACAAATTTGTTTCTTTTTTTTTTTGAATTTTTCATGGTCTTCGATTTTTTGTTGGCCTAATCATAATGGGGCCCCGTAGAGTGAGTACCATGCTTACCATGCATATTATAAAGATATAGATAAAGTCTTGTCGAAAATGGAAAAAAAAAAACAACAACAACAAGAAACAAAATAATACTTTTCCATAGTTTCATTTATCAAAAAAGGGTGCTGCTACTGATTTCTGATTCTGTTTGAGAGCTTATCACATTCTCTTCCTTCCACATATATGTATGGACACAATAATATATGTATATATATATATATATATGTATATATATTGTTTAACGTGCTGGTAATGTCACCTTAGACCAGCTGTTGGCTAATCTCAACGATAAGGGCGTGTGTGCAGTGTATTCTCGTGTTACTAACCTAGAGACTACTGCCTGTACCGATCTTGGCCGTCCGCCTCTTTTTTTCTTTTGTATACCCTTGCAGAGGGTATATTAATTTTGGTCAGCAACGCACAGAAGGAACCATCTCCGACTATATAAAGTATATACAGTCGAACTTCCCTAACTCGAACTTCTCTAACTCGAATTTCTCCCTAACTCGAACAAAATATTGGGCACATGCATCGTAAGTCGAATTTTTCAGAGGAAATCCCAAGAAATTGTATAGAATTCTGCCAACACAGCCGCTCAGACCTATCAATACTTTTGACTCTTTCACTCCAAAGCTGTTGACGCAGCTTCTGAAAATCAGTTAAAGTGTTGCCATTTGAAGCTTCAATATTTTATTAATTTTTTGGTTGCTAGAGAAATTGGAAAAATGAAAATGAAAAACTTATCTCCAAACACAAATTACTACATACATATGTAACTATTTTCATTAAAATAAAATGGAAATGATTAATTCAATAATTTTGTGATATTTCATTGTATTCCTTAGTGTTGCAATATACTTCTCTAACTCGAAGTCTCCGTAACTCGAACTTTTTGGCTGGATAATGCCACTTCGAGTTAGGGAAGTTCGACTGTATATTCTAGATAGACGAGTCGATCTTGGCCTGTCCGTCTGTCCGTCTGTTTGGATCAACGGCTTCTTCTCCGAGATCATTATAGTTACAGAGGCTTCTTTTTGCTGTAGGCATTGTATATTTCGGAATCATCCCGATCGGATGACTATATCATAAAGCTGCTATAGGAACGATCGGTCATGAATAAGGTTTATCCTCAATAACTCTGTTGTTTTTCAAATTTGATATTTATGAGTTTAATATACTTCTTAATACTTCAATTAAGTTTCATTAGAATCGTTTGACTATATCATATAGCTGCTATAGGAACAAACGGTACGAAAAAAAATTTTGTATGAAAAAAATTATTTTTTTGAAGCTCAAATTTTTGAATTTATAAATTTGGTATATTTAATTTTCAATAATGCTTTTGGTGATTTATATATAGAAAATCTGCAAGGGTATACGAACTTCGGCACGGCCGAAGTTAGTTCATCTTCCTAGTTTTTTTTTTATTGTTATTATTATTATTTAAGTTTAGTTGATTTCTTTTTGTTTTTGGGTGCGTCTAATTTATGTGCAATGCAAATTGACAGAGGAGCTGTTGATATTATTACTAGAGCTGCTGCTGTTCTTGTTGTTGTTGTTGCTGCTGTTGTTGTTGTTGCTGCTACTGCCGCTGACTATATAGTGCCGCTTGAATACAAAAATTGTCAATCTACTAGCTCAGCCGGACCGTACAAATTCCGTGTGTTTGGTGGGCATTCAGAATAGTCGCTAATTGAGGCCGTGTGCGAGAGGTTGCTTTCTGCGGCACATAATTTTCATTAGAGAATGGAATTTCTTAGTACTCAGTGTGCTGCCCGTTCGGCGGGTCCGGCAAATACATTAATCTCACTACTCCTGCATACATTAATTGGCAAATATTGTGATTTGAGTGGGGAACAACAATGGCCAGCTGATCATGGTGATTGGTTAGATCAGAATGGTGGCTTTGATCTCGATTATGATTTCATTGTTGTCGGTTCGGGTACATCGGGTGCTGTAGTCGCTGGCCGTTTGGCCGAGGTAACAAATTGGCGTATACTTTTACTTGAGGCTGGCGGTGATCCGCCAATTGAAACGGAATTTGTTGCCTGGCATATGGCCACACAATTCTCGAAATGGGATTGGCAATATCATACGGAACCAAATGGACGCGCCTGTATGGCAATGCAAGGTGAAAGTTGCCATTGGCCAAGAGGTAAAATGTTGGGCGGTACAAATGGTATGAATGCGATGATTTATGCCCGTGGTACACGTGAGGATTTCGATGATTGGGAGCGACGTGGCAATCCCGGCTGGGGTTATGATTCCGTATTGGAACATTTTCGTAAAGCAGAAGATCTACGATCCACACGTACCGATTATACGCCCGGCGATCATGGTGTTGGCGGACCAATGGGTATTAATAATTATGTATCGGATAATGAATTCCGTTCGACAATTCGTGCTGGTATGCTGGAAATGGGTTATGGCAGTGCACCCGATTTTACAGAAGGTTCGTTCATTGGACAAATTGATATATTGGGTACACAGGATAAGGGACGTCGTATAACGACAGCTCGTTCCCATTTGCATAAGGATACAAAAAATTTGCATATCGTACGTCATGCTCAAGTTAAACGTTTAAATTTCAATGAATCGCCCGAAAAGCGTGTGGAGAGCGTTACATTTGTCCATCGTGAGGGTAAAGAGTATACGGTTAAGGCCAAAAAGGAGGTGATATTATCGGCCGGTGCCATTGGTACACCACAAATTCTCATATTATCGGGTAAGTTAATAAATACTTAGTATATATAGTTCAATATCAAAGATTAATTAATCTTTGCTTGGAGATTTTTTGTTTTTTTTTTTTTTTTTTTTTATCTCTTATTTCAATTTTAAACGACCGCGTAGTTTTCCAATTCTGATAAGCATAGGAGAAGGTGCATATATAATGTACTTGTATTATACATATATGTATTCCATGATTAGATAGCTAAAGAACAATTTATGATATTAAACAAACAAACAAACAAAACAACAAAAACAAAAAACCTTTTGTGGCTAAGGTCACAAAATATTGTTTGAAGGTGACATTCTCTTGATCCATGAAAATGTTTATAAGATTATTGTAAAGTATTACAAATCTTATAATTTCATTAGATTAACTTTATCTAAATCTTTTTTTTTTATTCTAATTGCCTTAAATTATTACAATATGTATAATAACTTGAATCTAAATTTTAATCATTTTTAGGTGTTGGACCTGCCGATCATTTGAAAGAATTGGGAATTCCACTTAAAGCGAATCTTCCTGTTGGTCGCAATCTTAAGGATCATGCCAGTTTGCCTGTTATCTTTCAAATAGATAAGTCAACGGCACGTAAACCCACCGAAGAGGAGCTAGTCGATGCCATGTATAATCTATTAATGGGTCGTCATAGTAAACTTTTGCATCATGAAGCTACCGCATTGACAGGATTCATAAATACAACATCTTTGCATGGCCCGAATCCTGATATACAAACAACAAATTTCTTTAGTCTTATGCAGAGTCCTGAATTGAAGGGTTATGTGGCTGCTACCGGATTTAATGAACGTGTTGCCAAAAGCATTTTGGCCGCCAATCAGCATACAAACACATATATCACATATCTATTGCATTTGAAACCGTTCTCGGCGGGACATTTGGAATTGCAAAGTAATGATTATTTGGATGCACCACTTATACATCCGGGTTATATGACCGATGAACGTGATGTTGATACCTATATACGTGCATTGAATATCTATAAGAATTTACCGAAAACCAAGGCATTCGCTGAACGAGAGGCCAAATTGCATAAAATTGATTTGAAGGCCTGCAATGATTTAGCCTATCAATCGGATGATTATTGGCGTTGTTATATACGTCATATGACGACCACTGTATATCATCCAGTGGGTACTGCACGTATGGGTCCAGCCAATGATCCCACATCTGTGGTCGATGCCCGTTTACGTGTCCATGGTGTTAAGGGATTGAGGGTTATGGATGCTAGCATTATGCCCGATATTGTTGGTGCTAATACGAATGCCGCTTGCATTATGATTGGTGAAAAGGGTGCCGATATGATCAAAGAGGATTATTCTGCTCAGCGGCATACTGAACTATAAGAATTATATTGATATATATACATATCTTGATATTCTAATTGTATAAAATACAATTTGTAATAGTTGTTGTTGTTTTTTTTTTTTTTTTTTGTATTATCAAAAAAATTTAAAAGGTTTTATTTTAAGAGTATATAATTTTTTTTGTTTTTGTTTATTGGTAATTAAAGAGCTTTTTTAGAAAAAAAAAAAAATTACTTATTAATTGACTTTAAGTATAATTGTTGTAAAACTGTGCATGGTTTGAAACTTGGATGAAATAATTTTAAGTACATACAGTGGTCATCAAACTGTAATTGCACATTGGAAATGATCGTTGTTTTTTTTATATAGGAGTAATTTAATTTACATTAATTAAAAAAACTATTGCAACATTAGTTACCATCTGCCCATCAAAATCCTTAAACAATGTAACAAAATTAATAAAAAAATAATAAAAATAAAAGTACAGTCATAATTGTTATAGAACTAATTCGGTCAGTCGGTCAGCGGCCATAGAAATTATATGAAATTCTAATTTTTTAAATCTCAGAAGGCCTTGGTAAATGGAAAATGTTAATGTCTCTTAGCCTCCATCTTGTAGAGCTCATTCGTTTTGAACGCTTTCTAGTGAGAACAACTTGAGAAAAAAAAAACAAAATTTGTACAATGTGCAAAAGAGAAAATGCAGTTTTTTTTTTGTTTTTTTCTTAGAAAATAATTTTGGAAATTAATGTGCAAGGTCCTTTTTTCTGTTTTGGTTTTATGTGTGTGGCGTTTTTAAATTAACTTTGTGTTTTTTTTATCTCGTCAAAGCAAGCCAAACACAAAGGACGTTTTTAAGTTGTGTGAGTGGAAAAAGTAATACATTTTCTTTCTCTTTCCCTTTACTAATTGGTATTTCCTTTCCCCCCGTGTCAGATTTAGATAAAGCAACAAACGGAAATACACGTACCCAAATACTAAAAAAAAAAAAAATAGAAGAGAAATGGGAAAACTTATGAAAATGGCGATACTTAAAAACAAATCTAAACACTTCTAAAATAACAGAACAAAAACAAAAAAAAATTAAGGGAAAAAAGTAAATGAACTATTCAGATTTTGCAAAACACACACGCACACACACAAGCAAATGCACACACGCACTACACTAAACACGCACATAAATACGCAAATAAATGCACACAACACAAGCACATACATATACACACACGCACACCTCATACAACATCGGACACCTCACACACGCCAATTCTACACTAAACTATACCAAATCGTACTACATTACATTAATCTACACTATGCTACATAACAATAGGATCGCACATATATGACCAAAGGAAAAAAGGAATCGTATAAGGCACCGATTTGCTCTAACAAACGAAGATTTATGCTTCACACAGATACATATATATACGTACATACATACATACATACTTGCATATATACATACATGCATGCATACATACATACATACATAATTACAAACATGCTTAATTACATACATACATAATTACATATATAATTACATACATACATAATTACATACATAATTACATACATACATCACAATTACTCACACAATTACATACATACATGATTACATACATACATATATACATACATATATACATACACGCAACATACACTTAAACATACATGCATACATACATACATACTTATTTGAATGCATACATACATACATACATACTTATTTACATACATACATACATAAATGCATACATAAATGTATACATACTTACATACTTACATAAATATACATAACATACATACATACATACACACATATATACATACACATAAAAACACGTATACATATACATACATACATCAATACATATACACATACATACATAAATACATACATACAACATACATACATACTTTATTACAATTACATAAATACATACATAATTGCACATACACACACACACACACACACAATTACATAAATACACACACACACACACACTCGCACGTTATGTGTGTTATATATATATAAACATCGCCATTTTAGGTGAGTCAAACAAAAAAAAAAAAGAACTAGGGGGGGTTAAAGGTTACACACATCCTTTTCCCAATTAATAATTTCCTATCCCTATGCACCCCTCTTTTTTTTTCTTCCTCCCCACCCACTGTTAGATATCAAATTTAAATTATATATATATATATATAAAATGCTATGGAAAGATGAGGGCTCGTGGTTGCTTCAATCAATTTATGTTTCATCGTCTCGATTTGTTTAATTTTTGTTTTGTTTTTGATATATGTATTTTTTTTTTTTTAAATTCCTTGATGCTTGCGCTGTGTGATCTGAACTCTGGAAACCCACATTTCTCGACTCACGGAATCTCGCGTTGAAGCCATCGTTGGATATATAAAACAAAAGCCATAATGCCGAAGTGCAGTGACTTGACAGAAAATAAAAATGAAAAAAAATAATAATAATAAAATGAATGAGAAAAGAAGAAAAAAACACAAACAAATCATCACTCTAAATAATTTCTGATTGACAGCTTTCACTTTCGACCAAATTTGTTTACTCGTTGCGGCCATTTGATGGCGCCACAAGGCAATGAGCCTCGCCATTTGGTTTATATCTAAAATTGTTAACATTTTTTATTTATTTCGATGGTTTTTGGGGGTGCATACAAACTAATCGTAATTAATTGGTGACCAAAAATGTAACTCTTAGGTCAAGTCAAGTTAAGTGTACTCATGGACAACAAACACACTCTGCAAATGTGTTGAAGGTTTTTTTTTATTCATAATTTTTAAATTTAACCATTCAAAATAATGGATTTTAGAAAATCTGGCATCTCTTCAAAATTGTTCAGTTACAGCAATTGGATATATTAATCATCATATTGCTAATAGAAAGAGTATTTTAAGAACTTGGCATTAAAAAGTTTTGCATAAAATGAAATATTAAAATATTATTAAATTTTTGATACACATTTAACTATTATTTGCACAATTTGTAATAATAAATTGAGAACAATTAATGCAAATTCAATGACTGAATTGTTTAAATATATTTAAATTTTTGGTACAATAGTTTGTAACAATTGGAACAAAATTTATGCAAATTTCCATTGACCTCGATCCGATGATCGATAATATTTTTTTAAATTGTTTGTTTGCTTCGATTAAACGTGATTATCTCTGTTTTTATTTACTTCAATGAAACATAAATGCGGGGAATTCCCTTGTTACACGATTTTTTTTAAAGAAGTTGTAAACTTTTTGCCTCATGTTTTCATTAGAAAATTTAATGTATACATAATTAATTAAAAAATGTGTATAAATCGTTAACGTTATTCGATTTAACCGTAAAAATTTATTATCCGTAATGCTGGTCCCGACCATCACGGATAATCGAGGCTCGATTGTATTTAATTAACGGTTAATAAATTTAAAATTTATTTAAATAAGTAACTACAATTTCATCAATTTTGATTCATTCATTTTGAAGATATATATATATATATATATATATACATATAGAGTACTATTTAACCCACGCTAAAAAGGAAAAAACAATTGAAATACTGTGTGAAAGTTGTTAACTGACGTAACTTCTGTGTGTGTCTCAGTGTGTGTGTGCACTTGACCAACCAACAAATTAAATCAAATTAAATGCAAGTATGCCAACGATGAAATCTTTAAAGATACAAAAACTAAAACACATGAGAGGAGGAGGAGTACTTGAATTACGACCATTTGAAGATGACACGCAGTAAAAAAAAAAAAAAAAACAGAAAAAAAAACCACAAACAAAACCAAAAAAAAAGACAACAAAAAATGTACCCAAAAAGCCAAACAAAATTACGCCAAAACAAACGGTGGCCAACAATTTTTAACTGTTTAGGCAAGCGATTAGATGATGAGAAACGATGCTTGGCTGCCGATTGTCAGGCCACTGCCAAAACCCTTTCCTATGTACTACCTATACGATGGCATTATGTGTGAGTGAATCCGTGGTAACCTACATCTAGCTTTAGCTATAGACGAGTTGGGTTGGGTTGGAACACTATGGTAAATGCTTGCACACACACGCACACACACGTACACACATTACTCTCTTATGGATACAAACAATAGATGTGCGAGAGAAGTACTATATGTATGTACATATATATACATCTATATGTAGGTATGTATAGATGTATGAATGTATTGTAAGTCGTCACGTAGGGCTCGGCCACGGTTGACTGCAATAACTGAGACTTTCAGTAGCGTAGATGTCAAAGATATATATAGATATATATGTGAAAAAGGGGAACGGGTAGATAAGTCATATTTTCAAAAGTTTGCTTAATTTTTTGGCAAATATTTCTATTTTTAATTTTTTTCATATACTTCTCGGATCTAATAGAATCTTCTATATATACAGTGATTTCAAATATTTCTATTATTTTTCTTTTTTTATATATGCAAGTATTTCTCTGATTTAATATAATCTTCTATATATACAGTGGCTTCAAATATTTTCTATTATTTTTCTTTTTTCATATATGCAAATATTTCTCTGATTCAATACAATCTTCTATATATGTATGTATATTGATTTCATCTAAAACTATGCCTGAAAATAAGATTTCCCTCTAAAAGTATTGAATTTAAATATTTTATCAAATCTTTTTGTTTGTCCATAAATTTTCAATAATATTATGTATAAAATAGATATAAATAATTTTATATATTATTATAATATTAGATATATATATATATATATCTAATAATTTTAAATTTCTTGTATATATATGAAATTGGCCATGGTGTCAATATAAACCATTTCAAGATTGTTATCCTTTTTAGAGGCTAAAGACCCGATTCTGACAACGCCCTTGTCTTATATATATTTATACATATATAATTACATATATGATTACTTCATGGCTTCACTTCTTATAATAGTTTAATAAAGTTCATTTTAAATTTTGTACATATTTTATATACCCCTTAATCAAAAGAAAACTTATCTTGGATATCGATAAGTCAAAAAAAAAACTCATCAATTTTCATTCATCATACATATATCTCAATATTAATAACCAATATCATGTAAAATCTATATAGAATATTTAAAAAATAAAATGTTAATAACCCAGACTAATTTTCATTTCAACATCATATCTGCCATGTTAACTTTATAGGGTATATTAAAGTCATTGCGCTCGCATTTTCTACTCGTTTATGGCATTTTTCGTTTAATTTTTGGTGGTTTTCTGTGCTCTTTTTTGAGATGAAACACCCAGTATGAGTGTGTATGTGTGTGTGTGTGTGTGTCTGTCTGTGTGTCACTTGCATGACGTGGCAATATGATAAAGAAAATAACCATAACCAGGCAGTCAGATTATGTCACTTTTTGGCCGGCTGCTTTCTTCTTTCTATTTATACGTGTTTATACATGGTTAAAGAGCGGCCGGCCGCATATGCACCTCTTTACTCATTTCACTTTTAATTGCTTTCAAGTAAACATTTCGTTTATACCCTTACCAAAAAAAAAAAAAAAAAAAGGGGTTAATGAATTTTGATAATAAATTTTGCTAAAATTAAAAATGATTTTTTCGACAAACTTTTCCATGAATCAATTTTGACATAATATCACTTAAAATTTTTGTCATAAAATATTTTCAAAAATTATATTGACAAAATTTTACTACATTTTTTTTTTAAATACTATTGCAAATTTGCAAGGGTATAGAAACTTCGGCACTATGTAATGTTATTTCCAGCTTCTAGTTTAAATTTTTTAAGTTTTTCGATTAGGAAATTTACTTTTTTCTTTTTCGTTTTTTTTTTTTTTTTTTTTGGCCTAAAGTGTAAGTGTAAATTTAAATATGTTTACTTGTTAAGTGACCGGAAATTGTCTGCATAATTGTAGCGGATATGGTCTATACATACATATATACACAGAAATATGTATATATGTATATGCCTGGGAATTCAATATGATTCTTCGGTTTTCAAGGGATTATGTGAACATTTGTCTCATGGTCGAGACAATTGTCCCATATTAATTTTATATCTAACTATAATAAATTCTCTGTTAATTGAATCATCAAAAGCATTTGACCTTGACATAACACATTGAAGGGCTTTTGATCTTGTCGTCAAGGTAAAAAATAAATAAAAATTATTAAAGAAAACGCAACAGCTTGATTTGTTGTTTGTTAGTTTAGGGGGAGGGCCCCCTCCCCACTAGCTCGATCTCTTTTAGCCCTAGATATTCGCATGGAAAACTCAGGCGAAAAAGAAAGAAAGAAATCAACAACAAAATGGAATTTTTGACCTTGCCCCATTAGTTTGTCTTGACGTGAATTGACTTAAGCTGTTGTTGTTGTTGTTGTTGCTGCTGCTGTTGTTGTTGTTGTTGTCGCATATATGTTGTTTAGTTGTGTGTGTGTGTATGAGTGAGTAAGTTGTCTATGTTCCCCTCTCTATCCACCATCCTCATCCTCATATAAAACGATCGTCACATTTTTCAGACTATTTCCAATTGAGTGCTGTGTGTGTGTGTGTGTGTGTGTGTGGCACAGTATATGGAGGAAGTGTAGTGTACAACCTCATTAGAGAAGAGCTTAAATAAAAAATAAAATAAAATAAAAGAGTCTCCATCGTCGTTGGGTCTGTGAAGATTTTTCTGTATATTGGCTTATTTATATTTTTTTTTTTTTCGTTTTTCTTCTTTTTTTTCTTGTTTCTTGTTTCTTTTACGCAATTCACTTAATATCGATTAAGTTATTTGATAGCCATGAAAACCAGAAACCCCCAAAAAATTGAAATAATAATTATTAATAATATAAGTCTCTATTATTTATGATGTTTTAAGTGCATAAAATTGATTTTGTTATGCTTGAGATTTACATTTTCTATAACTTCATATATAGATTTAATATTTTTAGGATATTTGAGTAAAGTGCAGAAGAATGCTTATAGTTGATATGATTATAATTGAATTAAATTATATTTTGATCCATTATAATAATTCTCCTAGTGACTGAAACTAATTTTAAGAAATACCTTCATTTGTCTTTTGTATTTTTAAGTTAGCAACTTAAAACTATAGAAATAATACTAAAAATTAGATAATGTCGCCTAAATCCTTGCATTGTCTAAATTTATAAATTATTAATAATAATAATTAATATTTTAGAACATTTAAATAATAGAATTTCTAAGCATACAATAAAGAGCATATAATGTTTAGTATAAGTGAACTTAGAAAATATTAATCATACGCCTAGTATGCTCACAACTCAAGTATACTAGGCGTATGATAGATTTATTATTAGATATATCAATCATACGCCCAGTACGCCGACAAATCATCATTTCAATCGTCTTTAAACTAGTTGTAAAAATATTCAAAAAAAAAAAAAAGATAGAAAGAACAATTTGACTTTGAAACACAATTTCATTTATTTAAATTAATACACGGTATCTGAAAGTCTGCCCTTCAATTTAATATACCGAATTTCAATTTATGACACTCCCCAACGGATATTGCACAGGTCGCAAGATATACAAGTGTACACTTACTTTTGCTTTCATTTTTTTTTTTCATTTTCGAACCAAAAAAAAAAAAAAAAAAAAAAACGAAAAACAAAATGAAAGATAAAAAAAAAAAACAAACAAAAAATATTATCACCCATAATAACAGCGGTCATACGACAATTGATTTACAACAAAATATCCAGCGAAATATTTTTCAGTTTTTTTTTTTTTTTGTTTCCCCTTTCTTGTTTTTCTCTTGCGACAAAGGATTTTGCGGAGAGAATTAATTATAATATTTATTATATACATTATTTATTATATATGTATGTAAGTATGTATATATATATGTATATATATATATTGTAATTTTACTTTCGTATGCTGTAATTGGAATATTATTATATATATATATATATATCATATTTCGATATTGTCTTCAATGCCAACAATTTACATTTAACGGGATGCTTCTTTTGAGCCATTTTGAGCGATTTACAGGAAAGGCTTACGTGATCAAGTCCAACTAAGCCAACGTCAAAGTGCACATAAGTGTTAAATGAGCATGAAGGTCGCTTTGTTGTAAAACATCGAAGACCTCAAACCGAAAAACCGAAAAACTGTAAAAAAAAAAAACAACAACAACAAAAAAATCGCAAATGCCAAACCGTCCGCCTTATCCATAAGACAAGATGAGCGCCAAACCAAACGGTTGGCAATCGGTTATATACTCGCAATGTAACCGTTTCGCAATTTTTGCAAAAAGGAGACTGGCAGCAACCCAAGACTCCACTCGAGCTCCAAGTCAGGCTTGGCTGGCTAGCTACACACACACACACACACACTTGCATACAGAGAGACTTCAACTTTAGCTTGAGATCTGGGATTGCAGTCGGCGGCAATCGGTAGTCGATCGGCAGGGTGTGCGAGCGAGCGCATGCGCAACTTCGTCGCTGCTGCCGCTGCTGCTGCTGCTACTGCCGCTTGCAACAAGAAAGCCAAAAACAAGACAACAACAAAAAGAAGACGAAAATTTAAAAAGAAGAAAAAAAAAAGAGCTGTAGACAAAACGTCGCACACGAGTTGCTTTTGTGGCTCAGAAACGCAGCGGCTGCCAAACGAGGCGGATGCCTATTTGGGGCCTAAAACGACAAATCAGTTAACAGTGAGAGCCAGTCGAGTCCAAAAATTTTAAGTGAAGTGAAGTGAATTGAAGTGAATTGAATTGAATTGAATTGAAGAAGTTAAGCGATGTGCTGCAAACGGTATTGAGATCAGACGCTCCAACAACAACAGAATTTTCATCCTACAATAAACGCTTTTTTTTATCAATTCATTGTTAAGTTTTCTTTCTTGCTTCTATTTTTTTTTTTTTTGTTGTTTATTATATTGAATGAAAGTGCAACAACAACGATAACAACAACAACAACAACAACAACAACAACAACGACAAGAAAACCCGATATAAAACCAATCACGTTTCAAACGGAACGTGCCAAATGAAAGTGCCCGAAAGTATTTGAATACATTCTAAAGCCATCAATTAAATCATAATCATGTGTTCATTCAAGTGAAATGCAATAAAGTGACTCTCAAACTGTCAATTAAACCGAAAGCTAAACTTAAGCAATTGAAAGATAAACAGGAAAAAGAAAACAAAAAAAGAAGGAGAAGGAGAGAAAAACAACAGAAAAAAGCAAGAAAATGATCAACTTAGAGCAAGGGGAAAGATCAGAATTTTAGATATAAAAAATATTTATTAAAGATTCTTCTTAAATTAATTGCAAACGAATTTATATTGAAAATTATTATTATATATACAATTTAGTTAAATTGATGTTTAATTTTGCAAGTTATGACAGATAAATTTTAGCACAGACAACAAGTAGAAGAATTAAAATTCAAAAAAAAAAAAATTGGAATAAAAAAAATTTTGCAGTCAGTAGTTAAATTAAAACAGATTTAGTTAAAGCAACAGATTTAATTCTAATTCTAAATATATAAATAAAAGTTAAAAGAAGACATTAATGTAGCTTTAAATAAAACCAAAAAAAAGAAAAGTCAAAAGAAAAGTCTTCATCAGTTCTAAAAATTTTCCAGTTAATTTAATTAAAATATTTAGAAAATTCAATATTTGTATTATTGATTAGACAGACAGTGGAACTGCTGGAATTCCAGTTATTTTTTTATAGTTAATTTAGTCAGTTTTTGTTCCATTCATAATGGTTGTGGTGCCCGCCCTGGGCGCTGCTGCCGTCTCTGTGGGCGGTCTTTTATTTAAGGCAAGTGCCGCATCTAAGGCAGCTGCCACAGCCGGTGTTGCAGCTGTTGGTGCCTCCAAATTGGGTCTGGCCATTGCCGGTGCCATCAAATTGGCCACAACTGTTGTGGGTGTTGGTAAATTAACAATATTACCCTTTTTAATTGCTGCCATTGCCTATTATAATTATGATCTATTCGATCCGGAGAATCGTCCATTCAATATTAAACAAATCGATTTGGCCTATGATTTTATTATAATCGGTGGCGGATCTGCCGGTACAGTATTGGCATCACGTCTATCAGAAATACCCCATTGGAAGATCTTACTATTGGAGGCGGGTGGTCATGAAACTGAAATATCAGATGTTCCATTGCTATCATTATATTTACATAAAAGTAAAATGGACTGGAAATATCGGTGAGTAGTAGTTATTTATTATGAATACATATATATATATATATATATATTTTATCTACATACATAGTAGTTAACGCACTCAGTGTAGTACGTACTTAAATATCAAGGGGAAGGTCTCTATAATGACATCGTTTTTTTTCCCCCTCTTTTTTTATTCAACAATTTTATTTATTTTTTTTTATATATTTTTAAATTTTACCAACAACCTGGGCCACCTTACGGTCAAGCAAAGCTCACCCAAAATAAAACGACAACAAAAAAAAAAACAAAAAACAAAAAGAAAAAAATCCAAAAATCATCTAAACATTGACTAGGTCCAAAAAGATGCGTCACAGATAAATCATGACTGTGCGAAAATAAAAAAAACAACAACAACAACAGCAACAAGAGAGATAAATGTCCAAAAAAAATATTGTCTTAGCCTATGTCGAATACAAATGAGTTGCGGTTATCGATTTGCATATATGTATATGTATATGTACATATACATACATACATACATACATATATACATACATATATAGATCTCTCCATTCAAATTAGTTAACAAGTGCAAACTATTTGTCAGCCCTTTTCACACGCAAATATTAAACGATTTCATCATTGGACAATGATAGATATAAAATCAAACAGATATATCGAGGTACCATCAATCGGGGCAAAGATAAGATATTTATCTATCTACTATTTAATATTAGTAAGTCGAATGGGAAATCCATTGAATTAAATTGTACATTTAATATTCAGTATTTTAGGAACAAATAAATATTATTTTAGCAATATTTCTGCTCTAATTTCTATGGATTTTTATACATTATGCAATGCAGCAGATAAATGTGAATTCTTTTGAATGAATTCTGCATATTTTGTAATATTTTTTATTTAATATTTAAAACATGAAAATAAAGCCTGCAAATTGTCTAGTTAAGAGAATAAATCTACAAATTGTAGCAGCTAAAAGAGAAAAGAAATTAAACTTTAATAAATTATCATTTAAAGTGAGCTTGGTTGATCAAGAATATACATATATATATATATTCTTTTGAAAGTAAAACATACTTTTATTTCGTCTGTTGTTTGTTGAATTGAGGAACATCCAATAAAATTTCATGCAAAAATTTTTATATTATTTATTTTTATATATATACATACATATTCATATACATATATACTTATATATATACACATATATACATATGCATATATGTATATATCATCCATAAGAAACATCAAATAAATTTCCAAGCAAAAATTGTATATTACAGATATATATATAAAATATATAAAATATAAACATCTTGGATGTATCTCAATCGGGACTTGGAATTAATCGAAAAATTAATCAACAAAAATTGTTTGTCATATTTTAGCATATAAAATAGATTTTCGAATATTTTCCAATTATCATTATGTGCTATATTTTGTTGATTTGAGAAATTAATTTGTAAATTAAATAAACATAATTTATTGGCAGTATGAAATGGCTTTATAATTTATTTACTTTTTGTTTTTTTTTTTTAGCCGGTTTACTCGCTTATATCTTGAAATTCTTTAGATCTAATTTCAATTTAAATCAAAATTTATTTGCTATTAAATTGCTCAATTTTTACATTTCCCCTTATTAAAAGAAAGAAAAAAAAGAAGATAATGTGATAACAATTATACTTAAGTGAATGTGTTTTGAAAGTATTTGAATTCTACATATATATATATATATATAAAAGAGAATAATTATATGCCAGACCATTTCGATTTGTCTGCCAATTGTCTGTATGTCTGTATGTATGTATATATAACTCTCCACTTCTCTAATTTCAAATACAACTTTATAGATCATTTGATATATTATCTTTTAAAGATCATCAAATTTCATTCAAATCACATTTCATTGTCATATCTTTACGCTTCTGACTTTCAAGTTCGAATCTGGATTTGATTTTGTTTGGTTCACTCTTTCACTTTTCCATTTTGGCCTACGTGATGAGTATCCAAGTGTAAGATATACCAATTAGATGAATATTATAATCATGAATAGAGACGAAAACAAGAAGATAAAGAAATTAAAAAAGAAGAAAAAAGAAAAAAAAGGAAAAACAAACAAGTTTTCCCAATTACAATTAAACTAAACTTTATATGGTATGTGGATGGTTCATCAGAGTGATTTTAAATTAGAACAAGCTACCGTTAAGAGGGGGAGGGAGGGTTGAATGAAACAACTTCAACACACTCACACACATACGCACCCAATTAAACCATTAGAGTTTTCTAACTCACGGCATATTTTTTTCTTTGGTGGGGGTTTTCCATTAACAACAGCTGATCCACCTGTACCGCTCCGCAGTTGTGACTGACGTGATGGGCAAGAGGAGGGGCCAATCTGCGGGCCTACTGCTTATTATTCATGAGCTTTGGGCATTTTTTTTTCTTCTTCGTTTTTTTTTTTTTGGAATTTTGTTTAGAGCATTTCAATACCGTAATCCAGTTAACTGTTTAAATGTGATGAATAAGGGGCTAGGCCCACAAAAATTCCCCCCTTGGCAACAGACAGCCAAAGTCAACTTAAATGGCCCTAGCCAGGGCCTATTTGTTAACGTTTTAAATTTCACTTTTTTTTTTTTTTTGCTCTATCAGAATTTCATTTCCATTTAACATTTCAAATGTGTTGCATGGTTAAAAAAAATAAGTAAATAAAGTACATATCCATTTGCATTGCATTGCAATTGAATCGTGTGTGTGTGTGTGTGTGTGTGTGTGTGTGTGTGTGTGTGTGTGTGTATGGGGTAAAAACTTGATGTATAACTTGATTGCATCATTATTATATTGATGGCGATATCGGTGGTGGTGAGTGGACGCTATGTTGCGGCAGGTGTTGTTGCCATATTATCAATAAGAGGAATGAGAATGAAGTGAAGTGGGCGGGAGCTTTTGGGGTTAGGAAAAGTGCATAGAGAAAGAGGGAGAGAGAGAGAGAGAGAGAGAGAGAGAGAGAGAGAGGGGGAGAGGGGGAGAGAGATACAAATATCTACATAATATTTACAAAAGTATGGCAACGCTTCGAGTTTTTGTTGTTATTTATTTTATTTTTCTCTTTCGCTTTTTTTTTTTGGCAATTTAATGGAAATTTGCGTGCTGTGTGTGTGTGAGTTTGTGTGTGTGGTTTGAGTGTGTAGAAAAACAAATGTCGCTTTTCCAACAAATAAACTCAAAAGTAGATAAAACCGCAACCGATATTGAAATACTCTTATCAAGTTGATTGACATTGTGAATAAAGAGAAAATGATCGATTGATCGGTTGAATATAAATTTTATATTATAAATTATAATAATAATAAATAATTTTATTTAATAATTTAGTTGAAAAACAATAAAGAATTGCAATAAATAAGAAATCCAGTAAAAACTGTAAACGTGGAGGGAACGCTGTTCGCGCAAGAGAGTTTTCACTGTATAGATATATACGCATATTTAATTTACAAAAGTTATATATTTAAGAATCTTTTTGGAAAACTTTAAAAAATGAAATGAAAATGCAAATGCCATATACTTAGGTGAAGATCTTTGAATTCTATATATGTATACATATATATGTATATATATTTTTTTTTAATTTCGGATTATGTTCGTTAGTTTTTTGGTTCTTTAATTATGCTTAAATATGCTTAATACTTGCGAAATAATATTCAAGTATTGAATAATGTAGACAAGTTTTGAGGACAAAGTGTTTTCAAACGACCAACTAACCAAATTTGCCTGATATTTGCTGCAATCAACAAACAAACAAACTGAAATTTTATTAGCCAAATGCACATAGAAAAACGCACAAGATTAACACACAAAAAAAAAAAAAAAAAAAAAAACAGAAATGGTAGACAGAGCTTAAGGAACTCGTTAGACTCATCAATTTTATGCATAAATGAATGTTGAAAACGTACCAAAAAATTCCAAATTCCGTAAAGAGAAAAAAAATATTAATAACTTAAACAAGCAAGCCTACGCCCAGGGCCAGGTCAGGGAAGGCCAGTTAACCAGTTCTCAGGTCAGTTGCCAGGCTGACATACCAAAAAAATATACGAATACCAAAACCAAACCAATTTTATCTCAATCTTCTTATGCAACAAAAAAAAAAAGAAAAATAAATGAAAAAAAAAAACATAATAGTTGGAGCTTTGGCATCTATCGACCCCGGGAAAATCGACGCCTAGCTACGGCGTGCAGTTATTAATGTCTCTTCGTCACTCAACGCGTTGCAATCCCCGAAAAAAAAGCCAAAAACAAAAACAATAATAGAGAGAGAGAGAGCGAGAGAGAGAGAGAGAAACAACATCTATGTAGCTCTATGATGAATGCCGGTGCCAAGATGATGGCAAAGGCATCGCGTGGTTGCCAATTGATCCACTACTTGGGATATCCTACCGTTAACCAAAACCGAAACGAAAATATATATATATACATATATATAAAAATTTCTCAATAAAAGCAGGCCAAACCGGCTGACCGATTCACTGACTGACTAACTGACTAACTGGCTCTCGATGTCTGGGCTCTCTATATATCTATATGTACATATGTACGAGTACATAATACTACGTATGATCGAAACTGGGTTAATCGGTTACACTGGTTTTTGGACTCATGGAAATGGCACACAATGAAATGAAATGAAATGAAATGAAATGAAACGGCAGTTAGTTGAAAGGCAGCCTGCTCTTTTTGCAATTGCAATTGCCAATCGACAACAACAACAACAACAACAACAAATACATGAAATACCGCCAAAAACCAACAGCTAAAGCAACAACAAAAACAAAAACAATATTCAATGTGTACGTGGTAAGCCGGTCGAGCGACAGGCTTCACTGGCTTCTGCTGACAACCTGACAACATATACAAAAGAGAAGAAAGAGTGAGCGAGAGAGAGAGAGAGAGATAGAGAGAGAAAGACAGGCAGAGATTGTGCGGACAGAGAGGAGATAAAGATAGAGAGTCATAATGAAATCCACCTAAATAAAGGAAATTTACCATTGTAATACCCTGTTAAACCATTAATTAAACGGGTATATTACAATTTTTCAAAGTGTGTGTGTGTGTGTGTGTGTGTGTGTGCTTACACACACTTTTCTGATCAACATTGATTGTAAGAAATGAGCTTGAAACTTTGAATAAATTATCTATATTATAATTAATTATCTAATAATTTTCTATTTTTCTTTTTGATTTTGGATTAAAAGTTTTATATAGAAGATTTACAGAACATTTACAGTTTGATTATTGTTTTAATTAATGGCTAATTTGAATTTAATTTGCTTAGATAAAATTATGGAAAATTTCACTTTTATTTATTAAGATATAAAACACCTTAATAACTTTAGACATGCGAAAGCTTCTATAGGATCATTTAATATTACTCGATCTATAGCCGCATTATAAGGATCTAGAATTAAAAGGTCAAAGTTAAAGTTTATCGACTATTTAAAAAAAAAAAAGAAATTCCATCTTACTGAATTTGAAATGTTTCATTAAAGAAATAAAATGATTTTTTTTGCAATAAAAAATTTTAATACTCAACCATTTTATACATAATATTCTTAATCAAATTCGATGAAACTTGTAAATTTGATTTAAAAATAGAGAGAGAGAGTATTATTATTCGAAATATTATTTTTCGAAGTATTATTTTTTGAAGAATTATTTTTCGAAGAATTATTTTTCGAATCATTACATTAATTCGAAAAGCTTTCAAACTGAAAACCCTAAAAATACTGAACTTTAGTTATAAATAAACATGGCGGGGCAAGTCAAATTCTATTTAAAAATAATCTTAAATTTAGAAAATATCTAAATTCGAATAACTTCAAAACCGCGGTTCTGGTTTAGTCTAATATTGCTATATACATACATACATAAATCTCTTAAAGGGAGGGAGTACTTCCGTATTGCAATCCTACCTGGTAAAGGGTATTCCAAAGATCTTAACTTACTTCATGGAATTTGGTGTTAGTTTTTTTTTTTTTTGCCTTTGGGCAATTTCATTTCTTTTCAATACATTGTCATTTCCTTTTTTTCTTTTTGGTATTCGCGCTTACCTGAAATGATAAATAAAGAGATAACATTTTTATAACAACAACAACAACAACAACATAATCTTCAGTTTGATGTTAATTAAATTAACACGTTACCTACATACATACATCTATATATATGTATATATATATATATATATATATGCATAGATATTTGTGTTTATAAATATATGACTGATTTATGCAAGACGAGCACATATATAGATTAGTTAACCTTAATTATTTAGTATGCCTAACCCCATGAGAGACAGACTAATCCTCAAAGCAAATAATAAAAAAAAAAAAAAAAATATTTCAAAATTAATTCTTGTTGCAATCCCCCACATACATTTTTTAAGGCAATTGGATTTTTAAGCACCTGACCGGTTCCCATAATGTTCGAGAATATATATATATGTATATGCATGCATGCATACATTGCAGACTAAATAGGAACTGTTTTAGTAGCTGATTTTAAGTGCCGAATGTTGACATAGTGGGCTACCAACTATGTGAAGCAATAACTAACTAATGATTCCCATCAGGAAAATGTAAAGAGATACATTAAATTTCTACAATTTATAGGTTTTTGGAATTTTTGAAATTTTGATAGTTTCTTTATAGATTTCGGTTTTTATGTAAACAAGTTTTTGTATTATGCCAAGCAGTTAGATTCCTATAAGAAAAAGATTTCAATATGAACAAGAAAAGGTTATCAAGAATATAAAATTTTTTGGAGCTTAGCTAACAACCAGATTGTATCAGCTATATAGGTGGCATATAGATGGCATATATAAAGAAAATGTTCACAGCATCTTTTAAAACTTTTCATTCAGGAACTTTCGAAATAACTAAGAACCAAGATGATATCAGATATAGTATAACTATATCTTGCCTTAAAAAGGATTAAACTAGATTAGTCCTAAATATTGATAAATTAGTTATAAATTTATAAAACAAATAAAATATATATTTTACATATTTGCTAACGGCTTTAAGAAATGTTTTTAATTTTATTAAAATGATTTTATTATATTTGTCATTTTATAATGTTTTTTTTTTATTTTTTTAAAGCCTCCCTAACTGATATTTCAATTTATAATTTAATATTGATAATTTTAAATTACAATTCAAGGGCTAATCATTTTTTAAACAATTTCAAAGAAATAATCCACAAAAAAAATCAAACAAATTTAGTAATAAATCATTATTTCTGTTTTTTTTTTGTTTTATTTGGCCATTTAACAACATTTTTTTTTGCTCCTACATTTTTTAATGGATTTATAAGGCAATTTACGCTCGGTTCCAATTGAATGCGTTTTATATTTAGGCGAATCGGCGGTCCCTCTTAACTATATTGCAATTTGACACAGAAAACATTATACTAATTTCACATTATTTTTTTTTATTTATTTATTTATTTGTTGTTTTTTTTTTTTTTTTTGTCACTTATAATGTGCAAATTATTGGCCCTAAGAAGGAGAGAGGAAGGCCAACACAGACAAAAGTAAAACGAGGGAGAGTGAAAAAAAAAAGTGTAGGAAAATTAGCTAATAATATTTTGTGTTACGTTTATGTGAGTTAACTGTTAAATGGCTAATAAAAAAAAACGCAAACAAATTGCGTCAATTGTGGCTAGGAGGAGAGGAGCATAGCTAAAATGGTCTTCAATATTGGTTAAACATTGAAGCTATTTGGTAGATTGGGCGAAAGTTTTTTATTTTATTTTATTTGATTTCATTTCATGTCATGATCGACAAACTGATTGATCGTCTTTGAAACAGGTAGATATGGTATCCAATATATCATTATGCCAAACAATGTGCCACAATAAGTTGCCCGGGTGGTGAAGAGAGGGGGGGGAGGGTCTACAGTGGCGCGAATTTAAATTAATGAATAAAGGCGTGTGGGTCACAACAATGTGACCAGGTGAGAGATCTCTGGCGCATCTTTGAGTAGGGCTTATTTGGTAGGTCAATAGGGCGTCAACACCATAAGTTTTATGTGATTCAAACAAAATGCCAACATAAATCAGTTAATGTTAATTCTGCATGTTTAGACTCTGTATGTAAAGGCGTGACAAAGTGACATCAATAAAAAAAAAAAAATAAAGAAAAACAAAGTCAAATAAATATTATTTCAATTAACTAATAACTATAACTAAACTAATGAAACATTTAAACAATCGTCGACACGCTAATAATAGATTTCAAAGGTTATATCCTTTGTTCATTACCTTGGCACTAAATCACAGTTAATGTCATATTTGAGATTTTATTTTAATGCACAGTGTGTCGAAAATTTCGATTTTTCGCTCTGCTTAACTATATTATAACATTTTTACTAGTTATAATTCACAACTAGTTCTAGTTCTAAAAAATATTTCTCAACGTTATTCCTCGAGGATCCATTTTGAATTGTGGATTTTCTCAGGAGACGCGCTAGCATCGAATTTCGAATAAAAAATTGAGTTTCATCTTTATGCACTTTTCGTTGAGATCGTCAACAAAATTTAAACAAATCTTTGAATGTCTTTGCATGTGCCGGGTGTGTTGAATGTGTGTCGGGTGTGTGTGTGTGTGTGCTGACTATCATCTTAATTTCGTCTTGTAATCTCTGTTTGCGCTCATGGCCACTTGGCACGCTTTAATCATTACATGCCATGTTAACAATTATCTGGCCAAGTTTTCCGCACTGACATTTGGTTTCCGTTTTTTTTTTATTTACCTCAGTATCTCTCTCTCTCTCTCTTTCTCTCATTCCCCGCTCTGACACTATCTCTTTCTTTATAAGCCTAGGAAAATTTGTCATGTTTAGTTGTCGTTTTTTTTTTCTATTTGATTATTGTTGCCTGGCATACAATTTGTATTTCATTAACTTAGTTGTTGACTAACTAGAGAGAGAGAGAAATTGCTTCCTATATATTTATATAGGCATGCAAGAGGGATTAAAAAAAAATTAAAACCCAGGGAATAAAAATAAAGAGGATTAAATCAAGTTAAGTAGATTAAACATTTTGTCAACGTTTTGTTAAGCAATTTATTTGAAATATAAGCGGAAGGATCACTCAAGTGAAATAGGAAATGTTACTGAAGCTAAACTAAAAATTTCTTTTTGGCATTTACTTAATAAGAATATGCTGCCACACTAATTCATGATTAAAAAGCTAGCATTTACTTCTATCTATTTTATTTCTAATCTTTTATCCTAAATATCATAATGGTCATACATTAAGCAATCTAAGCGAATTGCCACACACAATATCATTCAAAGTGCTTCAATTCAACGGCTCAAGGCAATTGTGGCAGTTAAATTTAAATGGCATACGTAGCGGTTAAACATACATATGTATGTATGTATGTATGTAGGTATGTATGTACATGCATATGTAGGTACGTATGTATTTATGATACTGACAATATGGGCACATTTTCAATCTAACATCACTATATTTTTGCGGTTTGCCCTAATGAGCGTTTAACACTGACTGACTGGTTGAGTGCACTGTAATTATGTTGGCCATTCCGGTTAAAAGCCCGGCATAATCATTTATTTCTTCTTCGGTTTTCATGTCGCTTTTTGGTCAATGGCACAAACCAAATGACCAAATAGAGACTCTATCTATGTATGTATGTATGTATGTATGTAGATATACACATAGCAGCATAAGTCTATGTACAGCTCAAACTCGCCCATTATATCATAAAAAGATTAAGGTAAACTTTCGATAAAAAAAATTATAAATTAAATTTGAATTCATTGTTTCAATTTAAAGCTTTCATTCATACTTTAATTCGCAACTAAAATAACATAATTAAATTTTTTTAAATTAAGCAAAAAAAAATTCATCAAATTAAAGCAGCCAAAAGTCTATGTACACCTATTTTTCATTAAAAAATTTTGAAGAAAAAAATTTTTGACAAAAGAATTGCATTGCAACATATTTTCTTCTTATAATGTACATGGTATAATTGTATGCTAAAAAAAAAACAGCTGTACGCAGACTTATGCCGCTAAGTGTATGTCTGCCGCTGGGCATTTAGATATTAGGAAGGGCGCGGTCGTTTTAGTGCATTTCATTGTCATCTTGTCTATTTGCTGATTAATGATGAAAGTTGAAATTATCTAATTGTTTATTGTTGTTTCTAATATACATATATATATATATATTATTTATTTATTAACTTACACACTGAAGCTAATGTGGAGCTAGTCCCAGCAAGAGTGGCCAAGCTGCACTCAAATTTCATAAATAGATATTTCATATACAAAATTTTTAATACTCTCTCAACGGAGTCATTAGTCTAGTTCAAGTTTTAGTTTTAGTTTTAGTTTAAGTATTATTAACTGTTTAAGTTAATAATTGAACATGGGGTTTTCTACTTCTTCCCCAAATAATTATGTCATCTTATATGCTATATGTCATGTTTCTAAATAATTATCTAAGTAGAAAAGACCTAGTTCCTTGTCTAAACTCTTAAACTACTGTAAGATACCATTCACAAAAAATCTGTAATTATAACAAAAAGTAAAATAAATTGAAATTGAATTGAATTGAATTAAGTTAGAGTATAGTTCATAGGGGTTTTGTATATTTTTTCCCTTTCATATTATGTTTCCTTAAAATAAATTTCATTATTCATTATTTGTATTAATTGTTTAAGCAAAAAGAAATATTAGAACTTATCTGAAATAAAGTGTTCCTTATAATAATAATACAAATAATTTATTTATTTATTTATTTATTTACTTTATTTATTTATTTATTTATTTATTTTCTAGCACTCAACCTCAACCGACTGCCTGTCAGGCAATGAAGGATAAACGTTGCTGTTGGACACGCGGCAAAGTTCTTGGCGGTAGCTCAGTTCTTAATACAATGCTCTATATACGCGGAAATCGTCGTGATTTTGATCAATGGGCTGAATTTGGTAATCCTGGTTGGTCCTATGAGGAGATATTACCATATTTTCGTAAATCGGAAGATCAACGTAATCCATATTTGGCGCGTAATAAAAGATATCATGGCACAGGTAAACAATTTAATTTAATGCACAATCCTTTCTTATTTATTTCTATTTCTTTTTGTTTTCTTTTTTTTTTGATAGGTGGCCTTTGGACTGTACAGGATGCTCCATATAATACACCAATTGGTCCTGCCTTTTTACAAGCTGGCGAAGAAATGGGCTATGATATTGTCGATGTTAATGGTGAACAACAAACCGGTTTCGGTTTCTATCAATTTAATATGCGACGCGGTTCACGAAGTTCGACAGCAAAATCATTTCTTCGTCCAGCTAGATTACGTTCAAATCTTCATGTGGCATTATTCTCGCATGTTACCAAAGTGCTAACTGATCCTCATACAAAGAGGGCAACTGGTGTACAATTTATACGGGATGGACGATTACAGAATGTGTATGCAACACGTGAGGTGATATTGGCAGCTGGTGCTATTGGTTCACCACATTTAATGATGCTATCTGGTATTGGTCATGGTGAGGAACTGCAACGTGTGGGCATACCATTGGTACAACATTTACCCGGCGTGGGACAAAATTTACAAGATCATATAGCAGTTGGTGGTATTGCCTTTCTAATCGATTATCCCATATCGATTGTAATGAAACGAATGGTTAATGTTAATACCGCTTTAAGATATGCCATAACCGAAGATGGACCATTAACATCGAGCATTGGTTTAGAGGCTGTTGCCTTTATTAATACAAAATATGCAAATTCTAGTGATGATTGGCCCGATATGAATTTCATGATGACATCCGCATCTGTGATGTCCGATGGCGGTACACAAGTGAAGACAGCTCATGGTCTGACTGATGAATTTTATAAGGATGTATTTGGTGAAGTTAATAATCGTGATGTATTTGGTGTCTTTCCCATGATGTTGAGACCAAAGTCACGTGGCTATATTAAATTGGCATCAAAGAATCCATTACGTTATCCATTGCTATATCATAATTATTTAACCCATCCGGACGATGTGAATGTATTAAGGGAAGGTGTTAAGGCAGCCATTGCCATGGGCGAGACACAGGCAATGAAACGTTTTGGTGCCCGTTTTTGGAGTAAACCATTGCCAAATTGTAAACATTTAACACATTTCACGGATGATTATTGGAATTGTTTTATACGACAATATACGATGACAATTTATCATATGAGTGGTACAGCTAAAATGGGACCACCAAGTGATCCATGGGCTGTAGTTGATCCCCAATTGAGGGTATATGGTGTGCCAGGATTACGTGTTATCGATGCTAGCATTATGCCAGCAATTACAAATGGCAATATACATGCTCCGGTCGTAATGATTGCTGAAAAGGGTGCCGATCTTATTAAACAATTGTGGTTAACACCAAGTACAGGACCATCATCGAGTCAGCAGCCAATTGTTGCCCAAACTGGGCAATGGCGTAATAAGCGAGCACTTAACGGTACTGAGACTAGGACTAATATGGATAAGGAGACGATACATCAATGGAAATTGCCTAGATCATAGCCAGAAGAGAAATAGTTAGATGGCAGGATCATGTGTGGATAGTAGTAGTACCATTTAGTTTAGACAACTTATTATTCTGTTGAAATGAAATTAATTTATTAAGCTTTATTTTAGTTATATGCCTGCTTTTTATACCTCTCATTTTTCCCCATTTCCCCTGTATCCGTTTTAGTCATTTAAGCGCTTCATGTATGTAAATATCGAGTCATTTATGCTAATGCAATTGAGTGCGTGTTTTTTTTTTTTTTTGGTCCTTCATCCATTCTGTGAGAGTATTTAGTATATAAAATCTATATAATTCATATGCTTGTGTTGTGCTGATTTTTTTTTTTTTTTTGTTTTTTAATTTGTTTGTTTTTTGTTTAGTAAACTTTGGCCGCGTACACGTGGAGTACCTCAATCTAGATTTTTAAGCAGAACGATTTATAATAAAAACGTGAAATAAATGTAAAGAAAATGAAAACGGAATGTTGAATAAAGAAAATTTTGTGTTTAATTTTTGATTTTCAGCGGGGAAACAAACCTAAGCAAACAGTTTTACAGGCAGTCGAAATCTGTACCTTAAAGCCGGCTTGTAAAACTTTAATTAAAGCTTCTGATTTGTGCTTTTGAAGCTCTCTTTAAAGCTTAGACATTTTAGCTAAGGCTTAGTTAGGTTTTATTTTTGTAAATTATTTTAACATACTTTTAAAATCTATTCAGTTTTTTTTTCCAAAGTTTATGACAAAGTTAAGTAGGTTGATTATAAAATCATAAATCTTTGTATATAGTAAAATCATGCGATACTTTAAGCCTGGTTTTCAACATGCAACTTTTGATTACAAGTTACTGAATATCTACTAAAGTGGTTAAAATGCAATGACAATGTTTAAAGGACTCATATAAAGGCTATTCGAAATCTTATTTTAAATTAAGTTGAATTCATTAAGATTCCAAAACTTAATTTTAATGATTAAAAATTATTTTAGATAAATTGTTGAATTGAATATTCTGTCCCATGCCACATTATGTATTTTATTTCTATTAAAATTATCTACCTCTTGTTTTATTATCTATTTTTTGTAAGCTCTTTTAACCCTGACTTTGAATAAAAGTAACCGCTTTTAAGGAAAAATAATAATGATATATATATATATAGTTTATATTACGCAATAATCTCTAATCTATTCCTCATTGTTTATACATTTTGATAATAAAATCCCAATTAGATGCGCTTGAAGGTATTAAAGTTTTCAAAAATCAAATGGAAATTCCTAATGCAATTACAATTTCAATTACAACTTCTTTTCCATTTTTTTTTGTTTTTTTTTTCATTTTTTGGTTTTAATGGAATTACAATTAAATTGGTGGCAAGGGGGCGGGGGTGCTGGGGTGTTAGTCTGTCTAGATATACAAAAAGTTAACGGTGCGTAGAGATTCCATATACAATACTTTTATATTGTATCTTAAGTTGAATAATGCAAGAGCATTCGGATCAGTCAATAATTTGTTAACAAAATGCACTTACTAACTGTACAAAATAAATATATATATTTAATTTTTTTTTTTTTTGGGAGGGATGGGGCGTGATGCGAAGAAGACGCTTAGCTAATTGTTCGCATCGGTTTCGGTTTCGGTTCGAACAATTTTCATATGGAATGGAATGGGATTGTATTGCATTAAATTGGATTGGATACAATTTTGGGCCTGCTTGAGCGTCTTAGGTCGCGGAAACCGGCTATAAATCTAAATGATATCCTCCCCCCATCGCACTCCCCGCCACAAGATGTACGTTGTATTCAACGATCTCTCAAGTGCAACGCATAAATTTGTATTTTTTTTTTTTGCTTTTATTTTTTTTACCAGTGCAATGATCGACCAAAAAAATCGCGAAAGTTGCCACTGGCCGTGGGGGGGAGGGGAGTTCTCCACCTCGTATCCTACTTTGCAATAGCTTCAACTTCACTCCCACAGCACAGTCCAATGTCAACAGAGCTCCACTATTTTATAGGCAGTTGTTGTGGTGTGCTCTCTTTTTTTTCATTTCATTTTCATTTATTTAGTTTTTGTTTAAATTGTATTTTATTTTTTTTTCATTTAGCTGAGAGGAACCCCAATGTCGGTTGTTGGTTGTCGGAAGTTGAGGTAAAGATATTTATACGATTCGTTTGCCCCTTTTCTTTTCTCTTGCAATCAAACTATGCATCTCTATCCCTCTCTCACTCTCTCTCTCTCACTCTCTCTCACTCTCTCTCTCTCACTCTGTCTCCCTCTACTTTGCATATAGAGAGTTCAATGGGGGGCAATTGCAGTGAGATCACTGTGTGACTGCACTCGATTGTGATAATGGTAAATTGTGTGTATGTGTGTGTGTGTGTGTGTCTGGTTTTTTTTTCTTCTTTTCAATGGCTTAATGAATAAATGAATGAATGGCCTGCTAATAGCATTGGGAAAGCATCAAGGTGCGGGTGGGTCTTTGGTGGTTCATTGCTCTTCGAAGGTTCCAATGCAAGATGATGACAACTGCATCAAAAGAAAAGGGCATCCAAAGTGCATTGCAGCAACAATTTCTTTTAATTTAATCCTATTTGAAATTTATAAACATAATTCTTTATTTGAAATTATTTAAACACAAGATTTATCATATAAAATTAAGAATTAATTTTTTCTTTTTAATTAACAAAATTGTACTTGAACCGACGATTTTTTAGCCAATTAAAAACCAAGCTTAATATTTAAATTTATTCTAAATTCAAGCCTAATTAATGTTAATATGTATATATAGTTAACATTATAATGATTGATCGAAGCCTAGCATACAATTTTATGACTTTTCTTTAATTTCACAACGTAATTAAAAATTCATTTCAAACTCCATTAATCTGTATACAAATTTTATGGAAATTAGACTGCTATATCTGTCATCATCTGATCATTTCCATAATTACCAATTGATTAAAAAATTCAATTTTTATTTAAATTGGTTAAATTGTTCATTTTGGTCATTAAACAAGGACAGTTAAATTGCAAGGATAACGATCTTTAGATTTCGTTAGATTTATATGTATTTTGAAATGGAAGCACTTTATTGTTTAATTGCCAATGATCATTTTATTTGAGAAAATCAAAGCTTTAAAAAATACAAAAAAATAAAAGCCTCAAATCACCTCGAAGTTTGTATACACTTCCTCTCATCTATTTATTATATTTAAGCATTTTTGCTTACAGAAAAAAAAATTTTTTTTTTGTGGAATTTATTTTATTGCAAATAGGTTTTAGTTTTTATGTGTAATTAATATATTTTCGAATTAAAATGTTTTTTTTTTTTTTTTGGGAATATTGTTATGATCATGATTATCAGAATCTTTTGATTGGGTTTTCTTTAGAGTATAGGATATAGACAAATTTCGTATGTTTAGATGGGTAAAGCGACTGAATTCTTTAGGTTTCAATGCACAAAATGAACATCCAGTGATCCTCTTAGGTATAAGCAACAGAGATAAGCAGAGAGAGAAAGAGAGAGAGAGAGAGAGAAATAGAGTTAGATAGAGACAGAATGAGGTATTAACTACTTGATGTATCAGACTGCATATACCCAATGGATTCCCAATGTCTTTAAGTCACCAAATAACTCATATCAATGGTAATGCCCTCTGTAAGTGTATAAACCACCAACAAACAACAGTAAAAGCTTTCAACTAAAACGTTGAGCAAAGCACGTAGACTGAGCAGAGAGAGAGAGAGAGAGAGAGCAAGATTAAAGTTCGATTTCGATTTGAACAACGAAGAAGAAACTGAAAACGAAAGTGGTCGTCGTCATCGGTGGTACATTCGGTGGTTTAGTGGTCGCAACTTTGGACTTGAATCAAAAGGTAAGGCTAGAAGAGCAAGAGCAAGAGCCAAGAGCATATAATATATGTGTGTATATGGTAAGTGTGTAAGTGTAAGCTGAAGAAGATGGTGGCCAAAAAGCTTTTGTTTTGGTCTGCGGCAAACCGATTTGTTCATTGAATAAAACGTAGCCGTGGCGTGCGTATCGCAGATAAAAAAAAAACCTATTGCCGTGGCTTACGAATTACCGTTTTACCGATGTCTAATTATATAAAAACCAAAAAGCGAGAGAAAGAAAACAAATGATGAAAACTGAACAAATTTGAAGAAGAAGAAGAAGAAAAAATCACCAATTTTCATTCAAGTGCAAAGAAAATCAACTGTTTTTGTTATTTTTTTTTTGTTTGATTTTTGTTTTTCTTTAGTAGATATTTCGCTTTTTTCCGTTACTTTTGTTTTTGAGTTAGTTTTTTGTATTATTATTATTAGTTTTTTTTTTTTTTTTTTTTTTTTTATTGCTATTATATTTTGATTTCGGTTATTTTGTTGCAACAAAGAGCGTATGATAATGTTTGAGACAAAGGAAAGTGGAAAATTGTTGCGTTCATCAATGTGACGCGAAAAGACGCAGAAACAACGTTGCAACGACTACGACACAATAACAACAACAGCAGCACGAACTACAATCACCAACAGCAACAGCAACAACAACCGGAGGCAAGTTTTTGGTTTTTTTTAAATTTTTATATACACCTATATATTGTATATATATATGTATATATATATATTTTACCTATGTTGTACTTGCTCTTTACTTGTGCTAATTTTCGCTTTTTGGAAAGCGCCTCCACTTATATAACGAAGGCGGCGACAATCCGGTCAATCATTTTCAGTTTCAGTTTATTTAAATAACCAAAATATATATATAGGTATATATATATATATATATATATATATATATATATATATTGACATACATTCTTATATAAATGCATCCACACCTGGCCTCTTCTGGCACGCCCCCTTATTTAACACTTTCTATCGGCACAAATGATTGTAAATCTGAGCACGTTTTGTCCATAAAAAAAAAACAAACAAATTATTTGAATTGGATACATTAAACAATTATATAGTACGTACGTAAATAATAAAAAATACGAGAAAAAAAATGGCAAATCAAGCCGACTTTTATATACCCTTGCACAACTACATAACATGACGATAATGATAATAGTTCTGAACAATTGAATGTGAGCTTTAAACATTTCTTCAATAAACATATAGTTGATTTCATATGTTATATATAGTAGACCGATCTAGATATTGTTGTGATAAGAATGCTACAACTATAATCTTTTAGGTTTCTTTCAGGAAGATAATATGTAAATTTTTGTCTTTTTGTTTTTGTTTTCTTTTTTTTGAATACTAAACATATATGATTAAAGTTCATATAATTTAAATAATAATCCTTAATAACTAACAACATATATATTAGTTAGTACAAATATGTATTACATTATACCATGAGTTTTCATAAACCAAGTTAGGATAGAAATTTTTGAGACTTTCTCAATTTTCTGTATGTATAATATATATAATTTTTCTAAATTACTTTAAATTTATTCATTTCTAATTCGATTGCTTTTAGTTGATTAAAATTTTAGTTAATTTTACTATTAGTTGACACAGTTTTACCAAAATCAATTGTCAATTCAGTCATTTATCTGCCTACATTATATGTTGATTATAGTAATTTATTGCATACTTTTGGGGAACTACAAAATCATATTTCCCAAACTTGATAATGAGAAATAAAATTAGTTCCAACTTCCCATTTGTGATATACATACATATATTAGTTAGTATGTTTATGTATGTATTAGATTATACGAACATCTCTCCATAAACAAAATTACGATAGAAAACAATTTTAGATGCATTTCATGTACATTTTCAAGACTTTCTCAAGCAAACAACCAACCCCCCCTCCCTACCCCTTCCCTCACCAAACGGTGTGATGGCGGATGTCAGTAAACAAAGACACCACAATTGGCTTAGACCCTAAGACTCTTAATTAGTTAAACATTTTCAATGGAGTTGTCATGTATTAACTATGTCACGCTAGCCATGACTAAAACCCAACCCAGTTGGCCCCAGATGGGAAAGTGTCAAGAGATTGGCCTATAAAACAAAACCAAAGAAAAACAAAAAAAAAAAAAAAAAAAAAAACACTGCCAAAAAAATGTAAATGTCATCAATTATAAGCCACATAAAATATTCAGCGAGTTGGAGGAAAAAGAGAAGCTTTAACAAATAAACAGACATACTAAAAATTAAAAGCTGTCAAATCATAATTGACAGATGAACAGTTGGCCAGTTGGATAGTTGAACAGATGGATGGATGGATTGATGGTTGGACGGATAGATGGATGGATGTATGGACAGGTAGGCAGTTTAGACCAGCAGTAAACAATGTTGAGTAGAGTTGAAGGTATATGATTTTCTTACAATGTGTAAATTGCATAATGATGAAACGAAACAAAATGAAGCCAACCATCAACAACAATCGACATCGGTTTATCTTCATAGCCAAAAAAAAAAAAAAAAAAAAAAAAAATGATGTAAAACTTGGACAAACAAATAAGCCAAAAACGGCATAAAGAAAAGCTGAAAATTTGTTGCGTCAAAGGCGTTACTTATTTTCGGCTAGTTTTTTTTTTTTGGACTACATTTTGGCTTCGACGCAACAAGGAGGAGGAGGAGGAGGAGAAGGTGGTGGTGGTCTTGGAGTAGCAGGTGGAGAAGAAGGAGGAGGCGAATCTGCCCCAAATTGTATACAAGACCCCAAGGGCGTTGCATAAATTAGCAAGTTTTCGTTGTTACTGCAGCAGCAGCAGTAGCAGCAGCAGCAGCAGTTTTGTTGCGTCTGCCTTTTAACGGTGTTTCATCTCTTTTTCGTTTTTTTTTCGATGATGAATAAATGAATGAATGAATGTTGGTTGTCTTTATTTGTTCATCTCCCCATCCGATTTTGATCAGTTTTTTTTTTTTGTGCATTTCGCTGTAGTTGTTGTTGCCAGTTACATGCCAACCGTCGAGCCGTTCAAATCATCATCAGAGCCGTTCGTCGTCGTTCCCCGTGTTTATTTCTGTCATTTTTTGGTCGTTGTCGTTTTCTTGTTACCGTTGCGCGCCTGGCAACTAAAAAAAAACCAAAATTGTGTTTATAAATAAAAAAAAAATTTTATTTTTCGGGTAATTAATTATCTAGCAATTGGAATGGAATCTATTTTTATACCTTTCTTACGTGATGCATAGACATATATAAACATAATAGATGTGTATTTACAGTTAAATGATTTGCATTTGTGTCTCTGTGTGTTTTATGTGCAATTTATAAGAGGATTATCATAATCTATATAAAGAATTTACATTCTATCTATAAATCAAAATCGAAATTTTCAGGTTTTTTTCAACTTATTGAATCAACAAATAACTATCTATATAAAAAGCGAAAGATGAATTATCATTTTATTGAACTAATTCTCTGTGCCAAAATATAACTAATTTTTCCTGAATTGTGTAAAAGTTTGCAAAAGATATTTATAGAAAAAGAACCTATATAAATACTAATCAGTATGAAATTTGTATAAAGTTTTTCGTCAAAGAACAATAAATTAGCATTGAAAAAGTAAAGTAAACTTCAATTTGACCATTGAATTCTTGATGGAACAGTATATAGATATAGTATATAGAAAGTGAAAACTTTCTTAATCGTAAGATAGAAAACGGAGCAAATTTGCTTACTAAACTGTTTTGTGTACACTTATTTATGAAACAATGGCTCGATGAGGAATTCCTTTTTTAAATTAAATATGAAATCCAAGCCAACTAAATAAAATGGAGGAGCATTAAAAGCAATTTGTAAAAACATTTATATATATATATATATATATACTTGCTTAAAATCGGTCAAGTAAAAAAATATTGTTTAATCTGTTGTGAAGTTAAATCCACATAATTCCCAGAGCTTAAATTTAGATTTACAAATATGTTATCACTGTCATATTTAAGTAGTCAGTAAAAAATGGGTATATAGTATGATTTTATCAGAAAAGAAATTCTTAACTATACATTAGCAAAAAAGAAAGAAAAAAGAAATCTTATTAATTTTTTAGTTTTTTTTTTTTTCTCAGTTAAGTTAATTTAATCTGTGTGTAGGTATGTATAGATAGTGTTGATGTATGTTGTTTAGTGTATGTACATAGGAAGCTTGATAAACTTGCTTCTCTTGGGGCTGTTTTGTCGCCATGGTTTTTGCTTTCACTGCTCGCTATCGTTTAAATCGAGACGACTAGTGGCAGACTGGAAAAACCGCAGACCGGGCCAAACAGGCAGGCAGTCAAGACTGGACAGCAATTATAAAAACTTAAAAGAGGCGAACAGGCGAAAACATACAAAATAACGAAATTGCATTTTACATTACAATAATATCAACGAAAAGCTAATAAAAAAAAAAGAAAAAGAAGAAAAACCAAAAAAAATAACCAAACCAACCAAACAAATATCAAATAAAGTTGCTTTTCCGCCTTATGGCGGCATTGAACTTGAAAAGCATCAACGGTTAAAAGAGACCAAAAGATAGATAGATAGATAGAGAGAGAGAGAGAGAGAGAGAGAGAGAGAGAAAAGAGGGTGGTATTGGTTAGCGGTTGTAAAATGTTGTGCACATGTCTATAATGAGATGCTGATGTTGACATCATTTGAATTTTTATATGTTTCGTTTTTCTCTTCTTTTTCTTTTTCTTTTTCATTTCATTTCATTTGATTTGATAACTTTTATGGTTTTTATTTTTGTTTGCGTTGCGCCTGCCTTGCGAAAAATGCAAACAAGTTCGTTGCCTAAGTCTTTTGTTTTGTATGAAGAAGCAAAACGCGTGTGAGAGCTTCATGCAAATGCGCCACCTATTGGCCAATGATTGCAAAATCATGTTGAGTTAGCGGCTTCCGCTCTACAATAACAACATGGATCATGATACATAGTGGGCAGTTGTCATGCAACAACAACAACAACAACAACAACAACATCAGCAATCATCATCAATTATCCAAAAATAGACAAAAAACAACAAAAAAATGATAATAATAATAACAATAAAAATGAACAAAAAAAAAATCAGAGCATCTGAGATTATATTTGCACTATTGTCTGTTATCCCACGCTTCACTTTAACATGATGGGAAACCCTCAACTCTAGTGCAGTAAAATGATGAAATGGATATTTCGAGAAATTTATCATATTTACATTGCTTTGACTTATAATTCAGTTATAGCACAATAAGCAATTTATATATTTATTTATATATAAATATATACATAAAATTGGTTTTTATTTTATTTATTTATTTATTTATATATCGCTACCAATATAATTGTAAATTATATGCTAGCTTAAATTTAATGAGCAATGGCTACTAAGGCCTCCAGCTCTGTATATGTACATATATTTTACATAGTGTTTAATTATAATTAGTAAGTTTATTTACAATTTTCATATGAAATGATATAATTTTGTATCTTTGAGGTATTTTAGGATAGCGGAATAATATTATCAAATGTTGGAATAGTAAGTGATTGCTTTGGGTTAACGTTGCCGAAATAGTAAAGTCTGTGAAAGAATATGCTCTCTCCGTTGCAGATGGTGCAGGAGTTGGGTCTTTTAGTATGTATATTTTTGTGTGGTTTTAGTGTGTCCTAGTCGACTTATTTTTATTTGATATGTTCTAGAGAGGTATTATTGTTGTTGTTTTTAAATATTTTGTAGTGTCTGTTAGTGTTTATAGTTTGATATTAGTTAGATGTTTTGTTATTGGATTGGATTGTTTTTTGTAAATTGAGTGTTTTTTTTTTTGTATTTCATTATGTCCTCCTGAATGCTTCTGTTATCTCTTATTGTTAGGGATTGTTTAACTGTGTTTTTTTGCTGTTATGTCTGCTAGTTCGTTATCATTTACATAAAATTAATAGTTCATAAATATGTGCAAATAAATGTCAACAAATAAACATATTATCAATTAACTATATCGTTAAAAGAAAGATAAAAATTGGAAATTTAAAATATAGCAAACTAAGAATGAATATTATATAAAAGACAATCATAATCATTAAAATATAGTTTAAAAATTGAAATAAACTTGAATACATTTAGGAAAATATATTATTTACTCATTTATAAGTATTTCACTTGAATGTATTAAATTAATATTTATTAGTTCATTTCCATATGAAACAGTTAAATAAACCATTTTTATTTTCAATATTTTTTTTATTAATTACATAGTATTAACAAATGTTATTTTATGCAAGATTATAATTATTTATGGTGTGCAATTTTTTACTATAATCTTTGAGCTAATTGCCAACTAAATGAACATATATAGTAATTAAATACTTGCATTTAATCAAAGATAAAATTTAAGTTAACACTTTAATACATGCATAAAAGATGAATAATAATAATCTGTTGATTTATAATTATTTTCTATTTTTTTTTTTTTGATTTTTTCTTTTAGTTCCCGTCCATATTGCAATTGAAATATGGGCCAAGAGATATCACAACAGCAACATCAGCAGCAACAACAACAACAAACGCACTACCATAAACGATCACAACAGCAACAACATCAACGCAAGAGCTACAATCCCAACAAAGATCCCATCTATACACCTTCCAGTCACCTATCCAGTAGCTCCTATTCTAATACCAGTTCCACCACCAGCACCAGCACCAGCACCAGCACCAGCGCCGGCACCGCCAACTACGAATCAAATTATCGTTTACGTCATAAATATAATCTAACCAAACAGACATACGAACGTACAAAAATTTTGGGTAAATCTGGCATAAGTGGAACAACAACAACAACAGCAACAACAACAAATACTAGCCAATCGGATACGGATTCAAATTACGCCAAATTGAATAGTAAATATTTACATCGCTGTAGCTCACAAAGTTCAGATAGTGGTATATATAATTCATCGTGCCACTGCTCATCATTATCATCATTGTCAGCTGTTAGCAGCAGTTCGGCAAGTTCGAGCAGCGGTTGTCCGACCTCCTCATTACTTTCGAGCAGATCCAGCCATTCATTGGATAAACAGAAACATTATTTAAGCCATCATTTATATATTAAATCATATTTGGATATATTGGAGGAAGACGAAAGGGCACGCGCCCATTTTAAATCGGCACGACCAGGTGGCATACGTAATTATACACCAAAAATACTAGCTGCTGGTGGTGGTGGTGGTGGTGGCGGCAGTGGCGGTTGTTCTAGTGCAACCGATACAAATAATTCAACATTATCGGCAAGTGCACCAACATCATCGGGTTACGGTGGTTATAATAACCAACGGCAGCGTTCAACAAGTGTTGCATCATCATCATCATCATTTAAACAGGGAACGGCAGGAATAACAACAACATCATCATCATCAGTGGGTAAACATTGTCAAGAGGATCCCTGGATTTGACAATTACTGAAACATGGCGTTTGGCACAATGACGTCTTTACTTGGCATGATCCCGCTATTGGCGATCGGCATGAATTTTTATCGCTATCAAAGCGTCGATCCCGAGAACAAGGTCCAAGAGCCAACGGTCGTAAGTTAATCATAAATTCAATATGTATATATTAATTAAAATATATATGTATCTTTCAGATACATCGTCAGTATGATTTCGTTGTGATTGGCGGTGGCTCAGCCGGTGCTGTGGTGGCAAATCGTTTAAGTGAGATACGCAATTGGACTGTATTACTTTTAGAAGCTGGCGGCGATGAAACTGAAATTTCTGATGTACCAGCATTGGCTGGTTATTTACAATTAACCGAATTGGATTGGAAATATCAGACGACACCATCATCGACACGACAATATTGTCAGGCCATGAAGGGTGATCGTTGTTTTTGGCCACGTGGCAAAGTTTTGGGCGGTAGCTCTGTTTTAAATGCCATGGTCTATGTACGCGGTTCAAAAAATGATTATGATCATTGGGCCTCGTTGGGTAATCCGGGTTGGGATTATCGACAAATGTTAAAATATTTTCTTAAATCGGAGGATGTACGCAATCCATATTTGGCACAAACACCATATCATGAAACTGGTGGTTATCTAACTGTTCAGGAGGCACCATGGCGTACACCATTATCGATAGCATTCCTTCAAGCTGGCATGGAAATGGGTTATGAGAATCGTGATATTAATGGTGCCAAACAAACGGGATTTATGCTAACGCAAAGCACAATAAGACGCGGGGCACGTTGCAGTACGGGCAAGGCATTTATCCGTCCGGTACGTTTGCGTAAAAATTTAGATGTTCTACTTCATGCGGAGGCCACACGAATTTTATTCGATACGAAACAGAAACGTGCCTTTGGCATTGAATATATGAAGAATGGACGTAAACAATTGGTTTTTGTCCGCCGTGAGGTGATTGTAAGTGCCGGTGCATTGAATACACCAAAATTATTAATGTTATCGGGTATCGGTCCGGCAGAGCATTTGCAAGAGCATAATATACCAGTTATATCAGATTTACCAGTTGGTAATAATATGCAAGATCATGTCGGTTTAGGTGGTTTAACATTTGTTGTTGATGCCCCGTTAACTGTCACCAGAAATCGTTTTCAAACCATACCCGTTTCCATGGAATATATTTTACGTGAACGTGGTCCGATGACATTTTCGGGTGTGGAAGGTGTCGCATTTTTGAATACAAAATATCAGGATCCAGCTGTTGATTGGCCCGATGTACAATTTCATTTCTGTCCAAGTTCAATTAATTCGGACGGCGGTGAACAGATACGAAAAATTCTTAATTTACGTGATGGTTTCTATAATACGGTATATAAACCGTTACAACATAGTGAAACTTGGTCAATATTACCATTATTATTGCGTCCAAAGAGCACTGGATGGGTGCGTTTGAATTCACGCAATCCGCTGCAGCCACCAAAAATAATACCCAATTATTTTGCCCATCAAGAGGATATTGATGTACTAGTTGAGGGTATTAAATTGGCAATTAATGTATCGAATACTCAAGCCTTTCAACGTTTCGGTTCACGATTGCATAATATACCATTGCCCGGTTGTCGTCATTTACCCTTCCAATCGGATGCGTATTGGGCATGCTGTATTAAGGAATTCACTTTCACCATTTATCATCCAGCTGGCACTTGTCGTATGGGACCAAGTTGGGATGTTACCGCTGTGGTCGATCCACGATTGAGAGTGTATGGTGTATCGGGTGTACGTGTTGTTGATGCCAGCATTATGCCAACTATAGTCAATGGTAATCCAAATGCCCCAGTTATTGCCATTGGTGAGAAGGCTTCTGATATGATCAAAGAGGATTGGGGAGCTCGTAGGCCACAGCCGGCAACATCACCAATACCACAGACATCATCATCATCATCATCATCATTACCATCATCACCATCATCACCATCATCATTAGCATCATCATCACCTATACCACTACCTCCACCACCACCATCATCACTATCTTAATTATATATACATATATATATTCATATACATACATTCTCGTACATATCTTCCTCATCCTCAATGTCTATCGCTAATTTCAACTAGTCAAATGTGGATTACAATATTATCATTATTATTATTATTATTATTATATATATATAATTTTTTTTTATGTTTATTTAAGCGTAGAAATTTTTGCAATTTGTTTAAATATTTATATAATTATTATTACTTAAGATATTAATTTTTTTGTTTGTTTTATTTATTTGCTAATACTATTTGTTATAGTTATTAAATGTAGAAACTCTAAAGTTTTACCAATTAGCTGAAAAATAAAAACAACAAATTTGTGTATGAGGTTTTTTTTTTCATTTTTAACCCGGCTCACTCCTCTCTAGACATGAACCCCAAACAGCAAAGATACAAACCCTAAATGCCATGCCATGGAATAAAAATTTCGAATGCATCATAAACGAAAAGTAGATAAAATCTTTATAAATATTTATATTAATGGTTACATATTATACGTGTATTTGTTTCAAAAACGATGTAAAATCCATACAAGTCGAGTTTAAAAGTAAAAACATTTTATTACAATGATGGCAAAGATGTGAAATCGAAATTCATATATCAAACGAGATTCCGACTATTTATTGGCAATTTCAAATACATTTTAAAAACCCATTAATGGATAATATTCGTATCATTTAGGATCTTTTCAGCATAAAACAATTTAATTGCTTAACATAAATTTCCATAATTTTTAGCCTATACACAAACCAGTTAGTGAATTGATCAACCTATATATCAAAAGTCCCAACCAACAAGCGGTGAAAGTTTTTCAAAAATGCATTTCATTTCATTTCAAAGCCTTAAGCTAGTTAATAGCTGGGGGCGTGTCAAATGAACTCACGCCCACTTTAGCTTCCGCTGCTCTAATGCCAAATGTCAAATTGCCATTTTAAACTGACGATAAAACTAAAATCAAAATCAAAAAAATTTTCATAAATGCCAAAACAAAATCAAAAATAAAAAAAATATCCAAGCTTCCGTAACGAATAATTGTGGGAAAATTTTGGGGCGTAAACTTCCGCGTTGTTGTTTTTGTTGTTTTATTTTTTGTTTTGACATAGTCATGTCCCTAAGTCAATTGTGCCAAGGTTAAATGAAAGAAAGAAAAAAAAAAATGTTGTTGCCACAGTTAATAGGAATTTAGTTGTATTTACTTTGTTTAGATACACACGTTTTATTTCGTAGGTGTCAGGTAATTAACAGCGATAAGCTAATGCAATGCAGCAATTGCAAATTTCGCATGCCAAAAGCAAATTCGCTATAAACACAAATGCATATAAAAATATATATACATATACATATGTACATATGTAAAGGGATATAGAAAAGAAAACAAAGCAAAAACATTTGGTCATAAACCACCCAAAGCGGTTAAACTCAAACTTCTTATATAAGGGCAAGAAAGAAAGAAAAAAAAATGAAAAAAAAGACATACAAAAACCTTAAGTAAATATTTGATTTGATTTGGTTTAAACGAAAACGGCAAGTCATACACACTGATACACACACTCGGACACACACACTCTTGGACCCACACTCGGTCGTTGTGTGTACGTGAGACTTGTGGAAATGGAAAGTGTTATGCCAAAGACGAAGATAGACGAAAGCAACAGAAATATCAACCGATGACGATAATATTCAAAGCTGATGGTTCATATGGATGATGATGTTGATGATGATGACACAGACGTTAAAACGTAAACCGAGCGGTATATATATATATACATATTTTTTTTTTTTTTTATTTTTTGTCTGTGGTCAGTTCGAAATTTGGGTCATTAATCGACTGAGAGGAGGAGACACTATCAACCCCAAAAGCAACAAAAGAAATCATTTTAAAATGCAGCAAACGCATTGACACACTGACAGACTGACACATTTTGTATATAACGGTTAAAGTTATTGATTCAAATCGAAATAATGTTTCCTGGTAAATCGCTTGTAAATTATAATGTATGATAAATGAATGTTGGTATAGAAAGATGCCCTTACATTGCAACTATATAATCGAACAATTCAAATAGTTTCGATATCAATTAACAGAATTATGAAAAGTGCGGTATATATGTATATAAATATATATATAAAAAACTTGATATTGATACTAATACTTTTATTATAAAATATAATATATGAATATTTATATTATGATTTATCTAAATAGTTTTTTTGATTCTCATTTAACTTTAATTTAATTTTCTTCCAATAGAATCATATATATATAAAAAGCAAAAAAAGATAAGAAAAATTATTTAGAATAAATTTATGTTAATAAAGTATAATAATACATATATGTTCGATTTATTATTCAAAAGATAAAATGAAAAAATAAAATAAACTGATTCATTCGAATCAATAAATAGAATAATTCAGTTAAATCTGATATGTTATGTACATGTATATCTGGAATTATCTATTTATTAACCAATATTTAAAAGGGTTAAGGGTATTCATTAATGCTCCAATCGTGCAAATAAGCCGACGTGATGGCGAACACATATGTATATATACATACATATATTCGACAAACGTCAACAACGATCCACAAATAAACAAACCGAACCAAATCAAAAAAAAAATGAAGAGAAGAAGAAGAAGAAAAAAATGAAAATGAAATATTCAACTGGATTTGGGGAGGGGATTGAATAATCTCTGTTTAATTTCGGTCAATTATGCCTCAGCCTCGGTTCCAGAGCTATAACTTGGTGTCTTTTAGAGGAGTTGAAGAGTTGGGAACCAGAAATGATGTCGTCGTCGTGGCATGTAATTTCAATTGCAATTCATGGTTTGATGGGGGCATGGGGGAGGGGGGGGACGCAGATAGAGCAGTGGGCAATGGTTTCATTCAGTCAGTCGTCGGCGTTGGTGCATTGTCAAAAATCCCGAAGCCTGCTTACATCATTGATATTTAGGTGTTAGGTGACTTGGCTCACGTAGGCCGAAAAACAAAAAAAAAAAAAACAGATGAAAAAAAAGGCATTTGGCAGAAAATGAGGAAAACGTTTTGTAGTTGTAGCAGGTCGGTTTGCTTGCCTGTGTTAACTGCCCTTAGACCATGGATGGAAATTGCCCAATTTAGATACACATTTTCATTTGTTGAAAGGGTAGTCGATTTGTATGTTTTTCCAAATATAAAGCATATTGGACACTAATTTATTAAAATATATATTCTTGATTTAGAAGATGTATCATAAATATATATAATAAGGAAATGCTTGGACATAATAGTAGAACTTAGTAATAAATTAAAATTTTTTAAATCGAAACATATGTATATATAAAATTAGCTAGAAAATAGCTTAAATATTGAAGAATCGAGAAACTATAAGTTTTGAAATTAAAAATTGAAAAATTAACATTTCAATATGTATTTTTTTATTTTTTAATTTGTAACATATTTTTCTATTTGCAAAATATTTTTAAATTATGTAGGTATAATAATAATAGTATTTAATGCGTGGCACATGTGAAAACGATGGCAAAATATTACAAAAAGAATTCATTATTAAACATTTCTAAACATTGTATTACACAATGTAGTTGAACCTTTCAATAGGGTATCCTTAAGTCGATATAATACGCCTTCGATTTATTTTTATTTTTATTATATTTTTTTTTTGCCAATTTTATTTCATTAATTAGATGCACTTCACAATTGAGAGCAAAACGATCTCTTCCTGGCGAAAGTTGAACTTCAAAGTTAATAGGTAATGGAAAATGAATTGAGATAAACTTCTTTCCACTTGCTAATTGCATCTTAAGTTGTGTTTTAGTAGCCATGAAAAAATGTTTCAACAACCCACCAAAACCACAAGATGTTTTTTTTTTTTTTGCCTCATGATTATATAAATTATAAACGTTGACAATAATTTAACAACAAAAAAAAAAAAAGAAACAAAAACAAAAAATAGTTTTGTGTGGGTCTTTTTTTTGCTTTTCTTCTTGCCAACATTTGGAGAGTTGTAGAAAAAACAGCACACAGATTTTTCTCAGACACATTAATAGTTAATAACTTCATCTAACTAAGTTTCTTTGCTTCTCCCTCTCTCTCTCTCTCTTGTTGTTTTCTTTTTGCAAATATTTTGCTCATTTTGTTTTTGTTTTGCTTTTTTTTTCTTTTTTTTTGTAGCTGGAATTTTGTTTTTATATTTTACTGGAATGCGGTCATTTAGTAGGACAGCAATAACAACAAAACAATTGGAATGTATACATGCAGTCTATATATATATATATATATATATATATATATATATATATATATATTTATGGGTAGATATGGTAAACATATTCGGGGGGCCGGTTTTATTAGCTTAGATAAGGTTATATGTTAGGTCACTTAAGTTAATGCCAAAAGACCAGTCAAATATTCTTAAATCTCGCAATCTCATGGTGAAGGGAATTTTAATAATTCAACAATTTCACAACAACTGTTAATGATCTGTTAAATTGTTTTATAACTGTATTAGAACTAATAATCATATATTTAAGTGTTTGGAAATAAACGCTCTCTTGCCTTTAACCATTATACTGATCGCTGAAGCGTTGAATTAACAACTAACTCTACACATGTAGAATTTGTAGACCTAAAAATAAGCAGTGTAGAAATATCTTCTCTCTTATGAATATTGTAGATTACAGTACAAAAAAAATTTTCAGATTTTTCAATTATCTCTTCGAGTTCAAATTAATGCAAAAAAGCAATTAAAATCTTAAAGGAAATGCTATGCGAATTTAATAGATAATAAATATTTTTTTGAAATCATTAATTAAAAGATGAATCTTTGTTCAAAATTTAGCTACTTAATAAACTTAAAAAACTTTTTAAAATTAAATCGAAATCTTTATGAATTACTGGTCATTTGGCGTCCTTTTTTCTCTATTCAAATTTATAGAAATTCCATAAAATTCAAAAAATCTATAAAAAGAAGCTAAAACTTTTAATGTTGAATATTTTCTAAGATCTCAGAGTTTTTAGAAGCAAATACATATACTTATATATCATTCCAGCTATGAAGTATTGCTTATCAAACGTAATCGTAATCACAATAAATATCAAACACTTCAATAGATATAGAAGATTATTCAACATAAATTGGCCTCTCTTCCTAAGTATAATAGCCCTATATATTCAGTTAAATCGGTAAATCAATTAAATATAGACTCTTAGACTTGATCGATTGATATTTTGTTCTTTTTTTTCTATTAAAGAAAAAACTTATTGAAATTGATGTCTTAAAAGCCGATCGAACATGTTCGATTCGAACAAGCTTGCGCTGAGTGGAGATGATGTGCCAATAAATAATATGCAACAGCTGTTTGATGGCCTAAACTAACTGTAGTTGTTGCTGCTGTTGCCAAACACAGTTGCTAGCGTTGCTTTAGCCGCCGACGTCGCCGTTATAGTTGCTGTTGCTGTTGCTGTTGCCGTCACCGTTCCGTCGATCTCTGCTCCGTCTGATTCGTTTGCACGAATTTTTGCGGTAAGCCTCCTCTCTCTTAGCATTTAGTTGAAAACGTGCAACGCAGCCGCACAGACGCTGCCAACGGTATAAAATTGTTATTTGCATCTTCTTCTTTCTTTTTTTTTTAAATACATTTATTTATTACGTTTTAGTGTTTCATTGTTTTATATATTCTTGTTAAAACCAAATTGATTGTGTATATTGTGCTACAAGCAAAGTTGGCTTAGAATTGCAAGTAAGCAACAACAACAACATCAATACAACACATACATACATACAAATATTTGTATGTATAACAACAGGAGCAACCAACAACAGCAACAATATGTTGAAGTGAAGTGAAAGAAAAGCCGGTTCAATATTGTTGCTGTTTTTTTTCTTTTCTACCAACATTGTTATTCCATTTCTTCACCTTTTTTTTCCTGTGTGTGTGTGTGTGTGTTTGTTTTTTTTTTACTTCTGTTTTTAGACAGTTTGTTTAAAGAGATTTCTCATATTTTGCAAGTGGGTGAAAATGCACTCAAGTGCAACAAGTAAACCCAGAGAGATATGTACTTTTGAGATTAGGTTAAAAACTAGGCTATAATATAACCAGCAACAGCAACAACAGCAGCAACATCTTAAATGATTGCGCAAAAACCAACCCGAAATTAAACAATAGCAACATTTGTATTTTTTGCCACAATACCAACAATGTGACTAAAAAAATAAAAAAAAACAAAGAAAAGAAAGAAAAACAAGCATATGAAAATTTTACCATTTACATCACTGAAACTCAATGGGCTAACATAAAGAAGAAGTCAGTCATCTTATGGCACACCCACAATTCACACACACACACACACATGTGTATGCATACATAACGAAAGGCAGAAGACTAACTAACAACAATCACAAAAACAAAACCAAAAGCAATATCAGGCAAAAGTTAATGGTGAAAGAAATATGATTCATAAAATATAATTTAAAACCTATATTTTATGTATATCTCATATATTTTATAATTAGGAAATGCAACTGAAATGTTGAATGATGATTAACTATCTACTAACGGTACCATTAATGGGCAAAAAGAAAGTTAGATAGAAAAGTTACATACGGTAAATTATGGCGAAAATGCAAAGCAACAACAAAAAAAAAAACTAGAAAGATGGACTAACTACGGCCGTGCCGAAGTTCGTATACCCTTGCAGATTTTCTCTATATAATGGACCAGAAGCATTATTCTAAATTAAACATACCAAATTTACAAATACAAAATTTTGAGCTTCAGAAAAAAATTTTTTGATACATAATTTTTTTTGTACCGATTGTTTCTATAGCAGCTATGAATATGATATAGTCGTCCGATTCTGATAAAACTTCTTTGAAGTATCAAGAAGTATATTAAACTCACAAATATTAAATTTCGTGGCATTCGGTTGAAAAACAACAGAGTTATTGAGGATAAACCTTATTCATGACCGATCGTTCCTATGGGAGCTATATGATATAATCGTCCGATCGGGATGATTCCGAGATATACAATGCCTGCAGCAAAAAGGAGCCTAGCTCTGTAGCTATCATGGTCTTGGAGGAGAAGCTGCTGATCCAGACAGACGGACTTGCTGATCAAGAATATATACACTTTATACAGTCGGAGATGCTTCCATCTGTGCGTTGCAAACTTCTGACCAAAATTAATATACCCTCTGCAAGGGTATAAAAAAGCACCAACATTATATATGTAGTTTTTAAAAGTCTTTAACAATTCAATTCACAATCCTTAACAGTTTGAAAATAATCTTTGGAATATTATTCTAAAAATAGTTTATTGAATTTAACTGAAAGTTAAGCTACTTTTGGATTTACTTTAAACTAATTGCAATTAATCAAATAACTAAATACTTGAATTACAAATGCTACCGATTATTTCTAGTATCAGAAATAAACTTTTATCTAAGTTTTTGGCTTGGATTAACTGTAAGATTTGAAATGTTAGTCAAATTCTGTTAACTTCATTTTAACAATGATGCCATAAAAACTATATTTTACTATATATATATGATGGATGGATATATCATAAAAGTTTTCAAAGATAAATTTCCTTAGGTGTTTTGGAATATTTGCAAATTTGTGAATAATTTTTGAAATACCTATTTAATGATCGATTTTTTTACTATGAAAACAAAAGACTTAAGAAACAAACTTGAATATCAGTGTGCGTGTGTGTGTGTGTGTGCGTGAGGTGCATGTGCATTTAATGAAGAAGAAACACGAAGGAGGAGTTTTTTTTATATAGGTGTTGTTGCATATAAAATGCAATTTGCCGCTACGCATTCTGTTACATGTGTTTGTATGTACAAATATACATATACATATGTATATATGTATGTATATCTTTTATATAGATCTATAAATACTTTGCTTTTATTAATTATGATTTGACAATACAGTTATCTCCATAGACAGTAAAGAAGATAGAGTGAAAAGTCATTGACACAATGACACGAAATGGCAACTTGAACTGATCTCTCACGCTAACTGACTGATTGTGAGAGAGGTAGAGTCCAAACGAGAGAGAGAGAGAGAGAGAGAATAAGGGAGAAGGAGAGGAAAAGAAGCAGATAGACAGAGAGGGGAAGTCAAGGTAACTGACACTGCGACATGCGGCATATTTTAAGTTGATCATGAACCATGCATATGTACATATATGTATATATATGTATATATATGTATCTTGATTATCATGATGATGATAATGATGATTTTGATGGCGTCTTTGGCCTCTCAACCGTTTGTTAACACTAAATTAGCGCACAAAATCACTTTGAAAATCACTTTAATTGTGATCGGCGATTAAGACGCGTGGGCAACGACGTTGTTGCTATCGCTACCGCTTGTCGTGTGGCCTTCAAAAAGTAAAATCAACAACAAAACGAGAGAAATGAAAAGAAAAAAATTTGATACGAGTATATACATATATATTTATATATATATATATATGTGTTTAGTAGAGATACAACTGGACAGGAAGAGCCGCTACCCTAATTGGCCTGACTTTATTAGAGAGAAAAAGCGCACACGGCTGACGGAAAGAGAGAGTGAGAGTGCGATAGATATATATGTACATATATATATATATATACATTTGTAAGGAGTGAAAGAGAAGTTGAGAAAAACATTTTATTTATTTATTTTTTATTTTTTTTTTTATTTTGTAAAATGACGCATGCCAATACAGCAACAACTGGTTTACCCTCTGCCCCTCTCTCCCCCTTTTTCCCATTACTTCTTATCCCATCATCACAATTTTCCACTCCCCTCCCTCTTCTGACTATCCTCCTTACTTGAAACTTGTTTACCGGACGCTGTTGCTGACCTAATTTCGAGCAACTATGTTTTTTTTTTCTCGATATTTTTACAAACTTTTTCGTAAATTTTTTTTATTTATTTATTTTTTTTTTTTTGCAAGTAAAGAAATGCGTTTGTGCCTTATGGTTAAAGGTAGAGTCGAAGTTAAAGTGTCAGAGCCAGTTCCACCTTCAGGAAAAGGTTTTGTAATATGTTACACCTGATCAAAAGGCTTGCTTGGGTCAGTTTTTGTTTTTGTTTTCTTTTTTTTGGCCTTTCACTAAAAAAAAAAAACACAAAAAAACAGAGTGGACCACAGAGCAAAGTCTGGCTGTCGGCACAGTGGCCGATAATGGACAGTGCAAAATGAAAATGAAATGCCAAAGTAATTGATAAGCATTGAAATGGATTATGTCATATCAATCAATGAGAAGAGATCAACTAATACAAATGTGTAGCTATAATTTTCTAAACTAAACTTCAATTATCATTTCAAATGATATATTAAAAAAGGCATCTGATATATAAAATATAAATACATATAAAAATAGATCAGAAAAAGTCATATATTATAGGATTAATAGTGTGGAAATTAATATAGATGAAAATTTGCACATTCTTTTTTGCACATAGGAATAAAACGATACATTAAATATATACATATATCAATTATATGAAATTTGATAAAAAAAAAACTAAAGTTAATTTTCTCTAAGAGTTAAAAGAATTCCATTCCCCATCCAAATCAATTGACATATTCACTACATTAACAAATAGTATCTTAAATTATCTTGATTTAATTAATAGACTAACTAGTGCTATTTGGTAACCCTGATTAACAAGTTATCGATTACCTCACTATAATGCCATTAAACCATTTAGGCAATGCATTTCAAGTATTCGTTTCAACCCAAAATATTCGTTTCACTTGCATACACATTCATTAAGCCATGTAAATTGTAAATGCTCACCCACTGTGGAATTCACGACAGAGAGATAAATAAACGGATAGATAGATAGAGAGAGAGAGAGTGGGAATAAGTCTACATAAACTGGACAGGCAAGCGAAAAAACGCCGTTAGATATTTCAACACCCGCTCGATAACAAACCGACAACAAATAATGCGACAACGGACAACCATAGCAACAACAGCAACAACAACAACAACAACAACAACAACAACAAAATAATGTGTCAACAGCTCCCTTACACATACATACATACATACAGGGAGTGAGAGAGAGAGAGAGAGATGTGTGTCTATGTGCCTGGAGCCAAACCTTTACCAAAATTTATCCACCGTTAATATATCATGTATGTATGTATGTATGTATGCATATACATGAACATTTACCAATCGAGCGCGCCAATTACGAATACCCCTCCCTTCCCCTCCCCTTACCAAAAAAAAAAAAAAGAAACATTTGGTTACCATTACGTCATAGGTTCAAAAAGATATTGTAATGCCCGAACAGCCGACGATTTGAAAGACAAACAATCAAATATACATACATACATACATACATACATATACATATATCACATTGTTGTTGGATTTACTATACATGACTTACATTATAAAGACGCCGCAATGGCAATAACAACAACAACAGCTACATTCAAAACGGGAAAACGATATTGGCCGCAATAACCTCAAGGTCGCATGCCCAAATAGAGGCAATGCAGGTGAATTTCAAGTTGCTGGTAGAAGGGGGGAAGTGGTTCGGCAGTACAACAATGTTGCATCCATTGCATTTGCGGTTGAAAAAAAAATTAGCTAATTAAAAAAATTAACAATTAAAAATATTGTTTAACACATGATTCTTACTTCATTCAAAAAAAGAAGAAAAAAAAAAACAAAACTTTGTTATCGTTTCTCTTTTTTTTGGGTTTGGCAACTTTAAAATTATTGCACAATTTATTATAAAAATTGTTATTGGGCCTGTTATGACGTTTATCATCATCTCTTATTAGATACCTATTGTTTCTTAAGACTATAATTTTTTTTGCTTTATTTCTACATCAAATGATGAGATTAAATTAAAATACTAAAAGAGGCTTAAACTCGTCGAAAATTTATTTCGTTGGCATGTTTAAATCGTTAAGCAATTGTTTTTTAAGAAGTTTCAATTAGTATTAGATCAAATTATTTAATTTCACATTATTAAAACGAGGCAAAACTGCATATACATATAGCATATGTACATATATAATTATATTACTGAATCCTAGTAATAGACTAATATGATCTAATTTTTAATTTGAAAGCTAAATAAAATTGTTTATAAAGCATTTGTAGAAAGGTTTGCTTTTAGAATATGATATATATGTAGGTATATATAAAATAACTAAATTAAGTTTAGTTTATGAATTCGTCATTTGCTTTTTTGGTTTTATTCTTTTTTATATTTTAAAATTTCGCTTCTTTCATTATGGATTATTCATAAAATTCCATCAAATTTCCATCACATGTTGCAACTTCAAACCAAACGAAAAACATTTATAAAAGATAAATTCTATCAAATTTAATTAGTAAATTTAAATCGGAATTACATACACATTAAAATAAAAATATACTTAATTTTAGTATTGCCTCAACCTCCTATTTGTACTAACTAGTTGCTCTAGTTTCTTATTATTTTCATTCTTTTTTTTCTCTATCTATATGTTATCATACATACATTTTGACTTTTCTATTCTTCCTTATTGATATTTTTGTTTGCTTTTACTTTCTCCCTTCTCATCAACATTTCTTCGCCTTACGTTCATAGCAATTTTTATATCTATTCATTCTTTATCGATTTTCATAACTTATAAAAATTCTTAATTTTTTTTTTACCTATTTCTTCTATAGCTTAAGCTCCTTTTTAATTAATTTGATCTAATATATTTATCTTTGGTTTATTTCGATTTCAGCTAATAGCCAACGGACTAGCACGAACTGTGTGTGGATAACTTTTGTCTCGCCATGCATAAAAGAAAGAAACCCCTGGACTAGTAAAGATCTTGTGATAAGAGAGAGAGAGAGAGAGAGAGAGAGTGTTGAGAGAACGGAAGATTCAATTCCACGAAAGATTCAAAACTGAACGGCATTATACTATATACAAATTCAACTTCTACATTCAATATTTTATATACCCTTATATTGGCAATATCAGAAATGGTGCTGAATTTACTATTTATAACGACGGTGATCAAATCAACATTTGGTGTGGTTACTACAGGTCTTTGGCTAATACCCTTAATGTTGGCAGCCATAACATATTATCGTTATGATGCCGTTGATCCAGAATCACGACCATTGGATCAATTGAATCTTTGGCCAGAATATGATTTTATAATAATTGGTAGTGGATCAGCTGGTGCGGTTGTTGCAAATCGTTTAAGTGAGATACGCAAATGGAAAGTTTTGCTTATCGAAGCCGGCCCAGATGAGAATGAGATATCGGATGTCCCCTCATTGGCGGCATATTTGCAATTAAGCAAATTGGATTGGGCCTATAAGACGGAGCCATCGACAAAAGCTTGCCTCGGTATGCAGAATAATCGTTGCAATTGGCCACGTGGACGTGTTCTTGGCGGAAGTTCGGTTTTAAATTATATGCTTTATGTTCGTGGAAATCGTCATGATTATGATCATTGGGCTGAATTGGGTAATACTGGTTGGGATTTTGATGGTGTCTTGCGTTATTTTAAAAAATCTGAAGATAATCGTAATCCCTATTTGGCCCATAGTCCGTATCATGGTCGTGGCGGTTTATTAACCGTCCAAGAATCACCATGGCATTCACCATTGGTAGCTGCATTCGTGGAGGCTGGCACTCAAATGGGTTATGATAATCGGGATATTAATGGAGCAAAACAAGCTGGCTTCATGATTGCCCAGGGTACAATACGAAGAGGATCACGTTGTTCGACAGCTAAAGCCTTCCTACGACCCATAAGGCAACGTAAAAATTTTCATCTATCAATGAATTCGCATGTGACACGAGTTATTATCGAACCGGGTACAATGCGTGCCCATGCAGTGGAATTTGTTAAGCATGGAAAAGTCTATCGTATAGCGGCACGTCGTGAGGTTATATTATCAGCTGGTGCAATTAATACACCACAATTGATGATGCTATCGGGTGTGGGACCTAAAAAACAATTGGAAAAACATGGTATACGTGTTCTACAGGATCTCCCGGTTGGTGAAAATATGCAGGATCATGTGGGCATGGGTGGATTAACATTTCTGGTCGATAAACCTGTTGCCATTGTACAGGATCGTTTTAATCCCACTGCTGTTACATTTCAATATGTTTTACGAGAACGTGGACCCATGACCACATTGGGTGGTGTTGAAGGATTGGCATTTGTTCATACACCATACTCAAATCGTAGCATCGATTGGCCAGATATACAATTTCATATGGCACCCGCTTCAATTAATTCCGATAATGGGGCAAGAGTGAAGAAGGTATTGGGATTAAAGGAATCGGTATATCAGGAAGTCTATCATCCCATTGCCAATAAGGATAGTTGGACAATAATGCCATTGCTATTACGTCCACGATCACGCGGCAATGTTAAATTACGTTCCGCCAATCCATTTCATTATCCATTAATCAATGCCAATTACTTTGATGATCCATTGGATGCCAAAACTTTGGTGGAAGGTGCCAAAATTGCATTAAAAGTGGCTGAAGCTCAGGTCTTTAAGCAATTTGGTTCGAGAGTTTGGCGAAAACCATTGCCAAATTGCAAACAGCATAAATTTGGAACAGATGCATATTTGGAGTGCCATGTCCGTACCATATCGATGACAATTTATCATCCATGTGGCACAGCTAAAATGGGTCCTGCATGGGATCCGGAAGCTGTTGTCGATCCACGATTGCGTGTCTATGGTGTAAGAGGATTACGTGTTATCGATGCTAGCATTATGCCAACAATAAGCAGCGGCAATACCAATGCACCAGTCATTATGATTGCCGAAAAGGGTGCTGATCTCATTAAAGAGGATTGGCTAAAAAATCCAGAATATAAAATCAAACGTAGCCATGATACTGGAACAGCGGAGAGTATTAAGACAACGAGTACAATACAAATAACAAATATAACAAGCAGTAACAATTTGAACAGTTAGCTGATTTGATATATATATATATATGTACATATATTGTGTCAGTTTGCTCCATTGCTTCAGTGCTCAGGGGTCCAATAGCTTTACCCAACAATTCCACAAACAAAAAAAAAGAAAATGAAAAACAAAACAAATAATCAATTTGCCATGGCTTAATTTCAGTATCAAATGAAAAGCAGACATTAATAGAAGAAAATCGATGATATATTCACAGACAAAATATATATATATTTTATATCAATCCAAAATACGTATATGTGGTCTATATATGTGTATATATATAGTAAATACATACATGCATATATATACATACATATATACTGTATAATAGCCCTATACATGAAATGCATGAAATCGAGTCATAGTTTATTTTATAGTATAAATTATTTTGTAGTTTTAGTACCATTTAAGTTATATGTACAATTATTTCTATTTGTTTTATTTTATATTTCCCTACACTTTAATTAATCCATTTGACTATTTTTAAGGCATTCATTTATTCTCAGACATAATTTCACAATTATTTAAATGACGAAAGTCTCTTTAATAAATTAAATTTTGCCTATACATACTGGAAATAATATATATGTATTTCATTTTATTTGTCTTCAACAACTTCAAACAGCCTAAAAGCAGGCAACAGAAATGTTTGCTCTGGGTGATGACAGAATAGCAGTAGATACGATAGCTCTTGCCTTGGTGCAAATTGAAAGAACAACAAAAAGAAAACAAATTAATAACAGAAATACAGCTCAAACTCGTTTTATTGGTATTAAGACAAAGATAGAGCTAACCGATTATTTAAGTAGGATTGTTATTTTTTCAAGCCTGCGATTGAAATTAAAAATAATTTATATATTTTTGTATAACAATTTAATAAGGTATAGTAATAATACAGAGAACCAATTGCACTTCTCGGCATCTGGAATCTTTAGCAATCAAGACAATACCCTTAAAACAATTTATATCAATCATTTTTAGACCAAATTAAATTAAATAAAAAAAAATTAAATTAAATTAAGGACAAATGTCCTTAACTGGTTTTTTAAGCCAAAAACATTCATAACGAAATTACACAAATCAATGATAATAATCTGACTAAAAAATTATGTTTAGTTTAAGCTTTAGTTCCAATTCGATTTACATTATTTTAAATGAATTTCGTTACGCTTTTATTGATTATTTTGCTGGAAAAATGCGTGTATTCGCGTGAATTCAATTGACCTACTCTTGTGGGCTCATCTCTAGAAAAACAGCAATAAAATTATAGCCTAACCGCTAGGCGCACCCAAAGACCGTAACAACAACACGTCATTAGCATGTAAATTCATATAATTTATTATAGTTTTTTTATTTTTAATTTTTTTGTTGTTGCTTTTTCATTTTTTTTTTTTTTTTTGCAGCTTTCAAATATATAATAAAAATCAATAAATTAGTGAGTAAGAGATAGATAGAGAGACAGACAGAAAGAGAGAGAGAGAGAAAGAAAGAGGGGTTCATAGAGCGATAGATAGAGATAAGAAATCAACTTTGAACTTGTCACGACAACGCCCAATCCAACGCGTGTTTGGAATAACAGAGGAGCGAAAATAAAAACAAAAAAAAGAAGAAAAAACACCGAACGGTTATAAATCATCGCCAAGAGGGCAACCTTGTTCAACAATTTTCATGTTCGTAAAAAAAAAAAGAAAAAACAAAAACCGAAATGGAAACCGGAAGCCGGAACCAGCAGACCACTAAAAGTTTTCAAATCAATGCAAATTGCAAAGATCTTTAGCTTAACTTTGTGAAAAAAAAAAAAAAACAGAACGGAAACTCATTGCTTAAAACCAAAGTGCTAAATAAAAAGCCCCCCAAACTGAACCAGAATGCCAACCAGAGCGCGTTCTAAACAGGCTGGGAAAAAAAAATATAAAATATATATAAAAATAAAAATAAACTGGAACCAAAAAAATTTATTGAATATATGGTGATGGTGGAAGAGGGAGGGGGTGATGAGGGGTGGCACAAAACAGGTTGCAAAACATCAATTCTTTTTCACGGCTAATTAATGGAAATGTTTAAAGTCGCGTCTGTCTTTGCCTTAGTAAGCTAAAAATCCAGACAGCCATCCATCGGTTATCTTATACATACATACATAGTTGCTATGCCCTTGAAAACTGATTCATTCTTATTGATAATTCACGATAGTGAGGAATACTGCATAACTATGTAATGTAAGTTCAATTTGGCCAATATCAAATAAGTAAAATAAACTAAACATTGTTAAGGATTGTTTTGTGACTTCAATATTAGTTTCAGAAGCAATTTAAACATTTTTTTATATTATATATATTTTTAATCAAATGTTGCGGCATTCGTTCGTTTGAAATGCATATGCCAGAGAATTTTGAATTTTTTTTTTATTTTTTGTTAGGGTATATGATCGAAATATATGGAACCAGAACGGTAACATTTCACACACTTATGATGAAGACGACTCCGTTCCGATGTCCGTTGAGGCAAGTTCAAGGGCAAAACAAGTAATGCATTTTATTCCTAATCGATTAAAGTCGTTTAAAGACAGCGACGTGCCCACAAAATGGTCAAAAAAAAAGAAGAAAACAAAAAAAAAAGAGATAGAGATAGAGAGAGAGACAGAGACAGAGAGGTAATAAAAATAAAAGGAGAAAAAAAGGAGTTTTGCCTACGTGACTATGTAGGTATATCAGATCTCAGATCTCAGATCAGATCAATTGACATGAGATGAGATGAGAGATCAAAGACTGAAAGACAACTGAAATGATGATGATCATTGCTTTTGGCTTTTGGCTTTTGTCAACCAAAAATTGCCCTAGACTTTTGCACAAAATAAAGTTGGCCAAAAAAGCCATAAAAGATTGAGTTTGTGTATATTAACTGGGTCAATGGCTAACGGAAGTAATCATTTTGTTGCTCATTTTTTTTTTTTTTTTTCATTTGATTTTGCAAATTCTTTAACTTCCGTCATTGTTTTACCGTTCCAGTTAGAGGTCAATAAACTTGGTTGTATATGCATATTTATACATATACATATATGTTTTTGCTTATGTATGTATGTATATGCTAAAGTTATGTTGATAACAAGTTCGTTAGACTCTTCAGAAGTGGCAGCAGTTGACCCAGACCTAGTGAACTTGAATAACTTACTTGCGTACTCCAATAGACAACAATTTTAAAGCCAGTGTTAGCTTAACTCACCTATGAATATAAATAAGAACAAAAGAGAGAGAGAGAGAGAGAGAGAGAGAGAACAATGAGTATTATATAAATAGATATAGAAATATTAGACACATCATAAATCATATTAGATTACAGCATCCAACATATATGTATGTATATGAATATATTTATGATTAAAGGAAATGTTAATTGTTCACCCTGACCCTGTAAGATGCTTAGTTAACCACTTTGACCACTTTGTGGTTACACTTAAATACCTCAATCAAGCACCCAAATAGAAAAGAATAAATACATAAGTAACTCATCAAGTTTTTTAGTTGTTTTTTTTTTCATCTTAAATTCTAAGCCACAACCTTGACTCAATTAATTGGCTAGTTTGTATCTTGATGGGAAGTTCCGAAATATTTAGAGACAGGAAATAGGGCAAAACAAGTCTAACGATTGTCTAATTGTCAGATTTCAGGTAAATTCTAGTTAATAGAACTTGTTCGATCACGTTTTTTTTTTTGTCTTTTTCCTCTTCCCTTCACAAAAGAACATTATTGTTCATGGACAAACAGCTTAAAAAAAAACCCCTCAAGAAAATAGGCCGATTTCTTAATATACTTATTTCTCGTTTTTTAATCATAAAATGATAATATTGAGTTTGGTTTTAAGTGTTGGAAACATATATATATATACATATATATATATATTTTTTTTTTTGATAATTAAAACTTGTATTATATATTTTCATCGATCTTCTGATATGAAGTAAGACAATCAAAAACAACATGAATATTTTGTAATGTTGAATTTGTAGAGTTCATACACATATAATATATTTATATAAGTATATAATTTTTTAAAAATTTGTATAAGATAATAATAATTATTATATTAATTATTATCTTAGAAAACAAACTAGATTTTTTTGACGTTCGTCGTTTTTTAATCGTTCTCTTTATATAAAATGTATAATATTCTAATATTTATAGTTTGTATTCTTCTATGTATAGAAACTACACATTTATATTACATTATTACTTCAACATCTAACCAAAACCTGGTCACACTTTCCTTACTCAAGGGATTTTCATGGGAATAAAAATATCGATAAAGATATAGGTTTATACTCTTTTGATACAGATAATACTAGAAATTCAGCAAGGCAACAAAAAAATTTAGATTAAAAAAAAAGAATTGAACGAGAATAGATATGTAGATATATTTTATTTAGACCCATGGGCAACTCTAATCAATAAAAAAAAATGCATTTTATAAAATGAAAAACATAGATTTATAGATTTTTATTTACAAACGATCCCAAAATGTCAATACAAATGATTCAGATATATAAAAGATAGCGATGACATGGCACAAATGGCATACAAACAAAAGTTGAATAACATATTTGATAAGTATGTACATATCTATAATATTATTAATAATAATTATGCGGATGATTGCTTCATATCTAGATATTTTACGGCTACCCACAAACGAAATCAAAGAAAAAAAAAAAAACAGAAACCATATCAAATCATCAATTGTTCGACCATTCAATCAATCAACCATAATAAGTTTCTTTTTTTCGGTTTTTTTTGTTTTTGTTTTTGTTTGCCCAGCAATAAAGCCACATTAAAGTGTGCAATTATTTGATTTTTTGGGTAGCTTTGTTACGCCTAAATGGCCAATTGGAAATGACGGCTATAGCTTTGAATAAACTCTTAAGATTTAATAAGTACATACATATATAGATTTATATATATATTTTTTTACTTTTTGGTATTGTTTGGTACTCGACAACAAAAAATAATAATAATAGAAAAACAAATCACATAGGAAGTTATTGATAGATTTTAGCGGTCAATCAACCATATATTTATACGATCTTCAAATTAAAGTAAATTGATCATAGTTTAGAGAGCGACCTTGATTATTGTTTGTATTGATCGACAGGAAGATCTAGACAATATATGCTGAAATAATATGTATTTGCTAAATACAATGAAGTAAACGTATTCTATGTATATATTTATAATTCCCAACTAGTTCAGACACGCTCTTTAAAGTCGTGAAATCATTAATTTATTTTTCATCTATGTACAAGCCGATAAAAAATATGAGTCCTATTTGCATTTAAATCACAAAGTCGATGATGAATTTTCACTTTGCGAAAATTTTGGATCTGTTTGAGAATTGGAGATGACCGACATGGTGGGCATAGGTAAAAGTATTGGTATATTTATGGGTGATGGTGAGGGCATGGTTATTTCACCAAAACCATTACGCAAACCCAAAACATTTAAGCCACGTGGCTGTGGGCCAGGATTATGCCAACAATGTTTATACCAAGCCGTCTGTTGTCGACTTAAACCAAATCCAGCTGCAATTCGCACTGTCCAATGGATAATAGAACGTCCAACATTACGTAAAATATCGCCACATCCATTAACTGAAGCTGTTTCATTTGGTATATATAATGATAATGGTGGACGATTATCTGGTGAACGACTATCTGATGGTAACCAAACATCCGGATAATTCATTTCAACTGACTCCCCCCCATTACGATTATGCTCATTACGCCAATTGATATTCTTCCAATTTGTTGCTTGAAAATCTGAAAGTGTTATCTGATCATCACCCTCATTCAACTCCTGATCGTCATCATAATCAAAATCATCATCTTCGCTGCTACCTTCAATCGTATTATGATAGAGTATATGACATTCAATTGATGTTTTACTTAATGTATCTGTCGATTCCCGACCAATCACATTCTTTGATCGTAAATTCATCATTTGTGCCTGTCGTGATGTGCTAGGGACATCATCGGGATCCTCCGGTTGTAAAAAATCGCGTATTCCACGCTGTTGTCCAGCCTTGGCTGTCTTCATAATGCCAAGCAATTGTTGCGGTGTATTCACTGGGCTGGACATGCTAATCACAATTGGAATGGTATCGATAGTTTTTAAATATATATATATATATATTTTTTTTTTAATTAAACACAACAATTAGATGCTTATATATATCTATATATATATAGATATAGATATATGTTTCTTACTTCAGCGCTTTCTTCAGTTTGGTAGACAATAATCAGAGATTTTGATTGAGGACAAAACAAATAAATTTGACAACATTTTCAAAAGGTTCTTTTGCCAATGCACAGAAACTAAGTTAACTTGGTAGGCTTTTTTTTTCTTTGTTTTTCGTTTTTAGTTTTTCAAGTCATTAGACATTTTCACAGTTTACAGTTTCTTGTTTTACGAAATTCTTATATTTATTAACAAAAATTTACTTAAACCGAATGTGAATATACTCTTGCATATTTTTTTTTTTCCTAAAATTAAGAATTTAGCTTTGTCATGATGATCAAGCTAAGTGAATACAAAGCAGAAGAAGAAGAAGAAGAGAAAAAAAGCCCCAAGAAACAGGTCTATAAACGAGGCATAAGAACAATTTTATGGCCAACACATACATATAGACATAGACATAGATTTACCACCTGTTCTTAGGTATTAATGAAGCCTACTATCTGCAAGTCACTGTCAAACTCTTAAATTTAGTCAATGTAAAATGCTTAACAACTGTATAAATATTAAAACCTTTTACTAATCGTAGACGCAATTGCTTAAAAACTAAGAAATAATTTAAATGCTTTGTTTTCTCTTCTTTTGTATTTTTAAAATTTGTATCAATTGCAATTAGCAAAACGAAATGCCATGGACAATGGCATACAAGAACCAAGATCGAGGCCCAAAATTGGCCAAAATGCCAAACAACAAAATTTTGATCAGCAGCAGCAGCAGCAGCAACAACAACAACAACAAATTGCCCAAAAAACAGTCTTAGCAAAAATGTTCAAGTTGAACAGAAAATATCAGCAAAAAAAAAAAAACCAAAATATAAACTCGGTCAAAGACAACAGCTAAACCAAAATTCTTGGCTAGATTCGAATTAACCAACGACTAGCAGCAGCAGCACAACAACCAGCAGCAACAATAACAACAACTACATGGTAAAATCTATCAATAGTTAGTTAGTATTAAGCCACACACAGAAAACCCAAAGCAAGACTTTAATTGCCGTTAGTGGAGTCAAACCAAAAATCATGGCAACAAGAAGCTTGCATTTTTTTTTTTTTTTTTTGTAATTTTTTATTTCTATATTTCTGCTGCCTTGACTCAAAAGTTACATGCCCAACAACGACAACGAATGCGAATGAATGACAGTGATTCTTAGCCTATGGCCTTGAGTGGAATTTATCCGTTTACAATGCGACAGATACAACAAAAAAAAAAAAAAAAAAAAAAAAAAAAAAACAAGCAAAAAAAAAAAAAAATTGAATGAATACTAAATAAAGATTCAGTTAGCATTTTGCAAATACAATTTGTTTCTATATATATACATATATTCTTTATTGCTCTTCTTTCATTTCTCATTGGTAGTACTTTTAGATATTGCTTTTCAGAAAGAAGTCATCTGTCAATGTCCTTCGTTACATGGCATATTCGGTCATCAATATATCATTAAGGTAAGCGCACAGTGGACCACTTTAATCAATCATAAACAAACAGTTTATAAAATAAACGAAAATTCTTTTAACAACTTTGTAACTTTGTTAACTTAGTAATAAATTCTAAACATAAAAAAATTTTATATAATTTAATATATAAAAAAAAAGTTTGTTTAGTTTTAAGCGCTTGCAAATGCATTATAAAATTATTTAATTCACATTTAAATAAAATTAATTACATTCTCAATTTTAGGAGCAAAAACTTAAAAGATTCTATACATATATATATATATATTACTATGTATACAGTTTTGTTTTTAAATTTTTAATTAAAGAACTGAAGTTTATTTAATTTGTTAGATTTAAAATAGATTTCATTCATTCATTCTAAGTACAAAAGATTTAAGTTTTAATCATTATTTATTTATTTTTTTTATTTATTTAGTATATTCAAGGTAAAAAATATATATTTGCCAGCCTAAATATGCAGTTTTGTGTCAATGTGCATCATTTGCTTATTCTTTAATGTTTTTTTTTCAGTATGTCATGTGGCTGAAATTCTTTTTTTTCTTTTATGGTTGTATCATAAGGGGGGGAGAAGTGGGGAATTTAGTAACTCATTTTAGTATAAGAATTTATGCAATTTTAACTGCTTAATATTTAAAAGCTAATGAACCGATTTTGAAGCTATACAAAATAAAATTAATCTATGATTTAAATAACTTAAGTCTAACTATCAAATGATATTAGAAACAGAAATCCGGATTATTTAATTATTATACATATATAATTAGAGGAAATTATATCAATAAGAATTTTAAAATCACTCAACTAACTTAGCATTGAATCAATTATAATAAAATTGGATAATATATTAAAAAAATATATTGAATGAAATTTTTGTCAATGTAAAAGTTAATATTTTTATAGTAATTTTGTTTAAGAAATTCGGTTTTAAATAATCCAATTAAACTATCCATTGCAAGAATCCCATTTAGTTCTAATTATTTTCATCATATCCAAAAAAAAAAAAATTTTACACAATTCATTAAAATTTTTAATAGTTTTAATAGAAATTTATTGAGAACTTTTATATTTTAACCGTATCGAAAGCTATCCATTTATATGATTCTCTTATATAATTCTCAGACTACGCCCATGATAGTAAATAAATTTATTCTATGCTCAAATGAATTCTCATGCAAACGGAAATAATTATAAAATTTACACACACAAAAAAAAAAACCAAACAACAAAAATAAAAACAATGAAGCACATTTTGATTGCAATCGTCTTTAGGGGGCTTTGTAATGTTATAGAAGAGAAGGCAAATAAAATTTGCCGATTCATTAATGGGGATTCGATCAAAGTTTGTTTACTGAATACGTATAGAAAATTTGTTTTCAATAATTATAGAGCATCAAAGGTTAGTATATAATTAAAGGGTGTCTTTTCTAATTATTATAGGGTATTTGTTAAATACTCATTACATTTCATTTGCAAACATTTGGTAGTGTTTTTTTTTTCATTTACTCTAATTCCACAAATCGTTAAATATATATATATAAACGTGGAATGTTAACGGTCGTCCTCCATGATCTATCTAATACATAAATTAAAAAAATTTATTCTCGTATGATTAGTTAGATATTTCTAGCTAACTGATGGAGCTTTCACTTGATAAATGCAAACTGTTATTTGTCTATATATATACAAATATGTGTATATGTATTAATTATTAGTAGTTGTAATTGATTCTAAGCACATATTGAATCTTGATTTCGCATAGTGTTCAGTCGTTTGTGAATGCCATAAGTATCATGTTCACATTATTCTTGACCCTATGTCTTGGTTTGCATCTAAATCTATCAATCATCAATGGTCAAAGTTATTATGGCAATGCTTTGGCCGATATATTTGAATATTTGCATCGTGGTCAAATCCAAATGGATTTGGAACAATTGGATGAGTTTGATATATTGGAAAATGAATATGATTTTATTGTTGTTGGTGCTGGTACAGCGGGCTGTGCCATAGCGGCACGTCTCTCCGAGAATCGTAAATGGCGTATTCTATTATTGGAGGCCGGTGGACCAGAAAATTATGCCATGGATATGCCAATAGCTGCACATTATCTACAATTGGGTGAAATGAATTGGAAATATCGTACAGAGCCATCAAAGAGCTATTGCCTGGCCATGAAGGATAATCGTTGCAATTGGCCAAGAGGTAAGGTAATGGGTGGCAGTTCAGTACTCAATTATATGATGTATACACGTGGTAATCGACGTGATTATGATCGTTGGTCTGCCTTGGGTAATCCCGGTTGGAGTTATAAGGAATTATTACCATATTTTCGTAAATATGAAAATTCACATATATCTGATGCTGATCAAGGTGAATATGGGCAGGGTAGAGAGGGTCCAGTTCATATCTCCTATACAAAACCACGTACACATATTGCTGATGCGTTTGTTATGGCTTCTGAACAATCTGGCCAAAGATATGGTGATTATAATGGTGAATATCAATTGGGTGTATCATATTTACAGGCAAATGTCTATAATGAAACACGCTGGAGTTCAAATCGTGCATATATCTATCCATTAAAAGGTAATCGGCATAATCTTCATATAAAAAAGAATGCACTAGTGACACGTATCTTGATTGATCCGATAACTAAAACCGCTCAGTCTATATTGGTCAAGATGACAACGCATAATGGTCGAAGGATAGAGAAGAAAATTCGAGCACGTCGTGAGATTATTATATCGGCAGGTGCCATCAATACACCACAATTGTTAATGCTATCGGGTCTGGGACCGGCAAAACATTTACGTGAAATTGGTATTAAACCGATTGCAGATTTAGCAGTTGGCTTCAATCTCCAGGATCATGTGGCTCCAGCTATAACAGTTCTCTGCAATGTCAGTTCATTAAATAATGCACAATTTTTTAATACCGATGCATTGGGTAATTATTTTCGTGGCCGCGGACCCTTGCGTATACCTGGCGGTGTGGAGGCCATTTCGTTTTATGCTCTAGATGATCCAAACAATCCTCAAGGCTGGCCAGATGTGGAACTTTTTCTAGCCGGCGGTGCATTACATACAAATGTGGCATTTCGTCTCGCATTGGGTATTAAATCGGATATCTATGAATCAATTTTTGGTAATTTAGAACGTAATAATGAGAATGCTTTTCTAATATTTCCCATGATATTACGTGCCAAAAGTCGTGGACGTATTAAATTACGTAATCGTAATCCAGAAGAACATCCATTGATTTATGCCAATTATTTTGCCCATCCAGATGATTTAAATATAACAATAAGAGGAATTGAACAAGCTATTAGTCTATTAGATAAGCCCGCTTTTCGAGCCATCAATGCTCAATTGTTGAGGACCCCATTGCCCGGTTGTCGTCAATATCGTTGGATGAGTAAGGAATATTGGTCATGCTATGCCAGATATTTTACATTTACGATCTATCATTATTCGGGAACAGCTAAAATGGGACCACGTAGTGATCGTTCCGCTGTTGTGGATGCACGTTTACGTGTCCATGGCATCAATAGATTACGTGTGGTCGATGCCAGCATAATGCCAAATTTGATTGCTGGCCATCCAAATGGACCAGTCTACTTAATAGCCGAAAAAGCAGCTGATATGATTAAAGAAGATCATAACTATATAGTTAGTTAATCAATCGGAATCTACTTATATAATTACAAAACCTATCTGTATATGTAAATAATAATATTTAATTTAAAATTATTGAAAAAGATAATCTTTTATAAACTTTTAGTTAACATTTGTTTTTGAGAATAAAAAAAAGGGAAATTCTTTGTCTGGTTAAGAAAAATATATAGAAATATATTTTCTCAATTTTTAAGCGATATAAAAATAATTTTGTACATTTTTAAGAATTATTCTTAAAACATTCGCATGAATTTTGCTTTATATTTCTTTTAAATTAAACACAAAATTGCTTTATATTATGTTTAATTATAATATTTAAAAACTATAAAATAGATTCCTTAAATTTTAATTGAAACAAAGAGATTAACCGAATATATTTATCTTAAAATTTTGCAATCAAAAATCTGTTTTTTTTTTTTACCGAAAATTTATATGTTTTTTAATGTAGAAATAATTTATATTTGAACAACAAATTCGCCAAGCAAAAAAAAAAATTGCATATTTTTTATGAATATTCATTTCAGAAAAAAAAAAAAAAAAAAAACTGGTTGAATTTATTTAAATAAAGTATGTACTATAAGGTGACAAGATGTTCAATGGTGGACATTAGAATTATTTAAAAAATATTTTTGTTTATTTTTTACTCTAAAAAAAAAAATCAAAATTTTAACTTTTGAAAAATATTTTGAGCTCTACTGTAAGCCGCATTGAGAGAACTACAGTCGAACTTCCCTAACTCGAATTTTCTCTAATTCGAACAAAAATCACTGGCAATAGCGTTTAGACCGAAAATTGCATAGAATTTCAATTTTCTAATTCGAAATTCCATAACTTGAACAAACTTTTGGGCAAATGCAAAATAATGCCACTTCGAGTTAGGGAAGTTCGACTGTATATACACTATATTTTTGTCAATTTTATTTCGCATTGAATTTTCACACAATATTTTTGAAATATTTTACTTAATCATGGCACAAAAAAATACCTGAGAAGAACTTGAAATCTTTTAATAATATTTTTTTTTTTTTTCAAAAAATAATATATGTGAGAATATATTGGATTTTTCCAAGTCTTTTTAAAAGTTATAAATTTCTAAATTATTTATGCAAGGCATTGAAATAATCATCATAATTATTATGATGTTAAGATCGATCAATAATAATTGACAAATAAAATTGTAACCTATTGAACCCGGAAAAAAACTTTTTATAACTTTTTAAGAATAAATTTCAATAAAAAAAATTAAATTTGTAATATTTACAATTCAAATATGGTAAATATAAATATGATCTTTGATTTATCACATTAGTTATGATCTGGTTTTTTATGAGATTTAATAAATATATACATATGTATATATACCTATATATATATATATATATATATTTATATTGCCACTAAGTAGTGATTAGCCCTTTAATGTGCACACATTTGCGGGCAGCTTCCGCATTTGAAGTTTGGTTTTTGTTTTTTGTATCGTTTCTTTTGGTCCGATATTGAAATTGAGAGTCTTTAAAGATCTCAGCTCAGTGGCAAGTCAATGCCAGAGTTGCGGGCTTTCAATTTTTATATAATATATATCTATGTATGTGTGTGTATGTGTGTATGTATGTGTAGGTTTTTGTATTGTGAACGTGTCCATAGTCATGCGAAATGTTACCTAGTTGTTGGTTAGTTGATTTGAAGATTCTTGACGGCTTTTCCTCTCATTCTCTCTCTCTCTCTCTCTCTCTCTCAGTCTATGTTTCGGTCTCGATGAATAAGCCAAGTTTGTTGTATGGTGGAAGTCGTCAGCTAACCGAATCATACATGGTATATAGTTGCTCTTAACCGAAAGATTCGCAACACACACACACACATACACATAGACGACGATCGGCGTTTAAAAATTTAATATTAAATTGAACTTGGCCACAGAGCTTGTCAGCATTTTAAGTTACGAATTCGATTGGGCAAGATCATATACGGCGGCGTTAACACAGGCGCGATCGGTGATCAAAGAATCAAAGAATCAGAATATTATTATATAAATATTAAAAAAAAAAAAATCATTCATTCGGTATCATTTTTTTCGATTTCGTTTCGTTTGTCTGTTGTTTGTTTTTTGTTGTTTTTTTTTTTCTTGTTCTTATTTGATCTTGGGATTAGTTCTTCATCGATTTTGAAGTAAAGTGTGAAAGGCAGCAAATATGAAGCTTTATTTATATCATTTATTTTTGATATTGGCATATCTGGCATTTACATTAAAACCAATATCCTGCGCCCAGGAGAATAATGTCCTATTTGAGACTATAAGTTTTTTGCAACGCGGTCAAGCAGATGTTGAATTGGAGAATTATGATAATAATATTATATTGGATAATGAATATGATTTCATTGTTGTTGGTGCCGGTACAGCGGGTTGTGCCGTAGCAGCACGTTTATCGGAGAATCCTGAATGGCGTGTTTTACTCTTGGAGGCCGGTGGCCCTGAACGTTTAATTATGGATGTACCAATTGTTGCACATTTTCTACAATTGGGCGAAATGAATTGGAAATATCGGACACAGCCATCAGATCATGCCTGTTTGGCCATGAACAATAATCGTTGCAATTGGCCAAGGGGTAAGGTAATGGGTGGCAGTTCCGTTCTCAATTATATGATGTATACACGTGGCAATCGACGTGATTATGATCGTTGGGAAGCATTGGGTAATCCCGGTTGGAGTTATAAGGATGTTTTGCCATATTTTAAAAAATATGAGGGGAGCAGTGTACCGGATGCTGAAGCGGAATATGTGGGACGTAATGGACCGGTTAAGGTCAGTTATGTTAATTGGCGTTCGAAAATATCGGAGGCATTTGTTGAGGCTGCCCAACAGGATGGCCTTAAATATCGGGATTATAATGGTCGTATACAAAATGGTGTCGCCTTTTTACATACAACAACACGGAATTCGACACGTTGGAGCTCAAATCGTGCATATTTATATCCATTGAAGGGCAAACGTAGCAATTTGCATGTGAAGAAAAATGCTCTGGTAACAAAAATATTAATAGATCCGCAAACAAAGGCAGCCTATGGCATAATGGTCCAAACCGATGGACGTATGCAAAAGATATTGGCACGTCGTGAGGTTATTGTATCGGCCGGTGCTATAAATACACCACAATTGTTAATGTTATCGGGTGTGGGACCGGCTAAACATTTACGTGAAATTGGTATTAAACCGATAGCCGATTTGGCAGTTGGTTATAATCTACAGGATCATACAGCACCTGCTGTAACATTTACCACAAATGCTACATCATTGAAATTTGAAGATTTTGCTGATCCGACATTAGTTAATCGTTTTAATCGGATGGAGGGACCATATGGTTCACCTGGCGGTTGTGAAGCTATCGCATTCTGGGATTTGGATCATGAACGTGATGAAGATGGTTGGCCGGATATTGAATTATTTTTAGTTGGTGGTTCAATGTCATCAAATCCGGCTATATCGCGCGCCTTTGGTTTAAAAAAATCTATATATGATTCATTATTTGCCGAAATTGAGGATAAATCGTTAAATGCATTTATGATATTTCCCATGATATTACGACCAAAGAGTCGTGGTCGCATTATGTTAAAGAGTACCGATCCATTTAAATATCCCTTAATTCATGCCAATTATTTTGCCCATCCGTATGATGTTGATATATCGGTGCGTGGTTTATTGAAAGCCATTAGCCTAATGGAACAGCGTGGCATGAAGGCGATTAATGGCAAACTTTGGGAACGTAAGATACCGACATGTAAACAACATCCATATAAAAGTTGGGCCTATTGGGCATGCTATGTCAGACATTTTACATTCACAATTTATCATTATTCTGGCACTGCAAAAATGGGACCAAAATCGGATCGAGCTGCTGTTGTCGATGCCCGATTAAGGGTACATGGTATACGCAATTTGCGTGTTGCCGATGCCAGTATAATGCCAGAGATAATGTCGGGACATCCAAATGGTCCTGTCTTCATGATTGCTGAGAAGGCAGCCGATATGATTAAACAAGATCATGGATTTATTAAATAAGAAAAAAAGAAAAAGAGAAAGAAAAAAGAAAAGAAAAACTCAAAAAAAAAAAAAACCAAAAGAAATACTAAAGTTAAACAAAGAGCAAAAAAAAGGGGGGGTAAAGTATCCTCTTAAAATGGGGTTTCTACTTTTAAGTATCAGGTCAAAACAAGCTCCAGTCAATTGTTTTAATATATACATATATATAGTATAAAGAGGGAGCTCAAGTAATGTAAGATAAATTCATTTAGTTGATTTTTGTTTTAATTCATAATTGTAACTTGCCAGTTTATTTGTTTAATTTAAGATTCTTGTCTGATTTTTTTACATACACCCGAACTGATTCTAATTTAAGTTAGTCCCATAAGACAAAAGCAAATAAATAAAAATTATATTCTATAAATTAAATTTTTATATTGTGGGAAAAGACAAAAAAAAAAAAAAAGCACAAATGTTGACATTGAATCACATTGATCACAAATGTTTTGACTTCTTTTGTTCGTTCTATACATATATATATATATATATAGATATATCATTGTCTCTAATTTTCGACGAAATTTTGATGGCAATTTTCATGCTAGTCAATTAACACCAACAAGATCAAGAGATGCGAACAAGATAATCGAATTGAGAGCCGTGAAGTTGAACACCTCATTGTTGTTTAAATATATATATATATATATATATATTTATATATATACCCTACACTAGTAAGAAATAGAAGGGTATATCAATTTAAATAATATTATAAACACCCAATTATCTGAAAGGTCTTTGAAAATAAATTAAATCATTGCTAAATTTAAGAATCTTAGTTAATAAATTCAAGTTAATTAAATTTTAAACTTAAAACAGGGTATCTTAAGGTCGGTGCTAAAACAACTTTCTTAGGGTATTTTTGTTAATTCTGTTGTTTAACTGTTATGATTTATGTTGTCGCTGTTTTGTTTTTTATATCTATTTTTTATTTTATTTATTTTGGGTTGTTTTTATTGATGCGGAAATAATTTTTTGGCAAGTGAGTTGACTTTATTATACCCTATAGCTGACTGAAAGTCTTTACAAATCTTATACATATATAGATTCTTGATCGGTATCATTATCTAAGTTGATTTCGACAGTGGTAACAAACATACATATATTGGCCAGATCTTTTTTAAGCTTTACTACAAATATTTCTATATATATATATATATATATATATATATATATATATATATATATGTATATACATATATATATTTGCTTAAGCATTTTTTTCTTGATTGTCCAAGTATATGTCTATCATTGAAACAAAATGAAAGTAAAAATTTGACCTAGTTGGAAAAAATGTGAATTTATTTTATATGCAAAAGTTTCAATCAACTTGCCGGCAAATTTTAGCTAATTCTGCCCAAAAGTAGACTATGCAAAATGAAAGCTTTTTATTAGCTTTAAGATGGCAGACATAAAGTGCCACATACAGATGGATATATGTATGTATGTGTATTAGAGAGCTGCACGGCTTCATTCACTACATAGAAAAATTGAATGGATTCGAATGGAATTGCATTGCTTTTCGTGTTTTCTTCCCATTTTTTTCTATTCAACAAAAAAAAAAAATAGCTTTGCCATTCGAATGCATTCGAAATTAACTCTCTTAATTTCACACATTCTCCCTTGGCTCTCGATCAAAGCTTTTAAGGATCTTGCCATTTAAATCGGAGCGTTATCGTATCTCTGGTATTTCGATTCAAGAGGGCCACATATGCCACTTATAGAGGGAAAATGTGTACGTATGCATATGCAACTGTATAATAAGTATACCCAGGGCCGGATTATCATAGGGGCCAGGGCCCCAGGGCCTCCACCACGGAAGGACCTCCTTAGCTCATTTGACACGTCTAAGTTTGGAAAATGATATCCTTCGCAATCTCTCTTTCGAATCCCTTATTACAAGTTTTGCGCACAAAAAATCACGAAAAGTTAATATTCTATAATTACTATACGCTATGTATTCTTTATTCTCAATAAAATCAAGTACGTAAGTATATGACTCTTATAATATTTAATTCTTATCACTGGGATATTGAGCTCTATTTTAAGGGTCCCCACCACACCTGGCCCCATGACATTAATGTGTTTGATCCGGCCCTGAGTATACCACAGATATATGTATGTATATGTAAATAAACTCAGAAATTCATTGATGATGCAAAATTCTTGTTTCTAATTAAAAGCGATTAAAGGATCTTATCTTAAGATTCCCTTTCAAATTCAATTCCAGTAAGATCATTTGGTCAGGAAATTATTTTTATTATTTTATTATGATTATTTTGAGATTTGCTTGAACGCACCTAAAATCTTTCACAAGTATATATTCCATTAGAATATTAAGCATAGCTCTCAATCTAAGTATCATTTGGATACCCTTCATTCAAAGCACATTTAAATGGTGGTAATTTTTGGCATAGCATAAAATACACTAGAATTGTTAATATTGTTAAACTGTAAAATTCCTAAACAATGAAAAAAGGTAAAAGGTGTGGTAAATTTGAATTTTTGTCAAAAGTCACCCGATATTTAGAATTTTAGCGATTTCAAAAAACGATTGAAGATTCGGGTAATTATTTTTACGTGCAGAAAGATGGAATAGAGTGTCACCACTTGAAATTTTATGGCAATAAAAAATTATGGCAATAAAAGTCCCATTTAATAAGCAAAACCGGAAGTTTTTATATAAGTAATTAACTAACTTAGCCTTCTTTGCGGCTAAAGTTAATACTTATATTAATGCTTTTAATTGTTAAAACCAGAGATTCTATATATTCGCCTATAAAAAACTTCCCAATAAAAATGGTATGATTCATATTCAGTTAAAAAATCTAAGCAGTAAATAAATTATAGAAATTTTGAAAAAGCTTTCAACTGATTAATTTATAATTTTTCTTATAGTCGATGATAGACATTTCTTTTCATCGTAAATTCTTCAAATTACATATATTTTATATATAAATTTTTTTGTTTCTATCTATATTGTTAATTAATGGTTATAAATGGTTGCTTAGGTCTAAATAAATACGCTAAAAGAAATTCAGTTTTCTGTTCTGTGAGTGCTTTTAAAGCCTCGAACAGACTTTCAATTGCATAAAGAAAAAAAATAATAATAAATATCTGGTTAATCTAAAATATATAGTATTCCAATTAAACGCTTTAATGTTAAATTCTAGCATATCAATTTGTATTTTATCCATTGCTCTCTCTCTATGAAAGGAAAGACGAACGAAACCATAGAAACATAACCCCCCCCCTTTCGGACAGATGCTTTTTCATTATCACCAAATTGAAATATTCATGAATCACAGCAACCAAGCGAGAATGAAGGCAAAAATTGACAGGTGCAATGCGGTTTTTATTCATTTCTTTTTTTTTCGCTTTTTTTCTTCTTAAGGCAAAAATTGAATTGAATTTGAATGCACAAAACAAACAAGAGAGAGATAATGGGCATGGGCATGGGCATGGGCATGGACATTTACATGGACATGGTGGACATGGAGTCAATAGCTGTTGCTGTACAGAAAGAGAGAGAGAGAGAGAGAGAGGGAGAGAAAATATGTAAAAGGGTGGCCCGGCAGAGGCCTCCTGTTTTGTGGTTACTTATTTTGGGGTTGTTTCTGCAACCCTCTTTCTGGTCAGGACAAAAAAAAACGGGAAATTCGTTTAATCTGCTTTGCTTTTTCTTTTTTGTGCACTAGATGGTTGCATACAGCATTGCCTATACCCCCACCCCCCCACCCCCCCTCCCTTTTCACATTTTTTTTTTTTTTGCATTTGCATTGTTTGTAATTATGTTTTCGTTATGGGGAAAAGCTAACTCTATGGCTGTCCTTAGGGGGTTGAAGTTCTCATCAGAGAAAAACGAAAAAAAAAAACAATAACAAGAACAGCAACAACAACAACAACAAAAAAGAAAAGCCATAATCAAAACGAGAACAACGAGTTGAAAGAAGTCAGGGGCAGAGGCACAGAGAGTCAGAGTCAAGAACCCGATGAAAGTGCCAATGAACCACAAGTTGGCAAGAAACCGTGATGCCAAGATTCTCAGATGCTGTGATGCCAAGTTTTTGGTTTTTTTTTTTTTTTTTTTTTTGCTTAGCCAAAAGATAAAAGCAAACACCAAACGCAAAGACAAGCGTAAAGCTGAAATTAGCAAGTGGCAATAAACAATAAAACAAAAACAAACCAGAAGATAAAAAAAAAAAAAAAAAAACATCAAGAAAGATCGGCAGAGTAGAACCAAACCGGAGCGAGTTGTTGTAGTCACTACAGTGGGGCATCATCATCCATGAAATGCGCATAAAATTTAAAAATTAAAATTTTAATTATTTAATAAGCATTTGCAAAGATAAAAAAAAAACAAAGATATTAAAATTTTAGGTAAACAAATAATATCTCTTATAACATTTTCCCTTCACTTTTCTGCAGCAAAAAAAAACTACAGAATATTTACTATATAGTCACATGATCATACAGATCATGTATTGACTCTATGAAATAATTAAAATATTATTAATATTCACATAAGAAATAATAGATTATAATTAATAAACCCGCTTATAATTATAAGTGAGAATTTTTAATAAATATAAAATATATATATATATATATATATTATTGTTATCATATGATATAATAATATACATATAAAGTCATGTTCTAATGATCAACAAACTGATCAAAATTATCTATAACCCGACTATATACTATGGCAACTATAAACCATAGGATCGATCGGGTATTTCTAAATTTGATATATATGTATAAGTATATATGGATCTAATTGTATCAAACAACGGATATAGGAACAATAGATCAACAAAAACCGACTTGCTATAAAGAACTTTTTGAAATTTTAAAACAATTTCGTACAATTCTTAAAAAAAAATGTTAAATTAAATGAAAAAAATTTTAATTAAATGAAATTAATGAATTGAATTAAATGAAAAAAAAAAATGTTTCCACTGTGCAATGCTTTTGATATTCATTGACAACTGTGCTCAAACAGTTTTCACTTGGCCAGTCGCTAAAGATTGGTCATAGCGAGAAGAACATATATAAATATATATAACTATCTATATATATATATATAGAAAGAGAGAGAGAGAAAAAATCATATAGAATGAGGCAGCTAGAGCTGTTTTTTCTATTCTTAATACTAATCCTGGGTTTAAGCCAATCTCAGCGTAGAAATGCTCCCAATGATCTTGTCCAACAATTAAAAAATTTGGGTCTAGGCAATATAGTAAATCTGCCGCTTTATACTGATGGTAAGTTAAAGACTGTGAATATACATATATATATATATAAACTTTAATATATATTAATATCTATATATATATATATATATATAGTGCCACGATCGGATAAAAGCTATGATTTCATCATAGTTGGAGCTGGAGCCGCTGGTTGTACATTGGCCGCTCGTCTATCGGAGAATCCCAAATGGCAAGTATATTTAATTGAGGCTGGCGGTGTGGAAAATTTAATCCATTTAATACCAGCAATGGCTCCATCATTACAATTAACCGCCTCAAATTGGGGCTATCAATCTCAGCCACAGCGTCAGGCATGTCGTGGCATGCCTGGACACCGTTGCGCCCTACCCAGAGGCAAAGTTTTGGGTGGCACTAGTTCAATCAATTTCATGATCTATAATCGTGGCAATCGTCGTGATTTTGATGCTTGGTCAGCACGTGGTAATTATGGTTGGAGTTATAAGGAAGTATTACCCTACTTTTTACGCAGCGAATCGGCACAGTTATATGGCCTGGAACAGTCACCCTATCACAATCACAGTGGACCCTTAAGTGTGGAGGATGTACGTCATCGTACCAAATTGGCACATGCATATATCAGAGCAGCCCAGGAAGCAGGACATACGCGTACCGATTATAATGGTGAATCTCAATTGGGTGTATCCTATGTTCAGGCCAATACATTGAAAGGTCGTCGACATAGTGCATTCAGAGCCTATATAGAACCGATACGTTCATATCGTAAAAATTTACATATACTTACATTAGCTAGAGTTACACGCATATTAATTGATCAGTCAACAAAATCGGCATATGGCATAGAATTAACTCACGGAGGACGACGCTATCAGATAAAGGCAAGGAAAGAGATTATCCTCTCAGCGGGTGCTTTTAATTCACCACAATTGCTAATGCTATCTGGTATTGGACCAGAGGATAATCTTAAAGCTATCGGTATACCCATTATACAGCCATTGCCTGTGGGTAAACGTCTCTATGATCATATGTGCCATTTTGGACCCACATTTGTTACGAATACCACAGGTCAGAGCCTATTCACTGCCAATTTGGGTCCACCAGTGATTAAGGAATATCTATTGGGACGATCGGATACATTTCTATCCAGCATCGGTGGTGTGGAGACTTTAACATTTGTCAAAGTGCCCAGATCGAAAACGCCTGCAAATCAACCAGATATCGAGTTTATTCAAGTGGCTGGCAGTTTGGCCAGTGATGAGGGAACAAGTTTATCTCGTGGTGCCAATTTTAAGCCAGAAATTTATGATAAAATGTATAAAGATTTGGCATTAAATAAACAGGATCATTTCACATTTCTCATAATGCATTTTGCACCGGCATCGGTGGGACGCCTTTGGCTACATAATCGCAATCCATTGGAATGGCCACGCATTGATCCGAAATATTTTCATGTACAGGAGGATATTGAACATTTATTGGAGGGCATTAAAGAGGCCATTCGTATAACTAAAATGCCAGCTCTTAGGGCTTTGGGAACCAAGTTATTGGAGCGATCGGTTCCCGGTTGTGAACAACATCCATTTGCAAGCGATGATTATTGGCGCTGTTCGATTCGTACATTATCCTATACCCTGCATCATCAGGTGGCCACTTGTCGTATGGGACCCGTAAGTGATCCAACTTCGGTGGTGAGTCCACAATTAAAGGTACATGGGATTCGTCGTTTGCGTGTGGTGGATACAAGCATTATTCCATTACCGCCCACAGCTCATACAAATGCTGCAGCATTTATGATTGGTGAAAAGGCAGCGGATATGATTAAAGATGATTGGATATAGTAAGGGTTATACATATATATATATATATATATATATGAAATCCCATATCTATGTATGTAATTGGGTCAATAAAATTCGTATTGAAAGTTTGAAAAGAAAGCGTTTATAATATATATACATACAGTGGCTCCATCGCATAATCGGACACTAGTTTTGTCATCGTAAAAGTGTTCGTATTTCACAAATAAAATTGGTCAACTGTATTTTAAGTTAATTCTCTTATATATTTAAAAAATCAAAAAACAACAACAACATTCCATTTTCTAACTGCTTTCCTAAGAAAAAACAAAAAAGAAAAAAAAGAGTCCGATTTTAGAGTTCAACGAATAATCGGACAGCGGACAATTTTGGAAAGAAAATTTTTAAGTTTTGGGAATAATTTCATCCCATATTTAGTTGCTAATTAGATCTAGTAACAGCAACTAAGCAAAATAAATTTGATATGTCTCCAAATAGAATTCAAATGACTGTCGAAATGTCAATTTACACTTAAATGGAAAATCAATTCGGGAAATCGCTGAATTAGTGAAAAAAAGGACAGTCTGCAGTTTACGATATTATATAAAGATATCATAATGAGGGCAGATTGATAAATAAAAGTATAAAAGGCCAGGAATATATATATATATATATATATATATATTAAATGCCAGAGAAGAGCGAACAAATATTTCTAAAAGAAGAAATAAAATAAATTTTGAATAAGTGAGAAAAAAATTTTTTTACATTTACATAAAACAATAAATAAAAAAATTAAAAAAAAAAATTAGGTAAGATTTTATTTATAAAAAATGAAAAATAAACATGTTTATATTTGAAAAAAATATAAATTAATACAAAAAGGTGAAACATTTATTTATATTTAAAAAAAGGAATATATTTAATAAAATATATATTTGAAAATAAGAGAAAAGAAAAATCCATATATTTACCACTTTTATTTCTGAAATGCAAACACTTTTACGATGACAAAACCTAGTGTCCGATTATGCGATGGAGCCACTGTATATATATGGACGTTTCATGACCTAGCTTAATAACATTCATTGGTTTAGCAAACAGGGCGAAGAACAAGTCAAACAAGTTTCTCAGGCAAGTTCAATGTCTGCTCTAAAACAATCAAAAACTAGAAAGATGGACCTTCGGCAGTGCCGAAGTTCGTATACCCTTGCAGATTTTCTCTATATAATTCACCACAAGTATTATTGTAAATTAAACATACCAAATTTACAAATTCAAAATTTTAAGCTTGAGAAAAAAAAATTTTTCATACAAAATTTTTTTTTGGACCGATTGTTCCTATAGCAGCTATATGATATAGTCAACCGATTCTGATAAAACATGATTAAGGTATTATTAAGTATATTAAACTCATGAATATCAAATTTCGTGGCATTCGGTTGAAAAACAGAGTTATTGAGGATAAAGCTTATTCATGACCGATTGTTCCTATGGAAGCTATATGATATAGTCGTCCGAACGGGATGATTCCGAGATATACAATGCCTGCAGCAAAAAGGAGCCTATGTTAAAAATTTCAGCTCTGTAGCTATCATGGTCTCGGAGGAGAAGCTGTTGATCCAGACAGAGCTAGATGGACTCGTCTATTCATGCTGATTAAGAATATATATACTTTATATAGACGGAGATTCTTCCTTCTGTGCGCTTCAAAATTAATATACCCTCTGCAAGGGTATAAAAATTTGTTAGAGGCCCATCCATTTATACATATATCTCAGAATCTTTTGTAAAGTGTACAAACATATATATACATATATATATATATACATATGTAAATGCGTGAATGATTGGGTGTATGTGTGTGTGTGTGTGTGTCTCATCAATAAGGACTGAAAGTGCGCAAAGCACGCGCCAAAGTTAAATGAACTCGCCAAATGGAATGCAACAGTTAAAAAAAAAAAAAAAGTTGTAAAAGTGAGAGAATGCCATCATAATTATCCATTCACCCAACTTAGAATTAAATGAAAAATTAGTTCGCTATTTAAATACTCTATAATACATATGTTAAAGTAAATAAGAATTGTTTTCAAATGATGTTGAGTTTAAATGGAAATCCTTTAGGCACGTTGATCAACACTGCAGTAAAGTGTGACCACACATATTGGCAAGACAAAAGTGTGACCAAAGAGAATCTCGAAGACTTCCGAATTCCGTGTGTATGAAATCCCGAAATGGATGGTTAGGGTATACGAGTTAAATGCAGTTAAATGCCAAACCCCATAAATGGAACGTCGTCAGATCTGAATATATATATGTATATATATATATATATATTTGAGTCACACAATGGACTTAAAAGTGCCTCCCACTGATCGAAAGCATTTCAGTTGATCAAATGTCTCAATCCCTGTTAAAACTTGTGTCGGTCATCATTTTTGTGTCAGCGATTGACGCTGATAACAATCTCCTGGATCAATTGCAGCAACAGGGTTTTGTCAATATATTAGAGCAAACTGTCCGACCGAATGGTAAGTGAAATCTCTCATCTTTATAAGTATTACAAAAAGGTTTTACTTTTTTTTTTGTAAATTAAAATTTTGTAACCCAGTACCCCAGCAATTGGCGTTATATGATTTTATTGTGATTGGTGCCGGTGCTGCCGGTTGTGCCTTGGCCGCACGTCTCTCTGAGAATCCCTCATGGAATGTGGCCTTAATTGAAGCTGGTGGTGTGGAAAATATAGTTCATATTGTACCAGCATTGGCTGGACAATTACAACAAACGGCATCAAATTGGAATTATCATTCGGTACCGCAACGTTTAGCTTGTTTTGGTATGAAGAATAAGGAATGTGCATTACCTAGAGGTAAAGTTTTGGGCGGAACAAGTTCAATTAATTATATGATCTATAATCGTGGTAATCGTCGAGATTTTGATGCTTGGTCAAATGCTGGTAATACGGGTTGGAGTTATCAAGAGATTTTACCATATTTTCTGAAAACTGAAGGTGCCCATTTAACTGGCCTCGAACATTCACCATATCATAATCACAGTGGACCCTTAAGTGTTGAATATGTACGTTTTCGTACACGTATTGTAAATGCCTTTGTTGAGGCATCCGTTCAGAGTGGTTTACCCCGTACCGATTATAATGGTGAATCACAATTGGGTGTATCTTATGTACAGGCAACCACACAGAATGGACGACGACATAGTGCGTATAGAGCCTATATAAGACCAATACGTGATTATCGTAAAAATCTACAAATATTTCCATTTTCAAGAGTTACGAAAATTTTAATTGATAGTGAAACAAAAACAGCCTATGGCATTGAATTCAATTATAAGAAGAAATCTTATACATTTAAGGCAAGGAAAGAGGTTATCCTCTCAGCGGGTGCCTTCAATTCACCACAATTGCTAATGCTATCTGGTATTGGACCCGAGGATAATCTTAAAGCTATCGGTATACCCATTATACAGCCATTGCCTGTGGGTAAACGTCTCTATGATCATATGTGCCATTTTGGACCCACATTTGTTACGAATACCACAGGACAAACGATATTTACGTCACGTGTAACACCGGCAGAGGTTTTATCCTTCTATTTGGCTGGCAATCCAGCCACAAGTCTTAGTTCAATTGGTGGAGTTGAGGCATTGGCATTTATAAAGAGTCCACGATCGAAATTGCCACAAGATTGGCCTGATCTTGAATTAATTCTTGTTGCCGGCAGTTTGGCCAGTGATGAGGGTACAGCCCTTAAATTGGGTGCAAATTTTAAAGATGAAATTTATAATAAAGTTTATCGGCCGCTTGCATTGGCACAACAGGATCATTTTACACTTTTGGTGATGCAATTTCATCCCAAATCAGTGGGTCGTCTATGGTTACATGATCGCAATCCATTGACATGGCCACGCATTGATCCCAAATATTTTATAGCCGAAGAGGATGTGGAATATCTATTAGATGGCATTAAGGCATCATTACATATAGCTGAAATGCCAGCATTAAAAGCAATCGGTACCAAATTATTGGAACATTCCGTACCCGGTTGTGAGCAACATCCATTTGGCACGGATGATTATTGGCGCTGTTCGATTCGTACATTATCCTATACCCTGCATCATCAGGTGGCCACTTGTCGTATGGGACCCGAAAGTGATCCAACTTCGGTGGTTAGTCCACAATTAAAGGTACATGGGATTCGTCGTTTACGTGTGGTGGATACAAGCATTATTCCATTACCGCCCACAGCTCATACAAATGCTGCAGCATTTATGATTGGTGAAAAGGCAGCGGATATGATAAGATCGGAATGGAATTAGAGTCACAAAAAACATTATATTGTTGATGTTGTTAATTAAATTAAATTACCTAACGAGTGGACAACGAATTTGATTTCGAAAGGGGGGCGGGGAGTTAAAATGAAAGTCGATTTGAAAGTCGAACAGCCATCAAGAGTGCGTTAACCCAAGAAAATATTACGAAAAATGTCCTATGCCATTTGGGGTTGAAATAAAAAAATATTTTTTCTTTTGTTTTCTGTTTTCTGTTTGTTTTTGTTTTTTTTTTTTTTTTTTGGGGTGGTTTGACGCATTGAGGATGATGTTGCCGACACAACTTTAGCTCCAACTCGTAAAATTGTTCAAACGGATACGATAAACACAGGATGGGAAGCTGTTTTCCACAGGGGTGTGCATACAAATGGTTATCAGTGTGTGGATATGGGTTTTCATATTCTCCTCTTGTTTCCCACTGATTGTTGTCATTGTTTCGTATTGTTTAATAAAAAAAAATAAGAAAAGAAAAATAAGAATTTTAAGATTCCATTGTAAAAGTTAAATAAAAATGTCATACAAATTTCATTCAATTGAATAGCAATTAAATTTTCTTGCTAGCCAACATTAAAATGAAAAGAAATTTTTATACAGATATCAGTATAATGTATACTGATAACCAGAAATATAAATAATAACGGTATATTAAATACGATATAAAAAAAAACATCGTAATGAGTGTTAACTGAGTGTCATATTACGTGACATTTTCCCCCTTAGATCCTCGAGAAATTTCCACATTTAATGCACATTGGCAACCCTACTTAACGGTCTACAACAAGCAGTTCTTTAATTACACCTTCTCACTGTCAACGAACGTGTGTGAAAAGAGCAAAATGCAACTGTATGTAAAGTTGTTGTCGCTTCCTTTACTTCATCTTTCTTTCACACATTTTTTTTTCTACTCACCTGAAACAATTAACGCCTCATTCGGACCCGTTGTGTGTATGTTGCCCATAGTTGATGACGGAAGGGTATATATATATATATATATATTCTTCTTCTACTTCGAAGTCGTCTTCCTTTTTCTCAAGAACTGAATTGCGGTGGCTTGGTTATCCTTTCAATTGTGTTATTATTGCACTGCACTGCACTGCACTAAACAAAACAAAACAAAACGAAAGCAACAAAAATGGTAGAAGTAGAGAGAAAAGGACCGTGAGAGCGAGCAGTTAGTAGAGCGAAAAAGAGAGAGAGGAGGAAGCAGCTTGAAGCTTTTTTATTTCATTTCATTTTAACGTGCGCCCAAATGTATGCCATACACTTTGACATATTCTTAGTTATTCAATGATTCAATTCCCCCCACTCGCGGCGGCACATAAAAAAAAACCCCACGGCATAATTGTTGTTGTAATAAAATGCTTACGCATTTTTATACCCTTACAGCGGTCGGGTATATTAATTTTGATGAGCAAAAATTATATATAAAAAGTGTATAAATTTAAATTTCATATAAATTCATATGAAAAATTAATTTTTATTTCGATTTTCATTTTGCAAACAATTCTTTGAGAAACTGTGTGTCTGTTGAGTTGTAACATATGCTATAGCTTGTTCTTATTTGCTATTGGCGAAATATTAATAGCAGCCCTCGCATACTCTTTAATGATTGTGGTAAATTATATTATCATCATCCTTCTAGTCTTTTCTTCTTATTACTGAAACTATTTTTTATGATTTAACATTTAGATTGGATATATCATTTAATTCTCTATTGTTTCATTTGACTGATTCATGTTAGTTTTAATCATTAACTATTATATTATTCTGATTAAACCAACAGTGATTATTTGATTGCACTTTGCTTTGATAATACTATTTGTACTGGGATTTTTTTTTTTTAATGTTTATTTATATATTTTTTATTCTTTTGTTTGGAGGGTAAGTACCTGCTTATCAAGGGTATATACATACATATATACGTAGTATCAGATATTTTCTCAAGATATCATATAGAGGTGTGTATGTATATATATACATGTGTGTGTGTCTATGTAGTTATGCATGTATGTGTAGCTTTTTTGTTTATACTTTTATTTACTATTTAACGATTGTAAACAATATCTATCGTATGTCTTTATTTAAGGAAAATTAGTAGCAATTAGACGAATCGATAAACGTTATTATTCCGAAAGCTATATATGTATATACCAATCCCTGTTGACTTTAAAGAGATTGTTTTTAGAACTATATATATAATTGAATATATCTACAGGATATATATAATTCAGTACATTGTCAGGACAAAACTGTAGTTTGAAGTTTGGAAAATTTGGCAGAAATTTATCCTAATGATATTTAAGTGTTAAAATATATATGTAAATCTGTCAGAAACTAAGATAATTCTAATGATATGATAAAAGGAGGTTTAGAATCTTTTTTTAAACGATTATTTCAACAACTTATAGATTATTTTAAAAGTTTTAATGATAGCAAAAGATCATGTTGGAGCAATTATAACCCATTGTAAATCAATTCCATATATGTAGGTACATATATATATATATATTTTTTAATACACTTTTATTATCTTGGCCTTAGAGTGGGCCATTAGCCTTATCACCTTTTTCTATTATTGAACATTAAAGTACATACTTCAGATGATAGTCATGACACATACAACATAAGTTTATACATTGGTTAGTTGAGACAATCTGTCTGCCGATCACCGATTGGTTTAAACAGATATATAGTATGCTATATACATATGCATATCAATATGCTCTGCTCTTATTTGTAGGGTATACAGAGCCAACCTGAAGCATCGAGAGTTGGTTAATTGCATTAGAACAATGGGAACAGCGTAACCAACAACAACAACAATAACACCAATAACATCAATAATAATAATAATGACAATAAAAACCAAACAACTGGTTCTGTTAGCTTATATATATATAGATATATATATTTATATATATACATATATTGCGTATGCAATGTGCAAATGATATTAATCTATAATTATTTCTTTTATATATATACATATGTATATATATTTTGTTGTTGTTTTGTTTGTGTATAACATTTTCTTTTGACTTTATCTTTCGCAGAAATCGCAAAAAAAGCACTTGAAAAAGCTTTATTTATTTATTTTCCTTTTTTTTTTTAAATGTTTTATCAAAGTACATATGTACATACATATGCACATAGTATATAAATAAAAAGAATGAGCACAAAATAGAATTCAATGCAAGAGTGGGAGACAGCAGAGGCGAGTGAGAGCGAGAACAGGGAGCATAAATTAATGGAGAGGGAGATGAAGAAACACATGGAAGTGAGGGCGGGGAGCAGGCGATGGCCTAAGCATGACGTAAACTTTGTAGCAGGGGTGCGGTACATATGTATATATATATATAAATACACATACACACGCACACATACATAGGCATAGAATTTCAAGTACTTGTACGCTTGTGCCGAAAGGAGATAGATAGATGGGTAAATACAGGCAACAGAGGTTCTGCTTATCAATGAGCTCATCATTCTTTTAGTTATCAATTGAGTTTTCCAGCTCAATTAATTATTATGCAAAAAATATAAAATAAATAGCACACACATACACACCTACACACATACACATACATATACAGCGACCACCGACTCACGCACATACACACGCAAATTAACCCTTAGTTGCTTAATATCCATTTGGGGGGTGGATTACGCCCGCTTTATGCTCTACGATTCCTTTTTCTTCTTCTTCTCCTTCTCTTTTACACTACTTCTTCTCCCTCATTCTCATGCTTTTAATTCTTATTGGAAGGTAAACAAGAATTTTTTTTATGTTGTTGTTATCATTGCCACACAATTTATTTAAATTCTTTAGAACTGCCTTCATATGTTTAACCAAGCATCATGTAAAATAATTATTTTCTGTTTTTTTTGTCTACAATTTAACACAATTATTTAGCCGGGCAAAAAAAAAAAAAACAACAAAAAAGTCACAAAAAACCGCGCAGCTTCCTCTCTGAATTGAGTCGCAGGATTTGTTTATTTATTTGCTTCAGTCGCGTTTTAACATATTCACAAGCTACTATCGAAGAATAACAACTTCTCAAAATGTATAAAATACAATTTTATTAATTAATTCATTTGTTTATCACTTAAAAAAAACAAAACATTAAAAAAAATTAAGCAAAAACATTTACCGCAATCTTTCAGCCACTTTTAACTAACAGATACTGTTAACTAAATCGCGTGTAAGTTAACAAGTCTCAGTTTGTGACTGTTACTTAACAGATCGATAATAACGTTAATTAACAGGTGGGTTAATTCAACACTGTTAACTTACATTCTGATATATTTCAGTGTTGACTAACGCGAAATTGTGGCAGCTGACCGGCAAGCAAAGCATGGTTTCGGAATTCTAAAAGATCCAAAACAATTGAATTAAGTGAATTGTAATAGCCATGCCCAAGGAACAATTTCGTGCCTCGGCACTGAATAAGAAAATGTAAGTGACCATAGCTGAAGCGACCTAGTGTAAAATAACAATTATATTGAAAATCTTAATTTACATACACAGCTCACATGTGCAGTTTGGTGTCAGTGGTGCCGACCAGATCCAACAGGAGTCCTTGGTTCGCATCATCTCAAAGAATTTATACCAGGCCCAACGGCAGCCAGTACCCTATGGCGTCCTGGATCGACGCATGGGCATTAGCACCAAGGATGCTTTGTGCGAGACATGCGGCCAGGGTCTGAACGAGTGTATTGGCCACTTTGGTTATATGGATCTGGCCCTGCCCGTTTTTCATATTGGACATTTTCGTTCTACCATTAACATACTGCAAATGATATGCAAGTCGTGTGCTCATGTGATGCTCAAGACGGAGGATCGTCGTATCTTTGAAAAGAAATTGCACAATCCGAATTTCTCTTACTTGGGAAAAAAGGCGCTTCATTCTCAAATGCTGGCCAAGGCTAAGAAAGTTACCAAGTGTCCACACTGTGCCGCTCCAAATGGGGGTGTAAAAAAGGGACCCGGCTTATTAAAGATCCTGCATGATCCATACAAGGGACGCAAAGTGGATGCCCTTTATAAAAGTACCTTAGAGGAGATGTTGCGATCCACTGAATTAAATCGGGATCTCAATACGACACTGAGTAATTACAGCACTGCAGAAGAGTTGACGCCACTTATGGTCCTCGATCTATTCGAACAGATTCCACAGAAAGATGTGGCCTTGTTGGGAATGTGCTCACGTGGTGCTCATCCAAAGCATTTGATAGTGACACGAGTATTTGTGCCTCCGGCCTGTATACGTCCATCAGTTTTATCTGATGTAAAGGCAGGAACCACAGAGGATGATCTCACGATGAAGCAAAGTGAAATTCTTCTCATCAATGATGTCATTCAACGTCATATGGCCACGGGTGGAAAGATTGAGCTCATTCACGAGGATTGGGACTTTTTGCAATTGCATGTAGCCCTATATTTTCACAGTGAGATCAGTGGAATACCTCTCAATATGGCACCCAAGAAGACTATGCGCGGCATTGTCCAGCGTCTAAAAGGTAAACAGGGACGCTTTCGTGGTAATCTCTCTGGTAAACGTGTAGATTTTAGTGGTCGCACTGTTATCTCACCCGATCCCAATCTGATGATCAATCAAGTGGGTGTCCCCGTACGAGTTGCCCGTATACTCACCTATCCGGAACGTGTAAATCCAGCCAATATACGCATTATGAAACAATTGGTACGGAATGGTCCCAGTCTTCATCCAGGCGCCAACTATGTCCAACAGCGTGGATCAACATTTAAAAAGTATCTGGCCTATGGCAATCGTGAGAAGGTGGCCCAAGAGCTAAAATGTGGTGATATAGTCGAACGTCATCTGCGTGACAATGACATTGTTCTATTCAATCGTCAACCGTCGCTCCATAAAATGTCCATTATGTGTCACAGAGCCAAGGTACAACCGCAGCGTACATTCCGTTTCAATGAATGCACTTGCACACCATACAATGCCGATTTTGATGGCGATGAGATGAATCTACATTTGCCACAAACCGAGGAAGCTCGGGCCGAGGCCATCATCTTAATGGGCAATCAATCGAATTTGGTAACACCAAAAAATGGTGAAATATTGATTGCTGCCACTCAAGATTTTATTACCGGTGGCTATTTACTAACCCAGAAAGAGATATTTCTAACAAAAGAAGATGCCATGCAATTGGCAGCATGTTTTCTATCCAATGAGGATTCCACCATGCATATCCAATTGCCGCCACCGGCCATAATAAAGCCACGTCGATTTTGGACTGGCAAACAAATCTTTAGTCTGCTAATGCGTCCAAATAGCGATTCGCATATCCGTCTAAATATGGTCTGTAAGGGTCGAAATTATACAGGAAATTTGGATTTATGCTACAATGATTCATGTAAGTGATAATAATGATAGACCATTAAACCAATTTATCTATCTATCTTATACTATATGCAGGGATTCATATACGTAACTCGGAACTTATGTGTGGAACAATGGATAAGGCCACCTTGGGATCAGGCACCAAGCAATGTATATTTTATTTACTACTTCGTGATTTTGGTGAAGCTTTTGCCACCAAGGCTATGTGGCGTCTAGCCAGGGTAAGTACTCCCACACATACACATACACACACACACAAATCACGATCTTAATCACGATCAATGGCAGATCTGCTCTCTCTAATCATCGCTATCTGTCTATTTCTATGCCCATTTTAGACATTAGTTTTTAGGTTACTTAGAGGAAACTTGCTATATAAGCTTATTATCAATATAGATTGCTTAAGCTTTTCATTTGATCAGATCGAACCATTATATTATATATATTTTGGATTTAGAAACGTTTTTAATTCTTCTTATATAGGAAGAGATGGTTTTTATATGGAATACCCATTGATTTCTCAAGTAAAATTTTGAATATGTAAATTATTATAATTGTTCTGGTAAATTATATAGAGAAAATCTGGAAGGGTATACGAACTTCAGCAAGACACAAGTTAGTCCATGATTCTAGTTTTTCTTTATAATTTCTCAAGTTAAAGATTTGAATAAACAGACACACCGCAAGGGTATACAAATGTTTTGTTAGCCTTGTCTCTTAATAAAAATCCCCTACCCTACATTCTCGTGATTTCTTCTTCCATTGATAAGACAATTCTTCCCACGTAGCTTTCATTATCTTATCTTTTAAAAAAATCGTGCAAGGAAATTCGATTTGTTTGTTTGTTTTGTTCTGCAAATTTATTTTAGAAAATCCGAAAAATTCAAATATTTTTGGGATTAGCTTAATATCAGGCCAGTGGTATCGGTAATATAATCCAAAAATGAGGTAAGACGTACATAACCAGATGGATAACCAGCTGTACACTGATCTTCGGCCACAAATGAATTAATACCGATCTGTACCCAGCTATTGGAACTTGAATTATAGACTATCAATGGACCACCAGAATCGCCGCTGCATGTAGACATTTTACTACCAGCATAACCATCGGCACATAGAGTAGAAGAAAGCACCACTCCAGAACCAAAGACTGCCGTACACTTGTCATTAGCTATAACCTGAACCTGGGCAAATAGCAGGATTTGTGAATAATCCAAATATTCATCATCCATTAGACCAAATCCTGCAATAGTGGCTACAGTGCCAACAAATGTATTACTTCCTTGATTACTGGCCACCAATTGGATGGGCTGTATGTTGGATGTAAAGACCAATTGTTGTGGCAAATGGATAAGTGCCACATCGTTGTTCATCTTATCATTATAATTGGGATGAACATACAGCTCAGTGGCAGTCATACTTTGTGCCTGTTCATCGTTTAATTCCACAGTGCCAAAGAGAAGAAATAGCGAATCGTGTCCATAGGCGCAATGTGCAGCTGTTAGGACCCACCAGTCCGATATAATGGAACCGCCGCATAATAAATCATCCCATTCATCACGTTTAAGTATCACCTGCCAAGGAAATTGTCCAACAACAGCCTCCTTACCCTCTACAATACGTCCTTTCTGCGATTGGAGGGGGGGAAATAAGAAATTATTTTTCACTTTTCCTCCTTCCATATTATTCATTTGAATATTAAATTATGTACTTACAATACCCCCCACATCCGTTGGAGAAGCATTAATGCCATTTATCGCTATAATTGCTACTATTAATAGAATCTGCCATAGATTGAACATTCTTGTACTTTGTTTAATCATTTGTCGCAACGGGATTGTGAAATGGGAATGGGACTATACGCTGCTCTCTTCAGACGTTGTCTCTTGTCTGTGAAACTTTGCTACAGTTTTTCGCAATTATATATTTTAGCCAACTTTGAGTAACTACCACTTATAGAATATATATATATACTATACTATATATACATACATACATACATTTAATTCAATCACCATATACCCTTTACCGCCTCCTCCTGCTCCACCGTCGGTTGTCATTTGGTTTGACTCTTGTACAATTTGCCATTAACACGGCCACTTCTCGGTTGCGGCTGTTACTCTCGATGATAAGATTAATTACTCACACGGCAATTTTTGTCGCCATTTCTGACGCGATGTGCTTCTGGACGCTAAATATTTTGTCCAACGGGCTGAGAGGTGCGAAACGTTAAAACTTTCTTATCAACGACAAGTTCATACTTGTTCTTCTACACTGACCATCAAGTTTTATTGCCCATAATTTGAGTCATCAACTAATGCTGGTGAAACGTCATTTGAAATATATTTTACAGATCTATATACATATATAGATATATGTACATACATATATATGATTGAATTGTTTGATTCATTGGCACAAAGGTGAAATTGTGAAATTGGAACTCTGAAATTTCTGAAATTCACTGAAATAAAATTGAAATATATTCGAAAAAATGTAAA